>CM021105.1:226118281-226222716 GCA_007115665.2 Sequoiadendron giganteum
TACATGCCTAACACACTCATGGCAATGACAATGAAACCAAAATGTCAAAATGAAATACAAGAATATTGCCAAAGGTCACCTTATTTATTATCCAGAATACATTTAATCATCAATTCCATAAAAAAATATAATAATTTGTGGTTTTATTAAGTACATACGAAGTAGGGTCTTACATCCCCCTCCCCTTAGCTTAGACTTCCTCCTAGAATTCATTAGGGTCTGGAACACAATCTCCATATAGTAACATACATTAACATACTAAATATACTAACTACTTTGCTTTCTTAATGAAAGAACCAAAAAATTCAACTATAAGCATGCATTATAGACAATCTCTTCCATGATTTAGACATTCAAATACTCAAAACAAAATTTATCACAATAGAACCTTTATTTGATACACACTTAATTTAACAAAAGCTAACAACCATCCGTGTATCTTTAATCTATTAACAACCTTTGATATATATATTTTATGTCAATGGCCCATCATTTCTTAGAATTGCTAACTTCACATTTTATCCAAATCTGTCCTTAAGTCGATATTTTACCTTATAATCATGGCACTCATACCATGTCTCATGGAATATTAACTTGCATCATTTGTTACTGTTCTCCTCACATAGTTCGTAGGTATGTCACATCACATTTACTTGCAATTTCACATGTAAACACAACAATAGCAAGGATTCTCTTCCTAATGGGTGTGCATGTCCTCATACAAAGGATGCTCTTCCCAATGGGTGTGCATGTCCTCATACAAAGGATGCTCTTCTCAATGGGTGCACCTGTCCTCATACAATTACATAATTTACAACATAAAGCTAACACAATGGGGTTTACAAGGATGGATATTCCTGAATACCATAGAAAATCAAAAAGATGATCTCGATGTCCTTCTCTAAGGAATCCTCCATATAGATAAGAACAATCATATAACAAGGGGGAGAATGGATCAATGACCATCCCATACCGGTCCCATTTACAACCCCTTTCAAGATGATTCCCCAATGCATCTTCTCCCCTATACGACCTGCAAGGGAACCCCCCGGGGATATGGCAGTTTACAAATTTCACATTACACCACACATGCCAGAAATTTGAAAACAAGGAGAAAGCCTCAAATCGAGTAATGTAGGATCATAAACCAAAATTCCAATAAAAAAATAAAAAACATCCCAAAGAAGAACTATAAACTCAAGAAAGAAGAAAAATAAAGATCAATTGTAGCTACATTGCAACACATTCAATCTTAAATCAAAAAGGAAATTTAAACAAGTCCTTGAGGCAAATCGGACTATAACAACCTTCAAATCACTAAATAGCCTAATTAAATAAATTTAAAATTCCACATTGCTGGCACATAATAAAATAAAACATTCATCAAGAATTACAATTGATTCATATTGCAACAATAAAATCTGCACATTAAAAGCACCATGTGACTTGATAAGCCACCTAAGGGGAGGAGGGGAATGGTGGTTCTCTAACCACATAAGTATAATAGCATGCAATAACTGGTGGTCCCTGACCACAAAAATATGAATAGATGGTGGTCCCTGACAACATACGTATGCATCACTAGTGGTCCCTAACCATATGAATATGAATAACTAGTGATCCATGTAATTCCATCCTTTACCCATGGGTTATAAACATCATGTAATGCCCCGCCACGCAACCCTAGAGGAAGTTGCAAGGAACTACTTAAAAGAATTTTATTTTTTTGTTTAATTACAATTAATAAGTAAGTTCGCTAACTAAAGCCAACAACCTCTAAGGTTACGAGTCAAAGGTTAAATAGAACCTCAACAAAAAACATGAATAAAAACCATGTCAATTATTTAATTAATAAATTAACGCATACATTCCAAGTAAGATGATTTTACCACAAGCATAATAGATAACTTTCAAATACATTAATCCATTCATTAATCAATAAGGTTACAACACTCATTCCCCGAATGAGGCAAGTCCAATCAATAGGGTTACAATTACAAAATCCACCTTGATAACAAGAGGGGCAATAATAACAAGATTAACTGAAATGGAAACAATTAAGAACTACAATAGAAACCACGAGCTCTCCAACTAGAAGTCTCGCTCACATGAACATGAAGAAAGAACCCAATGGATTTAGGTGCATGCCACCCAACCAAGTGGAACCCAAAGGCCCACGCCCCATGCTAGAAGATAGTAACTAGAATTTCTAGCCAAGGATGTCTACCTCTAGATATAGGCTAATATAACCATACTGAAAAAAACATAGTGACATCACTGACACAAGGTTACAATGCTTCCAAAATTACATAATCAACTGCATCACTGATGCGAACATACTGTCGACCTAGGAGAAGTGTCATCACAATGTTACATGGGTTACCCTGGTGAGTCTTCCTAGGTCCCGACCCCCATCTCGAGTTACCCTGGTAACCTCTAACGACTTTCGGCCCCTCATGTAAACCAATGCGGAATCAATTATCTTTCATAGAGACAAGATAAAGATCTTGCCATTCGAAGCCTTCCCATCTCAACCCAAGTCTTTACAAGCCCTTGTGATCCTGAGCGAGGCATAATTATCTTATTAAATGTTTGATAATACATGATACTCTAATCAGTTAATTAAGTTATCACTGGATTAACTAACTTACAACGAGTTATCCTGGCACCACTTCGTGTGCCGACCCGCAATTACAAGCTACTCCTCTAAGACGACACGTGGAACAACTCCACAACCCAAGGGTACACAAGTGCTACGCAAGGATATCATATCCCTAACAATGACATACAGTCAACACACTCTCGTTCGTGATAACCGGGGAACAAACTGGTTAAGCACTACCCAAGGCAATATCAAGGTTGACCACCCAGTAAGACAACCCGCAACTTGAAAATCCAGCTAGAAGACTTTTTAAATATTAAAACCCACGTTTCCCCAAATGATAACGAATGTAGATCAATACCAGGACAATAATCAGATCTACTTTATGTTCACTAAACCCATTCCCTCACTAGCATTCAGTAAACAGTGCGTTAAATGAACGAAATTAATTACACCATTTAAAATCATTTTTATTTCCACATAGCATTTAAACACACAAAACATTGATCTGAATCCCAATAGTTCAGGTAAAAGCATAATCTCATATTAAAATAAAATATTTATTCCACAATTAATTAAACTCATTTTCTAAAACAAAACAATATTCCCCATTTAAATAATGCAATAATAAGATAAAATAATCCTTTTCAAAATGTTAATATTAACATTGATATTATAACTATTGTTTAAAATTTATCATAATAATATAAAGAATAATAACATTATTCCATCATATACATTTCAATATTATAATAGCCATAATATTAAAATATTAAATGCATTTTAATGATATGATAAATCATAAAAAAAATAACAATAATAATAAATTTTACTATTAAAGTATTATAATAATTATAATATTAATATATTATATTAATATATTATAAAAATTATAATATTTAAAATAAAATAAAAATATTATTGTTATTTTAAATTTTGGAAAAGACAAAGGCACACCCTCAGTTCGCACGCCAACCCCTAGGGTTGAGCTATGCGACCTTGGGCTCCGTGTGTGGTTAGGGCTAAGTGGAAAAGCTTGCCCGCGAGTTTCATGGCCGCCGACGGTGAATACTACTAGGGCGGTTGCAGGAGCTGGTGCCGTCGAGAGGAGGGAGGATGCGGGCAGAGCTGTTGCTGCAGGTGGAGTCGGAGGTGGAGGTGTCTACGCAAGCCGTAGAAACTACTACGGGCGTAGTGCAGCGGAGGGAGGTCGGCGGTGGGGTCAACACAGGCTGCGGGCGACACTGGCAGCGTCGCCACCAACAGTGGTGGCTGCTACCAGCGCAGTTGCAAGGGCCGTAGACAGGGATGACCGCTAGACGCACTCCCCCATGCCTCCCCTATTCTTTTTTTATTTTCCTCAAAACATGACTGTCATTTTTTTTTTAATTTAATTTTCTTTTGAAAAAAAAAAATTTAAAACCAAAAGGGCAAAATCAGGCTTAGGAACAAACAAAATTCTGGCAAAATTTTATTTTTTTATAAAAATTTTCCAGCATTACCTTGCAAAGAAAATTTATAAAAATAAAACCCAAGCTTATTTATTTATATATAAACATATAAATAAATAGCCATTCATCTAAGCATAAAACTTTGAATAGCTTGAAGAACAAATTGAAAGCAAAATAAATTGAATTTCTATTTGCTACCAAGAATATTCATTTTCAATATTGAACAATTTCACCCAAATCATGCATAGAAGAACTTAACAAGTTTTACCCTCCATACAAAATCCATTGAATTCAAAATAAATTCAATTAAAACAAGATGAAACCTGATTCTTTTGGAGTATGTTGAAGATCTTGATGGTGCTATGAAACCCTCTTAATCTCCATAGATTCTTTTAGCTTTTTCTCCAAACCCACAAAATTTAGCAAACATTCATCTTCTCTTCTCAACTTTTCTCCAAAAACTCCATCCTTAAAATTTGTGAAGAAATTCAAAGATATGCAAAAATCCTTCCAAAAATCCTACAACAACCCTCATCAATTTCTGAAAACAAAATAGCAAAAGTCTTTCTTTCAAATTTTTGAATTTTTGAATTTCAAAATTGATTTTTAATTGATTTTCTTAATTTTCAATTCCAACTGTAATATCCCTCTGTTTTGCCTCTCGTTTCATGTTGTTTTATGCTTTGCTTGGATTGTAGCTACTGTGATACTGGACACATTTTATTATGATGTTTTGATCGCTACTTTTGAGCGACAACTATTACTATGTGATGTGATTATCTAGTTTTATTTTACATGCTTTGATGAATTAATGATGACAGTAGAATTATCATGTGATTATTTATGAGAATATTGTTATGACGTTAGTGTCAGTCTTTGGTGAGTGTATTGGTGAAGGAGATGGGTTCGCATCACTCGCTTGCGAGCGCCCTGCGAATCCGAGATTTCTCCTTCACGGTGTGAATTATATACTGCATATATTATGTTGATTTTTGATTACAGGTTGCAGGTACATGACATCGACTCCACCTGGTTCCACAGGTTTGAGCGTGTCGATCCAACGGTTAAGTTGAATGGGAGATAGTAGCTTGGTAACATGTGTCAGGTCTACACCCTAGCCTTAGTGTGTCGTCAGTTCTGATGATTGAGTCATGTTGTATCTTGTTGGATGTTATGTAATGTTTTGAAAAGTGATGTCCCTTTTAAAATAGCTCTTTTGAAAAATTGCATTGCCTGGAAGAAATGTTTATTTTATATTATATTAATGTTATGCTCATTGGTTATATTTAAAATAATTTTTTTTGAAATTAAACTTAAATTATTTATTTAATTAAATTTAAATCTCAAGGGATTAAATTTAATTATTAAATAATTGTAAGTAGGCTTATTAAAGTTGAGTTATTTAATTTATTAAATTTAAATCTCAAGGGATTGAATTTAATTATCAAATGATTGAAAGTGTGTTAATTAAAGTTAAAGTATTTATTTAATTAAATTTAAATCCCAAGGGATTAAATTTAATTAATAAATAATGTTAAGTAAGTTAATTAAAGTTAAATTATTTATTTAATTAAATTTAAATCTCAAGGGATTGGATTTAGTTATTAGATAATTTAATAATAATTAAGTAAGTGTATTTTTTTGTTAAATTAAATTAAATCAGAAAGGGAATTTGAGAAATTGAAATTTTACTTTAAAGTCTAAGTTAGGGCCTTCCTAAAAGGAAAATTAAATTAACTTGTAAATTCAATTCTTGCATTTGAAAGTGAATTAGGGTTACATTAGGTTATTTTGGAAATTTTGAGGAATTGTTGTTTTATAAGTTTAGGGCAGAAAAATTTGGGGATTCTTCTTCCTTCATTTTTTTGACAGGCATGAAATTTGTGGGAGAGATTTTGATGAAAGTTTAGGGAATTATTTTCTGGTTGAGGAATTAAATTGAAAGGGGAGAAAAATTATGTGAAGAAGGTGGAGCTATTGGATAGAAGCTTGCTGGAAATTCTTTGCATTTGGGAAAAGAAATTGTGAAGGGTTCAAAGGAAATTCTGCATCAAGGAACTTGGTGGCTGCAAATAACCAGGTTTTCTTTTATTTCCTTGTCTTATTGTTGCTAGTTTAACCTATTTTGTTTAAATGATAAGAGGTTTGTAAATGGGGAGATTTTCTTGAAACCATAGGTTAAACTTCAATGGTTTGATATTCAGATTTATTTGTTTTTTAAAATGCTAACCCTTTTAGAAAAATTGTGGAAAAACCCTAGATCATTGTATCAATCTTCTTGTGTTTAGAATTTTTGAAAACACAAAGAAAGGGGAATGGTTTCATTTGTTATTCTGAATTTAACCTTTGTTTTGAAAGGTTTCAATGTTTGCAAAATTTAGTTTCTGGTTGTTAACCTATTTTCTTCAATTTCACTAGTAGAAGAAATTCTGGAAAAAAAAAATATATATATGATAATATACATTAGATATACCATATTTTAAATATGATATACATAATCTATATAATCATATATATTTATATAAATTTTTATTTTATTTCCTGTATTAATGTTTTTTTTCTGGCCACCGTACGAGCCTGTGTCCATCCGTACCTGCGTACGAAATTACACCATGCAGAATTTTTGTTTGATAAAAAAAAAAAATTGAATTGTTGTGGGGGGTTCGACCCCCCCCACATTTCTTTGTTATGCACAGTGGGTACACAGTACCCACTGGGCAGTGCGCCACCCATATGGGGGACGCACTGTCCAATGAGGACTGCGGCCCCCTCCTTACACTATTGCCGGTCGCTGTACATAGAGTACAGTCGGTGCAGGCGTTGCCAGTCTGCGGATTGTCCGCGGGTACCGGTGGTACCATCTGTCGGACGAGGTACCGTCCGGATGCGCGTGCTTTGTTTTTTTTTAACTCTTTTTTTTGTTATTTTAATTTCATTTTAAATTTTATTTTATTTTATTTTTTTATTTGATTTTGTTTATTTAAATTCGTTTTAAATTTTATTTTATTTTCGATTTGGTTTATTTTATATATATAATATTTAATTTATATATAGTATGTAATTAATATTATATACATTGTTTATGTTTTTTTTTTTAAAGTTATTCTTGTATAATCGATTTATTGGATCAAGAAAAATATTGATTTTAATAGTGCATATTATTATGAGGTGCTTTTCTTTGTAAATGTGTGTATTTTATACCTTGTTAAACATGGGAGCATTCAACAACTTAGACAATTAATTATAGTCGAATTTATTATTGCTCAGGATTTGATTTAGTTGTAGAGATTATGTATTTAATAAAATATTGATTGGTTAATGTAAAGTCTTGAATGAATTATTGTACTTTGCTACGAAAAGCATTAGATTAGGAACATGGTTTTAGAATAACCAAATGTAGTATTTTCATTTCCAATGAATGAGTTCATGGATGTATCTTTTAATGAATAATTTGTGAATGATTGTTGAGAAGTTGGGTTGTGAAGTCTTCCAGTTAAACGTGGGTCATTCCCTTGTTAAAGTATTGTTTTGTTTTCCCTTGGGTAGTGTTACAATTATCTTGTGTCCTCCTAGTATTGGAGTGGATTTCTTTGTGTTGCCTCCTAGGATTGGAGAGAGTTTATTGGTTCAATTCTGTAGCACTTGAGTAACCCTTGGAGTTAGTTTTGTAGTGTGTTATCCAATTAGAAGAGTGGCTTTTGTTAGGGGCCGGAGCCCAAAGAGGTAAACCGGGAAACCTTCAGAAGTGATTTTAACAACTGAGAACTAAAGTAAATATACTTAGCATATTAGGATGTAGTTCACAATAACCAAGATAAGTTAACCTCACTCACAGGCAGAAGGGTTTGTTTAGACTTGGGGTGAGTGAGAAGGCCTGGAATGGCAAGATCACTACCTTGTCCTTATGAGAGGTAGTTGATTCTGCTTGAGCTAGTATGAGTGCCAGGATTCGGTTGAGGCCACCAGGATTTCCAGAGCCTATGAAGAATGCCCAGAGGATATCTCATGACGAACCTTGCGATGACACTTTGTCTAGGATAACACCATGGTTTTGTTGTGTGTATGTTTTCTTTAGCACACTTGATTATATTATGTCTGGAAGCAATGTAACCATGATTAGAGTTTTGACTTTATTGTGCATATGTGTGGTTGAGTCAGGTTGTATCAGTATGAGTCTGCCTTTGGTTTGAGGTGGTAGGTTTCTTGTCCATGTTACTTGGTTACTATCTCCTAGCATGGGGGGAGGTCCTTCGGGTACCACATGGTTGGGTGGAACATGCACCATAACCGTTGGGTCCCCTTGATCTTCAATACTTGGTGGCGAGACTTCTTGATGGACATCCCACTTGTCCTTCTTTTGGATTCTTGTATTTTGTATCTCTTAATGTAATGATATTGTTTAACCCCTCTTGTGTATGAGGTGGACCTTGTAATAATCGCACTTTTGTATTTGTACTCATTCCGGGAATGAGGATTGTAATAGATCCTTGTAATTGATTTATGTAAATGAATACTTTATCATATCTCGTTTATTTCTATGATGTTGAATGTTATTACTTGTGTTATTTACTTTCAATGTATTCTAGTTGATGTATGTTAATGGGGTTTTAGGTAATCTCAGTTATGTAACCCTAGGGGATGTTGTCAATTTAGTTGAACATGTGGGTTTAATTCACTTCTTTTTAAAAAAAAATTTAGTACGCTTGTTTAGTGAATTGAAACTTCCTCTAGGGTTGCGTGGCGGGGCATTACATCAACTCAAATTTGCATGCATTTCCAAAATGAATAATGTAATTCATTTCCACATAAATAACTTAATCAATTAATAAAATAAATCTACCATAACATTAAAATATTTATTAATTAAATTAAATTACTCAATAATTTAATCACATTTCTAACATTATTCTAACTTCCAAAATAAATTGAAATAAGGCAAACTGAACAAAACAGAAGAATTGGACCACACTATGACTTACGACACACTATGATTAGGGTGATGACAAGGCACAAAAATCCTAGTTACTATTTCCCAATCAAATATCGTTGGCAATGGACATGCTCGAACCTGCAAAACTAGGTGGAGTTGATGTCCTATACTTGTCAACCTGTGAGCAAAGAATATATCCACATGCAATAATATTTCATAAATAAGGCACACCATGAAGAGGAAATCACGAGATCGTAAGGCACTCGCAAGCGAGTGATGCGATACCGTCCTCTTCACCAATATAGTAGTTCTAACTAATGCATCTAACATAACAACATAATCGAAAGAATGAAACATCATAAATTAAACATCCACATATGCTAACTCCAAACATTGTATAATAATCACATCAAAATATAGTATCATCACATCAAGATACACCACGATAAAACAGTGATCAATTGTAACCAAGTACATAGTCCAAGTACAACACAAAATGAAAGCATAAAGAGGAAATAACATAGTTCGCACAATAGATCAAAATAGAGGGGTGTTACACATCAAGGAATCGGTTTGCACTATGAACCAACAAGTGTGGCTCTCATATGTGGGGGAGCAGGCCATGATCAATGTCCATAGGAGGATTATAACGACTCGACATAGATCCTTTATCAGGATTAGGGACAATGCCTCGAGCTCGTAATTTCACAATGAGAGAACATGTTCCTCTCAACCCCTTGTTTTACACTAGCTGGCATCTCACTCCCATAAGGGGGGAACCATACACTAGGGTTACACATTTAACATACAAATAAGACTAACAAAACAATACATCATATTTCATTTACTAAAAACATTTACACACTTAACAAGTTTACATAAACTCACAACTAACTAGCTTACATAAAGGCCATTAAAAAGGGTACACATAGGGAATCGTACTAGACGTCCATCACCCTTATCCCAAGTCAAATACCCTGTATCTTGTAGTTGAGGCACAACACATATACTGGTTTTCACTTCACATGCCATAACATCGTACAACTTACGAAATTCAACATATCATAGAACAAAACCAATACGCTTACATAACCAATATTCACTTTGATTCTCAACTTGGAAAATATCTTCTCACATTGCATAAGTACAAGGTATTTCTATATGATGCAAACTGTAGTCTAGGCATACTACTCTATTTTTGAAAAATTAAAAAATACATGGTGCACTGCTCTTTCCATCTAAGTTAGTATTTGTCTTCACATATGTGATCAAGATTGGTTCTCTATATTCATCTATATTATTATTTCTCTTTCATTCGGCTATGTTTGTTATGTTTACCGACATATCAATATGGGTAATTCCACTATAATATTCACAACATGCTGAAGAAGGTTTCCTACTTAATAAAGAATATAGTGATCTATTTTTGTTTGAAATATAACAATATGAAAAAGGAAAGAACACTCAATGCATAAAATACATGATAAATCACAGAATAGTAATTCTCACCTCATTGATATCTTTTTACAAATCTTGCATTTCACTATCTAATGTTGAATAATTTAATAACATGTTATAACCATCATTTTTACAACTAAAATTCCATCTAACCTCATAAAGATGCACAATGAGTAGAAGTCATAAAAGTTTTATCTATAGGTTTATGTTTTCTCCTTTAAATTTGGTGTAATTTTTTTTTTTAAATAGTATGTATACTCAATGGTATAGAATGCACAACATTTGAATAAAGTTTTACCAGTCTAATTTAGTTTCTCTTATCTATATAGCTAATTTTCAAATCAATTAATATACTATGAACATAATACATTACTCAATTTATCAGTTCTCTAATTGATTATTCAATTCTCATGACATGCACACAACCTTCAAAGCCAATACCAATTCAATACATTATTAATTTCAATAACACATGCATCCTTTCCTATTTTGGCATTAAATGCCTTTAATCCTTAACTATAAGTGAGGAAATTAGTAATAAATTGTGTCCTTTATCTCTAAATTCATATTTGACAAGGTCTCTTCACATGTATTTTAAGCTTAATTACTAGAGGGAATTTATTAATACATCACCTAATTCAATTTTCAAAATTTATGACTTAGTTGTAAATTTTGGCGCAGCCTTACCTTTGTCTTGAGCTTTAGAAAACATGTTATTTTACTTGTTTTAGTATCCATTTCAACTTAATTTAGTTTACTAGGTCATCATTTACTTGTAAACGTGTTGAATTAGTCTTCTAGTTTCACTATTATATTCAAGATGAAATATGGTCTTGACCACCTTTTCTAAATTGGTCTTACTAAATAATGGAAAGATTTGATAATTAGTTGAAGTCATCTTACATAAAATTCTTACATACCAATCACGAGGTGATTCATTCATTGCTTCACAAGAACATGAATTAAGTATCTATACACTATGTGTAATTTAAGGTTTTTTGAGTGACAAGAAAGGCTTATAAAGGAAAGGCTTAGAAATACCATGGTCTCAAGCATACAAAGTATTATTCCATGGTTATTTTCAATCTACTACCAAATCATGAACAAGTCCTTGGACTTAGTTCCAACAATCTACACCTTAAAGGTTTGATTTAATTATTTTTATACTATTTTAAATTCAAAATGTATGGGGTACTCAAATTGCACATAACACAAAGTCAAGAATTTTTCTATTGTTTCACTCTTGTTGTTTATTCCACTTAATCAACTTAAGGGGTTAGAGATTTGAACTTATTTAATTTCAACCTTTAACACACTAATCCCTTTTGTGGTCCATATAATTCTTTCCTTTTTTGATTGGTGATAAGTTTTCAAAAGTATAGTTTTCATTATTTATTTGTACTAATATTTCAATAAGAAAATAAGTTGTGCCCAATACAAACATAGCTCAAGGAGTTTCCATATCATTGTATTTAAGAATTGAGGTCATTTTTCTTTATTTTATTGAGTATGGTACTATCTTGTTTGGGTTGGATATACACAACTTGATTTTCGTTTATTATACCCCCTAAGCCTCATAACATCGTCCTTACCAACCCATTCATTTTGCTAACATAAAGTGGTTTGAACATTTCATCACACACACAATACTCAATGCTCACACTATTCCCAAAGTTCCCTAGAGTTGCAATCTAGGGCTCTGATACCAAGTGTCATGCCCATAAATTTTTACTAGAAAAATCCAACTTTAAAAATAATAATAATAATAATTTACACTATAATTGTCATACCTACCCTTAGTGGGACCAACTCACCTAACCCAACTTACACATCTCGTCACTGCAGCACAACCTATCTGCTAAAGTTTAACACTACTTGATAGTAAGACATAACTCTTTATGAAAATCTATTAATGATAGTTTTTTACTTATGAAGGAAAACTTTAGTGGTAAGAATGTTTTGAAGGTAATATATTGCTAACATTGATGCAATAGTTACTATTCAATCAAGCTATGTTAATGTTTCGGTATCAAATCACCAATCAACATGGTTTTGAATTTCTATTGGAGGACTCCCACTCGTTTTGAAGTTTTGAATTTCTGCTCGCATGGTGGACTCTGTCGTGGGGGTACCCAAGGGTCCCCTGCCCCCCCGACCCGTGCTCTCCTCCTTTGAGGATGTGTCTGGTGGGTACCCCCTCTGTGGGTTATATGCTTTCTCCTGCAGGCATTCTACGAGATGTGGCAGCTCCAGGTGCCTCTTTTGTGCCGACGGTTGAGCTTCCTCTGGCTGTTGTTTGGAAGAATATTTTGACTACTGGGAATCTGGCCTCCTCATTTTCGGCCCCCCCTCAGTCGGTCACGTTTTCTGATTTTGTGTTTGAAATCCTTGACATGGTTAGTGACATGATCCTTTCCTCCATGGAGAATGCGGTGGTGGGGAGATTCCTCTCTTTCCGTCCTATGGTGGATATGGTTTGAAAGTGGGTGTCTATGAAATGGAGGCTTAAGGGCAGCGTGGAGGTCCACACGATGGCCAACAGTCTTTTCCTTTTCCGATTTGTTGCTGCCGATGACTTGGTGCATACCCTGTCGTCGGGCCAGTGGGTTTACGAGAAACACAGTTTGGCTTTGTGTAGGTGGAAGCCTTGGTTTGATCCTGCTGTAGACCTTAACATGTCGGCTCCTATTTGGGTGCGGCTGTCGGGCTTACCTCTTGAGTTTTGGGATGAAGCCATATTCAGGGCTGTTAGGGACTCTCTAGGATAGTATGTTACTTCAGTTGCTGTCACTAAATCTAAATGAAGGTTAGTCTTCGCTCGATTTTGCGTCAACATTTGCGTTGATAGAGTTCTTCCTAACTCTATCAAGCTTTTCTCCAAGTTGGGAAACTGTGTCCAACTTATTTGTTACAAAAACGCAGTGGTGTATTGTCAAAGGTGTGCTAAAGCAGGGCACCTTATCACTGATTGTAAATCGATGGTCAGTAAGGAGGTTTTGGATGTGTCTGATCCTAAGATCCTAAGATCCTAACTGAGGATGCCTCGAGGCCTACGGGTTGTTTGGAGATTGTCCCCCTAGATTTGGTTCGATCTCCTATGCTTTCTCTGCGTTCTCTTTCACCTGGTGATTCTCACCCTGTTTCGAACCCTAGTGGCTCTTTGGTTTTGGAAACCTTTTCTCGAGAGGTGTTAGTGCCTCAGGATCCTGGATCCTCGGCTGTTGTCGGTTTGTCTACTGAGGATTCTGATAAGGGCTTTGGCCCTGGTTCTTCGACCATTGATCCACTGCCTGTTACTTTGGGGACCTGTGGGGATTTGGTTGAAGAAGGTGAAATTTGGGAGGAAGAGAGTTCCGAATTGGTTGAAGAATCTACTGAAAACTTGGAAAGTTTAAAGCTGGAGAAAGTTGAAGAGGGAGGGATATGGACCACACCTAAGAAGAAGGGTAGAAAGAAGAAGGCAGATGTGGGAGGGGATTCCAAGCCTGGGAGACCCTCGCAAAGATCCACCAGAATGCGTGAAATGACAAATGAGATTGCCCTAGGGAAGTAGAGGACATTAGAGGTGTCCTCAAAAAAAGGTCAGAGATGAGGATTATATCTTGGAATATTCGAGGACTTAATAGTTCACACAAATAGCGTGCCCTGAATAACTATATAATGGAGCATAAGATTGATGTTTGTCTATTACAAGAAACTAAGATGTTGATGATAAATTTTGAAAATGTTGTTAGCTTTATTTGGCCTAATGCTTCTTTTATTCATTGTGATGCTGAGGGAGCTTTGGGGGGGTTGGCTATGCTTTGGAATCTTTCCTGTTTACAAGGTTAGGAATTATTCCATTGTAAACATAGCATTGGGGTTTCACTCTTTGTTAATGGAGTTGTTTGGTCTATAATTAATATTTATGCTCCCAACCAAAGGAACTCGAGGAATTTCCTTTGGAGAAATTTGGTGTCTAAAATTAATATGAATAAGGGAGGTCGGTAGCTTGTTGTTGGAGACTTCAACTCTCCCTTATTTCCATCTGAGAAAAGTGGGGGCCTCTTGGATCACACTGACAACATGACTGATCTGGCAAACTTCATGGGTTCTGCGGGGTTAATTGATATTGATCTTCGGGGCTAGCATTTTACTTGGTCTAATAGAAGGGTTGTTGTTGATCTGATTCAGGTTAGGCTTGACCGTTTCCTCTATTTTCCCCATTGGACCAATATCTTAGGAGCCAACCTAGTCGCTATTCCTAGGATGGTTTCTGCTCATAACCCTCTCCTGATGACCACTAATATTCGCCCTTCTAGCGGGACCTATCCCTTTCATTTTCAAATAATGTGGAACTCTCATCCCGATTTCAAGAAGAAAATTGCCGAATGGTGGAATATTCCTGTCCAAGGGTCCCCTATGTTCAGGCCTTGTTATAAACTCAAACATATTAAACTAATGGTTAAAGGTTGGAAGAGGAATGTGTTTGGAGATGTTTTTAAAAGGAAAAAATAGCTTAAGGGGAGGTTGAGGACCTTGCAGAAGAATATGGATGAGGGAGATGTTAGTTAATGGATTAATAATCAGGAAAAGGATGTCAGAATGGAATGGGAAAAAGTTCTTAAAAATGAAGAGGTATTCTGGAAAAAAAATCGAGGATCCAATGGCTGAAGGAAGGAGATAGAAACACATCCTTTTTTCATGTTTCTGCTATCAAACATCGGAAAAGGAACCAAATCCCTAAACTGATAAGTAAATCTGGGGAGGTGATTTCTGATCAAGCTCTTATTAAGTCCTGTGCGGTTGATTATTTCAAGGAGGCTCTCTCAGCCCCTATAGGGGTGCCCAACTCAACTCTTAATGGTTGGATTCTCCGGCACCTCCCTATGTCCATCTCTCTAGAGGATAACTTGAGCATTCTCAGGAGTGTTTCCATGGAAGAAGCTAGGTTGGCTACTTTTAGCATGGGGGCATTCAAAGCTCCTGGTTGTGATGGGTTTCCTCCTGCGTTCTTCCAAATATTTTGGGATACTGTTGGCTGGGACCTTGTGCTTGTGGCTAGGGACTTCTTCCAATCTGGTAAGATTCGTAAGCAAATGAATCACAACTTCATTGATCTTATACCTAAGATTAGTGAGCCACTTTCAATGTCTGACTTCCAGCCTATTAGTCTATGTAACACCATCTACAATTTTTTTTCTAAGATTCTTGTTAGCCATTTCAAACCTCTACTTGATAAAATTGTTAGCCACACTCAAAAGGGGTTTGTCCCGGGGAGGCATATTCTTGATGTTGCTTTGACTACCCATGAACTATTCAACTCAATGGATAGATGTAATAATGTTGGAATGGCACTTAAACATGATATATCCAAAGCCTATGACAAGGTTCTATGGGAATTCATTCCTAAGGTCCTAGCTAAGTTTGGCTTTAACAGCCTAATAATTGAGCTCATTATGGAATGTGTTAGAACTATTAAGTTCTCAGTCCTGGTTAATGGATCACCTTGTGGTTTCTTTTATGCTGGTAGGGGGCTTAGGCAGGGAGACCCACTCTCTCCCTACCTCTTTATTATAATTGCTGATGTGCTTAGTAAAAATTTTACTAGTCTGTTGTCAAAGGGCTCCATATCTGGTGTTAGAGCGGCTACCTCCCTCTGTCCGATTGTTGTGCAACAATTTGTGGATGATACTTTTTTATTTGGGAAGGCTTCTATTGTGGAAGCTAGGAAATGGAAAGCTTGTCCTAACAACTATGCCTCCTACTTTGGGCAGTGCATCAACTACAACAAGAGTAAGATTTACTTCTATAATTACTCTCTTATTTTGGAAAACAGGGTGATTGGGATTCTCAGATGTGTGAGTGATTCTCTCCTGTCGGTTTATCTGGGGCTTCCACTTACAGTCAATGAGGTTCAACAAGAGTTTTGGAACTCTATTGTGGAGAGGATTCAGAGGAAGTTGGCTAGGTGGAAAGGATCCTTACTTAGTCATGCTAGAAAATTGCAACTCCTTACTACGGCCATACAAGGTATCCCCACTTACTTTTTGGCTATCTTTAGGATGCCTATGTATATAGTGGAGAAGTTGGAAAGAATTCAAAGGAATTTTCTTTGGGCTGGTGTTGAGGAGAAAAAGAAGATTTCTTTGGTTAAATGGGAAAAGGTTAGTTGGGCTAAAATTTATGGGGGGCTTGGTATAAGGAAGATTGCTCCCTCTAATAGGGGCGCTGATTGCTAAGGTTGGGTGGGATCAATTAAGGAACTCCAAGGACTGGTGCAAAATCCTGAATGCCAAGTACCTTCAAAATAGGCCTCTGATTGATTGTCTTTCGGAACCCCACCCTCTTGGTTCCATTATCTGGAGGAGTATTTGCAGCATTCAAGGCCTGCTAAAAAAAGGGATAAAATGGAAAATGGGGAATGGGATCAAAATCAAATTCTGGTAAGATGCTTGGCTCTTAGATTTCCCTTTTGTTGTTTTCAACATTCGGGGGGTGATGATTGCTGCTCAGAGATTCTTTGGGATTTATATCAGTGGCTATGTGTCTGGCTCTCCTAGTGCTAGGATTTGGAGAGAGCTATCCCTATGTTGTCCCCACTTGCCGGATCTTAGTCGTCTTGCTAGATCTATTTAGGTGTTACTCTCCATTTTTAGATTTCCTTCCTATGACAGACATGATGAATTCTTTTGGGCTTTAGATAAACAGGGGGATCTCTCTATTAGATCCGCTTACAGACTGTTGACAAATGATAGTTCTATGGAAGAACACTGGAGGAGGGTTTGGAATCGACGCATGATCCATAAAATACTTTTTTTTTGGTGGATGGCCTATCATAATAAGATTCTGACCCAGGATAATTTGAGAATCCAAGGATTGAGCTTTCCCAATAGATGCTTTCTCTGCAAAGAGGGGGAAGAAATTGTCAATCATCTCTTGCTACACTGCCTATATGCTGCTGAAGTTTGGGGGATGATTATTGAGAAACTTGAGGTTCAGTGGGTTATAAGCAAGGATCTCTTATCGTTTATTATGGGCTAGAATGGGCCTTTTCTGCATCCTCTGGTTTGCGAAATTTGGAGGCAAACCCCCTATCATTGGTTGGTGTTAATGGAAGGAGAGGAATAACCAGGTCTTCAAGAATATTGAGCGGAGCCCCAAGGAGGTGTTTGGGATTGGTGTTAGGCTCATAGAGAAGAATATCTTCCTCTTTGATGGTAAAATTTCGGAGTTTGGGTCGAGGGACTTTGAAATAAAAATGGCTAATGAATGGCACCAGGATTTAAATGCTAAGCCTTCGACAATGGGAAAATTTTAGCTAGGAGAAATGCCAAATGGGAGCCTCTGGATTGTGGATGGTTTAAAATTAATTTTGATGGAGCCGCAAAAGGGAACCCAGGAAGGGCAAGTATAGGTGGGATTATAAGAGATTCTATGGGGAATATGGTGGCAGGGTTTGTTGGTGGCATCGGGATTCAATCAGCTCTTGTTCTGAGGCTCATGCGCTGTTCATGGGACTCAAGATTTTTGTTTCTATAGGGATTGTTAATCTTCATATTGAGGGAGATTCCAAGGTGGTGACAGATGCTGTTGAAAAGGATAGATTTATAGGTTGGAACACTAAGGACATTTTGTTGGATGTTAGCTTTCTTATGTCTAAATTAAGAGACAAAAAAGTAACTCATATTTACAAAGAAGGTAATAGTGTGGCAAATGTGTTGGTGAATCTTGGCTCAGGGTGGGACTCAGCTAGATGTTGGAGGAATAAGGAAAGACTGCCACCAAACATTCAAGCTTTGATAGAGCGGGAAAGGGCTTCCATGGTTAATAATGACTTACAACTTCTGGATGATGAGGACTGACTGGGGGGCCCACTAGCCATTTTGGGTGTGCTGGTGGATAAATGCCTATTTTGGTATAGAGGACAAGTGGAGTGCTATGGTTAAAGATGAGAGGGTGTGGAGTAGGGGAAAGGGCATCCACATGTTGATTCTTTTGGATGGGAGAATGGGTATAACTTATAAAAAAATGATGATGAGATGGAAGGGAGGAAACTTAATTGATGTGATCAAGCTTAGATTTGGTGATGTGATGCTGGTTATTTGGAAGGCCGTGATTGCTTCTCGGCAGTATGATGGTACTGTGAGTATTAAATTTTGGGGAAAAGGGTTACTTGGTTTATCTCCTAATTATTTTGCGAGAAGTGAGTGTATTAATAATAATGAGACCATCCATGATGAGTACTGGTTGTATTCTAGAGGTTTCATGCCGACTAATTTAGTTGGTAGTTCCTTCGGTTTTTTATGGTTGGTTACTAATTTTAGCTTGTTGGTTTATCTGCATGGGATGTCATGCCTTTCCTTCTTATCCGCCAACTTCTGCCTCCTCCACTATTATCAAATAATCATTAATTGTGGTGTCTTTTCTCATTGTTGCATATTTCCCCTCCGTGTGTGTAAATGGTTTGAGGGGATTAATTGCCATAAGACCTGCATTAAACATCCTTTTGTGATATTTGTGCGCAACAATTATCTTTTTTTTTTTTGTATTTCAGTGATTTTCCTGAGCTGTTTGACAGAATGGGTGGAGACCGTGTTCGGACAGAGCCGGATAGTTGTGCTGAATTCCAAAACAACCCTCTAGTCTGGCACATTTGCGTGGAGGGAGGTATTTCCCTGCTTATGGAACGTTTGGTCAGCCATGATCCTATTCTTTCGGGATAATTTACAAGTTCTTGGAAGGACAAAAGGGTTTCTATTGGGGGGATTTCATTTGAGGTTAGTGAGGATTTCATTGCGTAGGCTACAGGCTTGAGGTGTGAAGGGAGAAAATATCCTAAGCACACCAAAAATCCAGACCACGAGAGCCTTAAGGCTTTCTTCAAAGGTGAGGAGACTCAGGTTAGGAATCAGGCGGGGTTTGAAAGAGTTGAGCTCCCTAAGCCATGGGATATGGTCTGCATGGCTTTGATGAAATATGTGATGCTGGAAGGTAGGTATAAAACTTATTTCTTCTATCATTTCCATCTGCTTAACCATCTCAGACATAAAATGTTGTTTATCTTTCTGTTTTTCCTTCTTATGGACCTGGAAAGCTCGATGGATAAATGTAATGCAGTGGCCTATCATAATCCCGGTGATCCCCTGCCTCTCCCACTCCATCAGGAACTTATCCTTTGCTTGTACCACTTCCATCTTGCTCTCTGCTCACCTAAAGCCATCACTATCTGTGTTGAGAATATTTACCCCATTTCTTCGATTCATATCTCCCCGGGTGAGTCCATGAGCCCTCCTCGAAAGCCTATAACTGACAATGTGGGGAGTGTCAAAACTAATTTGGCCACCAAGAATCTTAAGGGTGGGTTAGGCATGGCTCATGCCAGTACGATGAAAGGGCTCTATGAGCTAAAGGCCACTCAGGTTGGCACGACTGATAATGTCACTAAGCTAAAAAAAGTCAAGGAGAAATGCTTGCAAGTTTCGACTGTTAAGGATGGCAAGGGCAATGGCAAGAATGTGGTTGGGAAAGATTCCAGAGGGGAGACGGTTGTGGGGATCATGGAGCTGACTAGTGGGGAAAGTGTTAGGAGGAGATCGGGGAGGCTGGCCAAGAACAACAAAAAGAGATTAATTATTGAGGACTCGAAGGTGGAGCAGTTGGACAACAAGGGTTACAAGGAGGAAGAGTCTGATGATGAGATTGATAACATGGGGGAGAGGCCCTTGCCTACTCCGATGGACAACAAGACTCCTTGCCATGGCTCTGACTCGCACACTCTGCTGGTGTATGAGCCTGGTGGGATTCAGGAGACTAGGGATATTGGGGAAGATTCAGACATGGTGGCGAAGAGATTGAACACCTTAGACAAAAGATTTAGGGGCTTGACCCGCTTCACAATGAAACTGAGCCACTTTGTTACTAGTGCGCTATCAAATGTCATAAAAGAGGAATTGAAGGGGACTAATAGCCAGGAAAACAAAGAGTGGGTGGGCGATGAGGCAGTCGACCTCCTGATTAAGAACTGGGATGATGCCAATTAGTTGTGCCTATTGTTGGTCTGTCGACTATTTTTTGGTTGTTTGTGAGTTGTCCTTGGGCTGTCTTTGTTTTTTTTTTCTGTTCATGTTTTCTGTTGTTGTTTAGTCCTTTTTTGGCCCTAGTGGCTCATTGTGAGGGGTAGAGCACCCCATAAATGTTGTTTAACTTTTCAAAAACATAATCATAATAATAAGATTAATATTAATTACCCTTATTAACATTTACATTAGCATTATAATTACCTATATCAATATTTTTAATTACATATTTACTAATATTATAAATTTTAAATTTACTTCTAATAACATTAACATCATTTTTGATGCCATTATATATATTTACTATGGTTTCTACCAACTATTGGGGGACAAACCTCTTTTAAAATAAATATATAAATAACTTTTACCCATAATAAGTATTATTAAGTGCTTTTATTTGACTACTATTCACACAATCATTGTTAATGTTGTTTAGATGTTTTTACTTTTACTTTTTTACTCCCAATTTTACTAACCCACTAATTTAATTATCGGGTTATTGATTCTTGTTATTAATAAAATAATTCCATTATTAAATATACTTGATTATTATCAAGATTAACTTTACTCACGATTGCAATATTATTAATATTATATTACTATTCTTGTTATTTTAAATATAAACTAACATCAATAGTTTATTAGTTTATTATTATTTTCTCAACACTTGGCAAATGCCATCATGTATTTAGCTATTGAACCTTGTTGAGAATAATTTTTATTTATTTATTTTGAAAGGCCATTATAATCCTAAAATGTTACTTTTGCTTAATGGACGTTTAATCATAATATTCTTTGATTTGGAATATTATTGTTATAAAATTGCAAATAGATAATATTATTAATTTTCTTTAACTATAATTAAATATTGCCAATAATCCTCTCTCTCTATATATTATAATTTTATTCAATATTATTATTGATCAAACATAATCTTAATATTAACATTATTATTCCACTATTACTACTTCTCTAACATAATATATTTATTTATGCATATGTTCAAATTGAACCAGTTGATAATAATGGTATTCTCAACCAATTTTATTTCTCTTACTATTTTATCTACAACCATTCACATTAAGAAAAAGAGTTCTCTCCCACAAAGAATAATGCACAAAATGAACTAATATTATGATTATATTTAAATTTACTATCAATCTATTTTACAAAGAATTTACTTGATGCATTCACCAAAAATTCTATAATCCACACCAACCATGAATTAATAGATTCCCATTAATTTTTAAATAACGAATTAAAGTTCATTTCATCCTACATGAAAAAAAAACTAGATTAAATATTTAATCTAATAATTTAACTCTCTTTTCACTATATTCACATTACCATTAATCTTTCTTTTAACCAGTTTGGTATTTATTTATTTCAACATTTTTGAGTAAAATATTGAAACTTATCTCTTTAATGTTACTTGTACAAATAGTTCATTCGCATTAATATTACCGTGAGTGATAATAGCATTGGGACTTAACCGTGAATATCAATGTCAACATTGAAGTAAATTATTATATGTTAGTTAAGCTAGTATATACTTGACTCTGTAGGATAAATAATGTTGTAACGTTAAACCTAAATGCGCTCATTATTTGGATCTTGAAGTTAATTCTGGTTGCAGCTTGCCGAATTGAAGTAAAGGTAAATACCCGCGAGGAAGAGTTTGTCAGAATGATTATGATCCTGAATAAATGCACGAGTTTACTAGCAACTACCACCTACCCAGCATTCATGGCATCCTTTAGAGGTTGCATCAGAATTTAATGATGAGGAGACATTTCATCACTTAAGCTTTCCTTCTGACTGAAGAAAGAGTGCGATACTGGAGCCATCCTTGTTGCATTGATCATATCTATACCTTACATTACTGCTCCCTTTGATTGCACCTCGCGTTGGTACAACTACTATTGTTTTTTTTTTTTTAAAATTGTCTTAAGGTTGCTATGATAATAAAATGGAAATTTCTGGTGTTGTAGCTAAGAGAGGGAATGGTACCAGAGCTTGAGGCTAGATTTGATCGAACCTTAAATGCATTCCTGTTTCCCCTTTTTTTTTCTTGTGTGCATTTATGGCAAGATGTAGCCTAATTACTTCTGTGTATTAACTCTAATTCCTCTTCATTGAGGAGTATTTCTGCTTGTGCATTTTTATCTTGTACAGGATTTCTTTAAATTCCAGCTATAAGTAGTGTAATCGATCAAGTTACTATTTTGTTGATAAAAGATTAGGGACAATCTCTTTTACTGGTGGCTTCCACTAATGCAAGAGGAGTGAATCACTGAGGAGGCCGCGCCCTCCTCACAAGGGAGTGGTGGCCCTCACAGGTCACACGCACCTTTTGGTCGGTGATAAATCTTCATGTTTGTCAATCTATTTGCCTTTCTCCTTCAGTTATATATATGATTTAGCTATTAGTGATATTTGGGATATAATTTCAATAAAATACATTTAAACGGTTTAAATCCTAATCTCTTGGATTATTTGCATTTTTCATATGAATGAGCCAACCTATTATGCATGATGTAAAGTATCTAAGGGTTATTATATTTTATAAAGTTGTAGAAGGTATAAATATCCTGGTATCTCATCTGTGTTGGAGCAACAAAGAGCCTATCGTATGGAAATATGTTTAACAGACGATTGCAATTCAACTCTTGATTTCGTTGCTTTTACATGTCACTGTTGACCTCCAAAGTTTATATACTTCTTTATTTCTATAGGCGTAACCCTTACTTTCAATAGTTAATACATACACAGGATATTCCAAAAGGCATGCTTACAAATCACATTATTTTTCCACACTATTTCTTTATTATAATGGAATGAATTCTTTCAAAGGTGTAAATTCAAGACACAGTATGTTTTCTTAAATGCCCAATTCCCAGCTAACGAAGGAGCAACAATTAGACCTTCAAGCTTCTTGAATCACTTTTAGAATAAAATTTGTCAAGAGATTTTACTAGAAATGTATATATAATATTTCATTTACAATAAGCTAGCAACTCTCCTTTTCTACTCTTACGTTTTACTTTAGCCATGCATCACAAATAGGGACTGCCTACGCTTATTGTTATAAATATATATATATATATTTTTTGGTCACATAAAACAGAGAGTTGTCTAATTTTTTCAATTTACATTAGATTTCCTCTCCTATCAGATAAAATACTCTTTTTCATTCACATTTCTTTTAATACATGTTTATAATATGAACTATATGTAGAAATTTTTGATTTCATCTAATACAGAGAATAACACAAGTTGTATGCTATTGAATAAAACCTATTCTTTTCATCCTTTCATTTTGTAACAACATTCTTGCTTTCAATAATATTAGAAATGTAAAAAAAATAGAGGTAAATACACACAATGTATAAGGCTTTCTCTCCACCCTTCCATAATGGCATCATGGAGCCACATGGACTCTAGCCATACCCCTGAGCAAGAATATATGTTAACCGCAAAATGATGAAAGAAGTCTTGTCAAAACTTACAAAAAAATTAAAAGCCATGACATCAAATTACATGCCTATAGGATCTTCACTCACCATATTCAACAATGATTCATACACACATGCTCACATCTTACAAAAACAAAACAAGAGGAAGAAGATGTAAGGAAAAAACCATATCTCTTTTCCTTAGTTGATGGAAATAATTCTTCTTTCGCTCTTTCTTCTCCAAGCCAATCCAACTTGATCTCACTCTCCCATGGTGGACTCCTCTTCTCATATTTTTATTCTTCTTACCATCTTCACTAAGTTCTTGAAAAGGAGAAGTGGGTAACACCCTACTCCTTCTTCCTCTCCAAAATATATAGGATTTTTCCACTTGAAAACTTTGGGTGGGGAGGTGTAAATTGCACCTACTTACATCAATGAGTCTTTTCCTTATTAAATAGGAACATTCACTTGGACAACCCTTCCATCCCATCTTTTACTCAAAACTTGTCACTTTCCATTATGAGGACTTTTCAGGGGTCAAATCATGTCCTTGGGGCATTATTATATGCCCATTTGACCCCTACTATTATGGTATAGACCCTATGGGGTTTTTTTTTGCATCCCAACCAAGGAAATTGACCAACAACCCTCTTTAAAGACCCATTTAGGGACCCATCTGAAATTCAAACTTGGATAATGACTTCTAACCTTAACCCATACTTGCATAGATCACATGACATAAATAAATACCCTCACAACCCCCCAAAAAAATTATCCCTTCTTGTACTGGTCCCTGACTTCCCTGCACATTACCAATGCAATCATTAGAAAAAATCATACATCACATTTGTTTATTAGTTAAATATCCCAAGATTTGACCTTACAACAATTCCATTTAACATTTCAAATGTACTCCCTAATTTAGATACATGCCTAACAGACTCATGGCAATGACAATGAAACCAAAATGTCAAAATGAAATACAAGAATATTGCCAAAGATCACCTTATTTATTATCCGCAATACATTTAATCATCAATTCAAAAAAAACATATAACAATTTATGGTTGTATTAAGTACATACGAAGTAGGGTCTTACAAGCCCCATATTGATATTATCATTTATACATTATATACATATACTGTATTTGCACATGTTCTGACATGATGCAAAAGATACGATACCACACCTTATTAATGTTCTGTCATAGTGTTGGTGATGATGTCATGTTACACAATTCCATGTGCATAGACACATCAAGGTGCATTATGAGATTGTGTTTTGATAGCCTACTTGTGCTATGAGCGTTATGGGACCTCATACACTTGTAGAGGGATACTCATGGTTGCTTTGACAGTGTTTGGTCAGATAGCATATGAGTAGGTCCTAGCCATGTATACCTCTATCTATGGTGAGTAGATTCTGCATATGCCTACTTCCACAGAGCCAAAGAGACACTACCATATGGCATACGACCAGTGTGGGCCTTCCTTGGCTGGCATATGACCATGTTGAGTGATGACTTGATGCAAGGCATAGTCGTGGAGGACACTCTAGGTTATGTGGATGGATTTCTCACTCCACACCACATGAGGGCTATTATTAAAGTCATATGTTGTTCCCTCCTTCCTTTTTTGGTGGCTAGTATCTAGTCACAAAGTGTTGTATTGTGCAGTTTTAAAGATTGTGGACTTTCTTATGCTTATTGATGGTTTTCTATTGATTGTGAAGGTTGAAATATTGTTATATTTTATTGTGATGGTTTAGCCACACCTTGTGATCCTATTTTCTTATAACCCTTGTGGTTATATTTGATTTAGTGTTGAAATTCAAATTTTATTTTCTCTTCTTTATGACTTTGGTGGCTAAACTAGTTATCTTTATTGATTTCAATGTCATCAATGTGTCGTATTGTGAATCCTCTCCAAGGATGTATGAGGAAGACTTGGTGAGTGTATACAAGGAAGTAGATACATGGAACATTGAGGATGGGGTTATGTGAGGTTGTTATATAACTAGGACCCACTACCCACCTATGTGTGATGACTATCTCTTGGAGGCTAATCACCATATACAAGAGATAGATCATTGTGGTCTTGTTTGGATGGTCTCACCATATGTGTGGCCTAACACCATCAAGCCACTGATGTGATGTATGGATTATGTGAGATGGATATTGGATCTTGGCTCATGGATTATGTATCATGGATTAGTATGCTAATTTCTGGTGTCCAGATGGACCCATGTGTGGCCTTGTGTTGTGATTTCTAGTGACGTGAATTGGTGTGTGTGTGAAGAGTGTATGTTAAATCATGGATTTTCTACTATGTGTGTTTGTAGGGTTCTAGGATTAAGCCTAACCCTAGGGGGGATAATGTAACACCCCTTCATTTTTCTCTTATGTTCAAGCAGTGTGTGTCCCTATTATGCTTTTCTTTCTTTCAGTACCTTCACTATGATATACTATGAAACTTTGTTAGTATTTGATTGCTAACTCTAGAGCGATGTGAATTTTATATTATGATGTGATGGTACCTTATTTTGATGTTATTATTATGACATGCTTTGGGTTAGAATAGTGGTTATTTGAATTAATATTGTTATATTCTCTTGAGTAGATTATTGATGTTAGATTCATCGGTTTTGTGACATTGTATTGGTGAAGGGGACAAAATTGTACCATTCGCTTGTGACTGCCCAACGATTCTCTCTTCATTTCATGCTTTATTATTATTATTATATATATATATGCATGTTCGATATATGTTGTATTTGCAGGTTTGTCGATACAAGACATTGAATCCACCTAGTTTCACACGTTTGAACATGTCCATTGCCCAATGGTAATGTTGATTGGGAGATAGAAGCTAGGTTTCCCATGTCAAGCCACCAACCTAGTCACAGTGTGCCGTCAATTTAGTTGGTTTTGTTTTTCTATAGTGTTGTTCAATTTTGTCTTTATTTTATTACGTTGCAAAATGTGTTAAAGGGAAATATAAATTATTTAAATATTTTATTTGATTACTTAATTAATCTAATTTATTTTGTTAGAAGATGGTAACTAATTAATTTATAAATTTAATCTAATTGGTAAAATAATTTAATCTTAGGATTAAATTTATTTTATTAATTAATTAAATTAATTGAATTAATTTAAAGTTAGAAATGCTAAGTATTTTGGAAATTATTAAAATGTTTTAAGTTTTGGAAATATCTTAAGGATTTGGTACAATTTGATTTTAAAAGATATTTTGTTTTCAACATGTGTTTGAAAAGTTCATGATGGTTGTTGGGAAAAATATATTCACCGATAAATTAATGGCTATAATGAGAAGAGGTGAGAAGATTATTCATGGAAAGGATGAGAGGATATTTTGTGGGGAAGGTTTTTTAAAAATTTAGTTTTGGTTATTGCATGCGGTGGTTGAAATTTTTGGGAAAAAAAATACTATCTCGGGAAAGTCTTTGTGTTATAGAATTTTGTTTGTTTCTGGGGGAAGCTTTGGATGATTTGGAAAAAGCTTGGTTTTGTGGAGGAGGTTTTACATCAATTCACTTACTCTCAAGCATTGGAATTCAGGTTCCTCTAGTATTCTAATTAATTTTCATTATTCTAATTAATTTTTTATTTTGGAAAAAGTTTCTTAGATTAAATCATTGACTGGGAAAATATTGCCTTTGCAAATTATGAAGCTTTTGAGTTTTGTTGAAATTGAAATGTTGGTATGAAAATTTCAATAAAATCTTCTGTAGAAATGAAATATTTTGTTGAAACTATTGCAAGTTTTAAATTGGGATTGTTGTAAAAAATGAAGAACCCAACAGAAAATATTAGGGATCTGGAGAAATCTTTGATGGGAAGAAATAAAACTATGTGTAGAAATAAACCTCTTAGGAAATTTGGATAAAAGTTATCTGTAGAGAAATATTGATCCAATTTACTATTGGTTTTGTCTTCTGTAGAAAATTACTGCCTCCAATTAAATTTGTTTGTTTGAATAAAATTTAGAAAAACCCTTGTGTTGAAAATTGTTTAGACTCTATAAAATTTGGGTATTTTCCTGTAGATGGCTATTTCATGAAAATAATTTTCCCAATTAGAGCATTTTTATTTATTTATTTATACATATTATATATATATGCATATATATGTATTATTATACATATACACATATATAAATAATATATATATATATACATTGTTATTGAAAATATGTCATACAAAATTCCCTGTAAAAAAATCAATATTGAAAATTATGTTTGAAATATTTTCGTACGATGAATGTTTGCTAGGATGGAGTATTAGAAAGTTTGTTGTTCATGGGGGAAGGTTGGGGCTGCCCTACAGCCGCTGCCCTTGAGGGAGGTAGACTGTGGAGGCGCTTCTTCCCACAGTTGTGCCCCATTTGTGGGGAATGATTGTGTTGATAGCCTTCCCCACACTTGTATGGGAGTGCAACCATGGGCATGCCATAACATTTCATTTGTATGCCTTAATACATATTCGATTTATATTTTCATAATTTCAAATTGATTTATATATATATATATATAAGTGTATATATTATTATATATTGATAAATATATATATATATATATATATATATATATATATGTCTACATATATATTTAAATATATATTAAAATATATATAAATATTTAATAAGTAATTTTGGGATTTGGTAAGTTAAGTTTAAAACATTTAAAAAATATATTTAATTATGTATAATTATATATACAATGTATATATATATATAAAATTATTATATATATTTAAATATATTTATGTTTAAATGTGTTTGTTTTATTAAGTGCATGTAAATGCACTAATAGATGAATTTATCATAAGATTTAGAAAAAAAAAGGTGTTTATTTTAAAGAGTTGAAAATTGGGAAGGTTATTTAAACAAGGTAGTTAATGTTAAATGGAATATTCTAATAGAAGAAAATGATTCTAAAATTTTGAATTGGGTAATTGGAATAAACAATTATATTTAATTGCTTTATTTCCTATAAGTAAAATTGTACTAAATTATATTATTGTGAACAATGTGCTATTTAAGAAATCTGCATGGTAGCATTAATTGCTATGTTGAAATTTCTTTATTACTTATGATCTCTTATGTTCACTTCAGTTGAGAAGTTGGCTAGTTGTTTCATTAAGTCTTCCAATTATAGTATTTTCATTTGGGTTTGTTGTGTTTCTTGGTTTCATCCCTTTGATTACTCCTGGGCAATATATATATTCGTGTTTGGTCAATCAATCGGTTACCACGAACGGGGAAGTGTTGCCTCCTATGTTGGGAGTGGAATTAGATATCTGTATATGTGGCCTAGATATCCTTGGGTTGTGGATTTGTCCCAGGATTTTTCTATAGGGAAATGACTCACGATGGGGATTGGGGCCTAGGAAGGTCTGCCAGGGTAACCCATGCTGCTTTGAGAGGACGCTTCTCCAATTACAATGGTTTGTGTGTATGGTTCAATTGACCTACTTAATTATTTTAACTCTGGAAGCAATGCAACTAATTTATTAGTGTTTTTCTTGTGTTTGGTTAGAATTAGTCATGTGATATCTTGTGTCTAGAGGTAGTTGGTCTTGTTTAAGAATCATGGTTACTATCTCCTAG
This sequence comes from Sequoiadendron giganteum, assembly GCA_007115665.2. NCBI lineage: Eukaryota > Viridiplantae > Streptophyta > Pinopsida > Cupressales > Cupressaceae > Sequoiadendron > Sequoiadendron giganteum. Next base: position 226,147,870 of record CM021105.1, read on the forward strand.
CATGGGGCATGGACCTTCGAGTAGCACTTGGTTGGGTGGAATGTGCACCTTACTGCATTGGGTCCCCTTTCTTTTGTTCATGATGGTGAGATCTTCTAGTCAGAGAGCTCGTGGATACCAATTGATATGTTCCTTTCATTTGTTGTATTGCATTAGTTTGAAACTTGTGTTTATATTATTCCTCAATTTTGTTTGAGGAGGACTCATGTAATTTGTAACATTTATGTATGATCTTCCTCATTCTGGGAATGGGTATTGTAAAAACTATTTGGAAATTAATGTAATCTTTGGATCTTTATGTATTTATATTCTATGTAATGAAAATTTAATGCTTTGAATGTATGTTCTTAAAATTCATAAGTAATTAATTCTATGTTATGAATAACTAATGTCTATGTTATGGGTTTCAGATGTAACCTTAGTCGTGTGCCTTAGAGAATGTTTGTGATAGTGTAGTGCATCTTTCATGTTAATATTGCACTTTAAAAGAAAAAGAAATTATACACTTTCCTAGTTGTTGCAACTTCCTCTAGGGTTGCGAGGCAGGGCATTACATTAATTCACTCCTCTGAAATCTAAGTGCGGGTCTAAAATAGGGTAATTGATGCATGAGAGGAGTTACAAAAAAATATTGAATAGTAGTATGACAACCCTTTGTGGTTTCCATTATTATAGAAGATATTTATAAAAGCTACTAGAAAATATGCATATGTTTGATATCTATTCATTTATTTAACATCATTTATTTTTTATGGGAAGCGACATCAAGACTCCACATTCAAACTAACACACAATTTTATAAAGAGGTAGATACATGAATGTATTTTAGATTGTACCTATGTATATATATATATATTTTTAACAATATTGACGGCAATATAACAACATCTTTCATATAGCAGAGCAAGCTATTAAGCCATAATAGAATGACATTTTAAAGAAGAATTTTATTTTTTATTTTTTTAGCCCCAAAAATTTCTTGGCCACTATCTTGTCACCTAGTAGATTATAGTTATAAATGAAAATGTTATGATTTAATTTCCATTCAAGAAAAGGAGGGGGGATTCCATACAATGTTTTATTTTTAAACGGTGGTATTTCTACATTCATTTCTAGATCTTGGGTATGTGCAGGATCATCATGGAAAAAATAGGCCCTTAAGTGGCAAAAAATTCAAAAAAATTAGAGTTATCAAACTTGACATAAAAATTTGAATAAGTTATCTATATTATTTGAAAAATATGTAATAATAGAATCTGTAGAAAATTGAATTTAGTTTCTAAAGTACTAGGTTTATTTTTATTTTTTAAAAATCTATTTGGTGAAAATTTGAAATTTCAATGTAGTAGTACTTAAATTTCAGGGAAAAAAAAAGAAGGTATCTATCTCACCACCCTAACCACAATAAAATGATAATTTTTTTTTATAATATTTTAGATATAAGTAGAGAAAACATGTCACGATGTGATGCATATTTTTTTGTAATTTTTTTCCAAGTAAATAATTCATTATGATTTTTTTTTAACAACTTTTAAAAAATATAAAAATGCGTATGTCTAACCACCTTAACTTGGTCAAAACTTCATGAAATTCAATCTTTTTTTTTTAATCCTATATTATGCAATGCATAGAATGTGACACATGTTTTGGATTCAAAAAATGTGATACCATTTAAAAGTTATAGATGTTTTTCAATTAGCCTATCAATCAGGAATTTAATTGTAATTCAAATAGAAAATGAATAATAATTATTTATCAAACTCAAAGTAAATCATAATTTATATTGGTGGAAAGCTGAGAATATCCTTTAAAAACCATTTTCTCTTAATCAATTTTGGGTAAAAGAAAAGTCGTCATCCACATACCCATCATATCGCCACTTTTTGGCCCATCATGATCTTGCACATACCCTCCTACTACCTTCGAGAAAGTAAAAAAATCTAGGAATTTTATTAAATATTCAAGCTATATATGAACGAAAAATACAAAATTCTTTAGAAAGCAGTATTGTCACATAAGTTCACATATCAACTTATTGTTGGAATAAGTCAATAATGAACTATGCATGTACCTAAAGATCTTGGAGAGTTTCAATAGGAGTCTATAAGGAACTAGTTGATTTTTTCATAGTTCCAATGTGCTAGCATTACTTTCATAGTTAGTTGTCAATAAGACTGAGTTTTTTTTGGATTAGCTACAACTACATATTGAATTATTTACCATTTATTTAGAGAACTATTCGGGTGTATTTCCCATATAAACATGTATTGGTTTATGTTGTTAATAATATGTAACTGTAGACACATAAAATTGACCTAGGCCTACAAACTTTACTTTCCTCATATTTTCTTCTCAACATAATTAAAATATTTAATTATGTCTTATTATAAATAAGAGTTGATTGCTATGAAAATCTTAGAGGTTATTCAGTGAGATGCAAGATGGTACCACATTCATTGAATTTACCATAAGTATATTTGGGGGAAGCACAAGCTTTCATGATCAACAGATACTAATTTCACATCGAGTGCTTACATAGATGCAGATTAGGTTGGTTGTGTTGATGACAATAAAATTACTAGTGGTGGCACATTCTTTCTTGGATTTAGATTGGTATCATGGCTTAACAATAAATAAGATTTTTTTTATTTATCTACTAAAAAGTCTAAGTATATTGTAATAGCATCTTATATACACAGGTACTGTGGATTAGACAAACATTGAAAGATATTAGAGTGGTGTATGATGAGCCTATTTCTACCTTTCGTGATAATAAAACTATAATCAATATTTGAAAGAAGCTTGTGATGAATTCAAGAAAACAAAACATATCAATTACGTAAAATAATTTGAGAGAGAATGTGATAGAGAATGAAGTAAATCTAGAATATGTACCTACAAAGGATCAGATTCCTAACATATTTATATTTGGCTCTTCCTAAGGATACTTTTGAGTATCTCCAAGACAAATTGGGGGTGATTGTCACTCCATTTAACTAGATGCAGATGGAGATGCATTATTCCAGTATATATATGGATTCATTCTTTGTCATAACTGATGTTGGTGGCTACCTCTAAAGGGGAGTAGGTGGTGTAATTATTGTAGCATGGAATAAATATTGTCATGATGCAGAGGTTGTTGAGCTAATTGGTGTGCAATCTTAAGGGGGAGTGTTCACAGAAGTTTCAAGTACCTTGGTTCTATGTAAAAGGGAGAGAACAATGCAAAATACCTTATCCTTTGGGATTGATCTCAAAGGGGAGAGAAAGAGAAGTCATGTGAAAAAATTAAATATCAAAGGAGATATTTTTGTCTAAGGACGATAAAAGAGAAAAGGAAATAAGTATGTTCAGAGCAATTGTATTTGATGGTTTTTCACATCTTGTGTTACCATTAATGAAAAGGGGGAGATTGTTGCAAATATTCATGAAGGTATTTTCATTGATGTCAACAAGTATGTTTTGTCATTGATTATAGTAGTGTAGTGGTTGAGAAGAGATTTTTTTTAATTAGTTGCATTATGTTGTCATCAATTAAACTGCTAATGTTAACCTCTAGTGTTTCTTTGATAAGATTCTATTTATGGTTCACATGTCGAGGTAACTAAGAAATTTGATAAAGGAAATAGGGTGGTGCATATTTTTTCTGGTTTTATTTCATTCTATATTAAAGATATTTTTGTGTGTTTTGGATATTTTGGTTAGAGGTGCTCGAATTTTTTATATCCATAATTTTGGGTTCTATATTGATGGATAGAAGAAGTTATGTTCACTAGTGTGTGAACTAGTTTTGCAGTGTTTTTTATTTAGGTGTCTAGGAGAAATGTATTTGATTCACATTTCTCCCCAGTTTTTCTTTAGGTCTTGCAATTATGAAGGTATATTTATGATGTTGATCTCTCACTTTTTTCAAGAGGATTTGGTGCTTGGTACTCTAGAAGTTGGATTCTAGAGTTGCAATGTTTTGCAGTGTAGTTTGAATGTATTGGGAATGTACATTATGATGATGCAAGTTGTAGCAAACGAGTTTAATTGATTTCAAAAGGATAGAGGAATATTCTAGATCATGACGAAGCATGATATGTGGTTCACAATTCATCTTTAGATTTGAGGAAGCGTTTAATTTTAATTTTAATGGTGTTTTCATGGGTAATGGTCAACCCAGTTTTTACACTTCATTCAAAGATGTTCAAGTATTAATGAAGGAGTAGCATGGCATGCGAGAGTTGAATTTGGTCCTACTTAATTTTTGTATTGGTTCACTTTCATTCCTATCCATCACAGGAATGCTTAGTGCAGACCTAATTTGAATTTGTGAAGTGCAAGAAAAGTGTACTCAACTTGAAGATGTTTTTCAAGTTGAGGATGATATAAATAAAAAAATATTTGATATGAGATGAGGTGTGGAATAAAGTTGTGTATTCTGATGTGAAATTAAGTGCGAAAGTGTGAATTGTAGTGTGATCTATAATGTAAAATTGTTGAATGCAATGAGCTGAGGTATCTTGATCTCTTGAAGGCTACTACAGTGTGTCCTATTATGGTAATGAGACTCTTTGTACTCATTTTAGAATTACTTATTTTGTGAGCTAATCATCACCATGTATTTTTCCTTCATTGGGTTTTTCACATAAATATAGTATTCTCTTGTCTATGGTGTTGGTTGTTACAGTTTTAGTTATCTAATTTTCAAGTTTAAACATTGCAATAAATTAAGTGTCTAATGAATGCATGTGGATTTGATTAGTGTTGAGGGTTTTTATTGTTTAATGTGGTACAAATAATTCATCTCCACTTCTTAGTTGTCTTGTTCATTCAAAAAAATCATTATCTAACATGTTTCTTTTTAATGTTATGTTTTTAATTGAGAACCTCAATGTGAAGTTATTTTTTATGAGATGGATCAAAATAAGGAATTTCATTTTTTCATTGAATAAAATCTAGTAGATAGAAAAATTATGGCCTATGATGGCCTAGACTATTTAAGTTCAATTTCATTGGGGACATGGGATTCTTGCAACACTCGATCAAGGATGTCTCAATGGATGATTAATGCTTGGAGGATTCTAGGATTAATATATGGGCTAAAGTTATTTTAAGGTGTTTTAAGGGATGATACTAGGGAATATATGGAGAGGAGGTGGATGACCCTCAAATAGTCACTCTTGGATGCCATATGGTGTCAAAGAAATCATTATTTAGCTTTCTTCTTAATAGTAAAATCTTGTAAATATCCATTATCAATACATCTTATAACATTGTCATAGTTATGAATTTTTTCTTATAGAAAATAGTATTACTATTTTTTTTGGATATTTTCCTTGATTAGGATTAGTGGAAATGCATTAGTTTCTTGGGTTATGTTTGGGAAGTGGATTTTGGTATAAATCTAGTTGATCATCAGGTGAACGAAATGAGGTTGTAGGATATTATGGTGAACTCCTCCACACTCCAGGATCATCTATGGTGGACCCCCAATTTTTTTTTGTGTTCCACTGATACCTAGGGCATATTTGGTTCTTTTTCTAGTTTGGGATGCGTCTTGTGGCTTAGGGTTTTTATTTTACCTCTATTCTAGGTTTTTCTTTATGCCCTAAAATCCTTGAAAATACTATGTACTAAAATCCCTTGCATACGTTCTAACTTGTACTTAACTTGTGCTATCCTATTTTCATTCTCCCTAGTTATTACTTGAGACATAAAACTCATTTACTTATCGACCCCTGTTACCTAGCTTACCGATCGCTACCCATTGAATTATTTAAATCACATCAAATATTAAACAATTTTGGAAATCATTTAATTATTCAGCATATCTCATAAGTTGGTACCAAATGATGCCTAAGCCCTATTACCTTTAACACCTATTTAATGACCCTTTTAAGTCATCACTAAGTGCATGTGATTTTAAAAACCTTAAGTAATGGTTGTTAGGTCCCACTAAATGTATTCTAGTAGTTTCCTGCTAGCCCACGAGAATAAAATAATCAGATAAAAGAACCAAAAGGGCCACATGTAGGTGACACATTTCCATCATTGTGGTAGGTCCTACTATTATTCAAATGCATCAATGGTAAAAGGCATTGGAATCAACAACTATCATGAGATCTTAAGGATGAATCTCAATTGTTCCCTACCAGCCCACGATGGACCCACTATTAGATCTCAACTCTTAGTGGGGCAGCAAAAAAACACCACGTGGCATCATTTACACCATCTAAGTTTCTTTATAATGTATAAAGTATATGGTGAAATATTTCATGGAAACTATGCAAGCAGTAGAGAGTGTGCTACTAAAGTGATTTTTAGAGCACATGCATAATTGATAAAAAAATATGTCTTAATCTCAAATGTTCATCAGAAAGGGAGGATAAATTCATGAGTTCTATCTTATGGATTAAAGAGAACACATATTGGATGTTGTTGGATTGATTTGGGTCATTTCCCACTAGCTTGCAACTATAGATCTAAAACCTTGCAAATTCCAGAGGGCTATCGAGTGGCTACCACATGGTTTTTCTTGAGGCTTGTAAAGCATGGTGGGGCAAAGAAGCCAATGATGGTGTACACATGGTAGGAATTTGGCCTATTGGATGTTGATTTATTAAAAATTAAAACTGTTACCAAATTTCACTTATAGCTTAATTTGGTAGAGTTGATATAGTTGATTGCATCAAAAGTGAGAGGTATACAAACAAAAAAATTCTATGCTTAACCATTGCACATGAATTATTTCAAATGAAATTCTTTTTTTTTTTATGTAATGTTTTACAAAATAAATAAATTACATAAGTTTCATGATATTGTTGTCTTTTATTCATTTTTTAATGGAAATGTATACAAGTTTGCATAAGTATTGTTGTTTTATACATTGAAAGAAAAGAGCTCAAGTGACCCACACAAGCTGTGGGCATGACTGAACTAAAGAAAAATACACAAAATCTATACATCTAAAGATAAATAAGGAAAAATACATGAAAATAAATCATATCCTTCATTGCTTGAACGAGAAAAATCTTGTTGTTGGTCCTTTTTCCTCATCTCCTCTCACTCTAGATCTTCATATGTACCTACATATGATTGAAAGAATTGGTTACAAGTTGGGACATGAAATTTCATCATATATTTCATCAACAAAAATATAGCCTACATCTATGATGCATAAAATCAGTTGATCCATTATGACATGTATCAAGAGAACCTAAAATTTAAGCAACACATGAGCATAGAGTTACAAATTTTTTATCTAACATGTTTGTTCATTGTACAAGTATAGTTGAATTCTCATTTTTAGATTATTTTAATTATAGAATGTGGAGAAAAATGGACTCCCACAAAGGTTGAGCCTAGCATGCCGCCCCTAAGTCTTAACAAGGGAATGAGATAAGTGAGTACTTAGTTTATTTAAAATTCTTAAGGAATATGAAAAACAAAGTAAAAGTGCATCAATTATCAATAAGGAGCTTTGTGTATCTACAATTTTTCATGTCATCCTTGGTTTTGAATCATTATTTTATGTTATTCATTTGTTGTAACAATATCATTTATAATTTTTTTCATCATATGAAATGCATACCTTGAAGGTATAGTCACCAAGGATCATAAGATAGTCAACACTATCATTTTGATGTTATGGGGAAACAAAGAGAAAGGTAGCCACTTATCAACATTCAAAGTAGTTGGTTTTTCAATGATAATGATTTTTATATACATCTACAAAAAGAGGTGCTCCAAGGTAGCATGTTATTCTTTCTTTTGAGAGATAAATCATGAAGGGAAACATTTCAAATTTATGATGTATTGAAGTAATATGAGGGTTTCATATTCAAGGTAGCAGTCAAATCACGTGGATAGTCAAAACCTTTCAAGTATGAGGAGAAAATAGTGAGCAAGAAATAAGAGCAATGTCATTTTATTAATGGCTTTATTTTCACAATGTATAAAGACATTTTCATTATAAAGTTTCATATAACACAAGCTTCATAATAAGACAAAAACATAGTGGTACTGACATGGTTAAAAGTAATTTTGAGTGATTAGAGGACAAAGTTTTATATCTATTATTCTTTCATGAATAAAATACTTTATTGGCTTCTACTAAGCTCTTGTATTTTAAGTAAGCATGTGATAAACTTGTCATGAAAGCTTGTCTATAAAAGGGGAAAATCACTTATGAGGGATGAAAGAGAGGAAATTTTTCCATGTAGGAATGTTTGCTAGAGAATACATGTCTATAGGAGTGAAGATATGTAATCATCAGAAGGATTGTTTATAGAAAGTAGACTAAATAATGTTTTTGTCACCTAGTTGTTTTTCCTCTGAGATCAAAATGGTCCTTAGAAAATGAGTCGAAACCCTCAACATCTACAAAAAAGAGAGAACCCAAAAAATGCAAGAAAATATACATGGCTCAGGTAAAACCCTTGAGTGCCTATAGAAGAAAGTCATGAAAAACATACAAAGTGTAGTGGCAACCATGAAGAGATTTTGAAGAGAAAATGTAAGTATTAAAATGTAGCCACATGTTTGTACAATATGAAACCTATAAATTTGTGTTAAATATTAAGGGTTTTTGCTAAAAAAATTAAAGGTTTATGGTTTAGTTGTGAGGACGAGCCATATATGAGGGGATTTATCTATTAAAATCCACAAAAATGTCCAACCCATGGCGTGCAGTAGGGTTTCATCATTTTTCCATCATCACTAGAGAAAAGAAACACCATATTTTTCATGGAATATAGAGGAAATCAAAATTATCATGAAAGAAAATTTACTAGTGAGCTCATAGTACAAATGGATTTCCAAAACCCACCATGAAAGCCTTAGAAAATATCCACATCAAACCCTAGCAGCTGTGACCAAAGGAGAAGTTGAAGACTCAACAAAAATGTGAAGTACAAATGAATGGATAGGAAAGCTTGTGAGCTCCCTATTATTGTAGGGTTTTCTTTCCCTATGTAGTCAGCCTTGGGGAATTTTCCCACTTTAATTTAAACTTATATATGTATGCATGTAAAATTGACTTGACACCTATCACACAACCTCGAACGACATCAAACAACATTGAACAACATCAAACAAAACTAAATGACATTAAACAACACTGAACGAGATCAAACAACACTAAGTAGCATCAAACAACATCAAACAACCTCAAAAAAAATCAAGCGATATGAAACATAATCTTTCATCACCCCATAACACCTTAGAATGACTCAAAATCATCCCGTAACACTTCAACTTCACTTAGGAATCATCTCATAACAATTTGGAATGACTTAGAATCATCCCATAACCATTAGAATGACTCAAAATCATCCCATAATACTTCAAAATAACTCAAAATTATCTTGTAACACGTCGGAATGACTCGAAATTATATCGTTACACTTTAAAATGACTCAGAATCATATCATAGCACTTAAGAATAACTCAAAATCATCTTGTAACATCTTAGAATGACTCAAAATAATTTTGTAACATCTCAGAATGACTCAGAATAATATTTGAACATCTTAGAATGACTCAAAATCATCTCGTAAAACTTTCAAATGACTCAAAATCATCTCGTAACACTTTAGAATGAATTGGAATCATTTGAAACATCTCCAAAACCGCTTTGAATCATCCTAAAACATCTTAGAACAACTCAAAATCATCTTGTAACACTTGAGAATGACTCAGAATCATCTTGTAACATCTCAAAAGGAATTAGAATCATCCTAAAACATCTTATAATAACTTGAAATCATCTCGTAATGTCTGGAATCATCTTTGAATCATCCCGTAATGTCTCACATCATCTCACATCATCTTGTAATCACCTCAGAACATCTCAAAATTATCCTATAATGTCTTAGATCATCTTGGAATTATATCTCAATATTCCCACATTGCACCACATCGCATCACATTAAAACGAACTAAAAAATCCTAATTTGTGTATTAATTGAATAATACAACATTATTTAATTAATTCACTTTTTCATCATTTCAGACAAGCTAAATAAATTTTAGTTATTTAATAAAGTCCCAAAATCCCTAATTCCTCTATTAATTAAATAAAACAACATTATTTGATTAAGTGACATTCCACCATTTCGACCAATTAAATAAATCACATATATTTAATAAATTCCTAATCACACCTTATTTCGTCTTGATTAATTAAATAACACAAATTATTTAATTACATCGCTAAATCATCTTTTTCCCCTAAGTGGATTAAATTATTAAATAATAATTTAATTGTACAACACTTTCCCTCCAAAATTTGAATAATTAAATCAAACTGTTCAAATCAATTATCAAAAATCAAATCAAACTAATGCAAATTTGTTTGAAAAAGTCAAACTTGATTTGCACATTCAAACTCCAAAAAGGAATTAATTAATTCATATTCCTCCCCCACTTTCTGATTGAGCAAATTACGATTGTTGACTAAGCAATCTAATTTGTCAACTAATCAATCTAATTTGTTAACTTAAAAATCACATTCCTAACTAAGCCATCACAAACTTGATGGATCAATCTATTCTATTAACTGATCAATCCCATCCCTAACTAGCCAATCTATTTCATAATCACACAAGTTATGCAATAAACTTTGCATAATTATCTCATCTCTAAATACTCTCAACACACTCTAATTGTTGATCTCGATATTCTTCAAAATGATCTTTGATCATCCATTTCAAATCTCTTTTTCTATATAACAAACCCCTTTCCTCACAAATAAGGATTGGAGAATCAACATAAATTGAGCAACGAAGTGTTGTCAAGATCATCCTTGAGAGAGCTTCATTCCTTCCTTCGATCAATCAAGAATTCACCCACACTTTGCACACAAACTTTGGAGGCTTCTATGTGATAAGATGAATCTAACATCAAGAAAATACACTCCACTACAGGATGGTAAAAGCTATTTTTTGTTTTTATTGGTAATCAGTAGGTTCCTCGTCATGCTTGGAATATTATAGTTCAATCTTGTATATGTAGGAGTTTTTATATTTTAGATTTGTGCATTTAGGCTATAGATTAGATTTCTTTGTCAAATTGCTTTGATGTCCTTCTTGAATCAGAATCTAACATTCTTTCTCACCCTCCCACATTTTGGCATAGGCCGGTGGAACCCTTGTCCCCTACTCTAATGATCATTTAAGTTAATTTTGAAGCTATAGGTCCCATAAATTCTTTTGATAGATTTTTCACGTGCTTGTCCAAAAAACTAGAGCACTTGTTTGAAAATTTTGAGCACTTGTCTATCAAGAAAACTACGCATTTATCAAAAGAAGTAAACTTTCATTAGAAAAACTATGCATTTTTCATGGGAATGGCTCTTTTGTCTGAAACCCGCACATTTGTATTTTCATAGAGTTAACATTTGTTTGTTAGGATTTTTAGAATTTGTTCCTAATACTATGCAATTGTCTTTTTCTTATGCATTTGTATTTTCTATTCTCAACATTTGTTCTGATAGAAAAATGCATAGATCCTATAGTGTTGTAATAGGTTTTGTCACTAACCTTTGTTTTTTTTTTGGATGTGTAAATAGGAATTGACAGATCTGATGCAAGATTCAAATAACTTTAACATGTTTATTGTAGGGAAGACGACCGGTCCCAATTTTTGAGTTACTTTTAATTAAATTAGGAACTTTCATTTGGTGCTCTAAAAATAAACAAAAAAAAAATCAAACTTGACTTTGGTGTTGTTAAAATGAACCAATTTTAAGCTTTCTAAGCTAGGAATTTTTGTTTGGTGCTCATAAAAAGAACAAAAAACACTTTAGTTTTAGGCTCTAAAAATGAACACATTTCATGTTTTGAGGTTTTTTAAGCTTTAAATATTGGTGCATAAAAAGAGTGAAAATGTTTTTCATTTTTTTGATGCACACACGTTTTAGATTTGTTGACCAAGACAGGACAAGGACTGCCTTTCTTAGAGACACCTCTATTGGAGATCATAAAAATTAACAAATGTTTCTTTATGATATTTCACCATGGTTATCTTAATTTCTTTATTTCTTGAACATTTCATATTGGTGCAAGTTAAAAAGAACTTTGTTTTGCTTGAGTCATAATTTTTTTAGGATAACATCACTCAAGGTGTTTAAAAGGAATCAAATTGCTATGGATTGTTCATTGTGCATTAATTTGTTGGCAAAGATAATTTTTTTTATCTTCCCCCCTCACACTTTTTGGTAATCTAGGGTGAGAGAAAGAACATTTTTGAGCATTGAATTTTACTTTTAAAGTTCACCTTAAAGAGGGGTCTTGCCTTGAGATACATCCTACACTAGAGAACTCATTACAAGGTCTTTAAGTGCGTTTACTGGTGGGCTATATTATAGGTTGTGAACATGTAATAAAATATCTTCAAGTTTTCCTGATAATAGCCTGCACCTAATCCCATACCTTGAGTGGAACGAGAATGGTTAAAGAGCCTTAAGTGGCTAGTGGGCGGGTGTCAGATTTCCGCATTCACAGTTATCACTAAGAACCAAATTATTTTAGAAGCCACCCTATTATCCAAAAACATTCTCTGAAATTGGTGGATCAAAATTTACTTTTGAGAAGTTACTTGCAATGTCAGACTACAAGACTGCACCATAAGTTGGATGTAAAATCATCTCTTCGGAGCATGAGGTAGGCCTACCTAAGATAATGGTGTCTATCCCATAGGGTTTTAATTGTTGGTCTATGTTAAACTTGGCCCATTACATTCAAAAAAATTGACATCAAATTATGTGATTGGTTTAAGAAAAAGAAAACATTCAAAACAAGCATTGAATGAGATGGTTAAACCACAAACCCTTTGATTTAGTGCATACTTGGGAGATAAGCCTTATGTTTGCACCCCTTTGAAAGGATCTTTCAATAAATGTTTCAAAACATTATGGCTTTGATTTCAAGGTACATTAATCAAAGTAAACATGTGGGAAGTATGGCTTGGTTGTTGAGATTTCACAACCTAAGTTATAAACATGAAGGTCATAAGTCCATGCTTGGTAAGTAAGTTCAAGTTTTGTCTTATCACTTGTCATAATTAAAAAAAAAACACAGATAAAAGGTTGAGAGAGATTTTTTTATAGGATCATGTTCGAACCAAAAAAATTGGAAAGAGAGAAGGTCAGATAGTCCCACATCCATTATTTTCATCCTACCTATTTGAAATCAAAATTAAACAAACCATTAAGGTCATTCCTCCAATCAGACGTCCATGATATCAAGAGTTACCTAGGACTTGCAGATAGTAAAATTAAGCTTTCCCATAACATATCCTTTGAATAAGAAAGTGGAATATAGACCTTATTTCTTCAACATATCAATTTCTAAAAAGTAGTGTCATTCCAAAAAAAAACCCAAACCCTAGGGTCTTGAGCTTCACACCAACTATCTCATTACACCATCAAACTTTATGACCACCTAGCGACCAACTACCCCATTTTAGAAACAAGATCTTGTAGCATTGATCCTTCAACCTAGTCTCACATATATCAAAGGTGAAGAAACCGACATCATAAGCAGCTTAAGAACCTTCATTTTTTCTGAAGAACAAAACACCCATTAGTTTCTCACTCCATCAATTGTCCTAGACCAAGAGGAATAGAAAGCTAACATAGTAATGGAGAGACCATATTACAACTACCCGCATGGCAATAAATATCCACTTCATGATCTCACACAAGGTCCAGATCCCTAAGGTAAAGTCCACAGGTCGACATTTCAAACTTAGGCATCTAAGTCCAAAAGCTCTCAAGAAACACCTTTGGGCACTTCACAAAAGTAGAACTAGTCTCATATATAACTTCGGCAAATGAGCTTCGAAGAAGAATCTAAACTTGTATTCTTTCTACTATTTTCAGAATCCAGGTATGTTCCAATAGTTCCATTATCTTCCATAATCTATAGGACAAAATTAAGTCTTTAGAATTTCAGTCAACTAGAGTGTACAACACTCTCCCATAGGAGACCCAGGTTGTTTATGACAACCACAAGATCAAAACATAGGAATAAAATGGAAGCAATCAATAATGACACCAATAGCCCACCAACAAACACCACAAATGACGAAATTGGCCCATGAGGATATAAACCAAGTGACATTTTGATAGGGTATTAAATATCAAAACATCGCCAAAACATGTCGATCTATTACCCAACTCATTCTTATCATGGGTCGCAATATCAAATAGGGCAAAAACATCAAGGGTTTCAAAGTCCCCATCAAGGAATAAGTCTAGAACATCAAAATTCCCTAAATAAAATTGAGTGAGATCTTGAGGAAGTTAAATAAAGATGAAATCTGACATATCGCCAATGCCATGTACAAATTTAGAACATTACATATCAACATCTTGACAATTCTCAAACACCTTAATATCCACATCAATGACACTTCCAATATAAGCAATATCAAGAATTATTGCAACACCAAGGTTTACCTCAAGTGCAATATCAAAATGTACCTTAATCATAGTATGAAGAAGTTTTGCAATGCCAAGGTGTACCTCATGTGCAATATAGAAATTTACCTCAAAAAAAGTATCAAGAATTTCTGTAAAATCAAGATCAAAACAATTAGGAAAATCCACAAAGGAAATATTACCAACTAGGAAGGAAATTCACCCCTTTGGGAGAAACTTTAGAGGTAATCATGCACAATCTAGTACAACAAGAACTTATCAAAATCAATGATAGACCAACTTATGGTGAACCAAGATTTAAAATCCTTTGGTATAACTCATACAAACGATGTGAGTCCAAAAAATCAAAGGTCACCCAATGAAAAAATGTGCTACACTCAAAAACCTCATCCAACACCTTATTGATTAGGGATAAATAGCTATTAAAATTGACTTTCAAGGGCACCATCCACCAAAGAAAACAATGATAATGTCTCAACCTAAAAAATTGAAAGAAACAATCAAGAAATATATATCATCAATCACATTGACAATGTTTGTACATCTATAGCGAGTAAGAGGACATACATCAAGAATTTACTGCCAAGCATGATCAAAATCAATCACCCAAGTCTAGAAATGATTCAGTCCAAGATATATTGAAATTATCCAACCTCATGGAAATACATATTAATGATCAAGAGACTATTGATCTAATACTTATACCCAATGCAGAAGATCTAAACCAAGAGTCATCACCCATATGTCCACATTTTGAGAAACGTCAAAGATCATTTACAAGCAATCCCTTCTTTGAAATTGATCCATGTCAAGAATGTGATCCAAAGAATATCAAACATGATATCACACAAAATCAAGATCAAGAATCCGTATCATCAAAGTACTATAATGACTTGGAAAATATCTTCCAATACATCCCATGTTTTCCAAAAGAAGAACAAATCCATATAAAAAGCACACATACATTTACCCATGAGATGCTTACTCCTAATAGACATGTACATGATCTTCAATTAAGACAAGAGTCATAATCTTGATATCATTACCAATGAACAAGAGCCTCCTACTCTTAAAATCTCTACAAAGGGTTAAAACATAGCAGAATCCAAAGACATATCAAAAAGGGATTAGGAAGAGAAATTATACATTAGTTGGGAATCAAAAACATCATATGAAGACATATAAAAAATGAATCATGAGGAAGAATTTTGTGTGGATAGCAAATAAGAAAAAAATCTTGAAGAAGCATTAAAATATGATATTTTACAAGATTAGGCTGCATATATCAATCAGGGAGGTATCCCACATCTGAAGGATCCTATCAGTGAGTAAGCTATCACATTTGAAGATCCACAACAGAGTAGAGAAGGATTAACACCTTGTTTCTAGGATAAGATATATCCTATTTCAAAATAAAATTTTCATCAAATTCAGTATCAAGACAGAGGATAGGCTTACATGAACAGAGTATCCTAGAATCAGTACAAATTATGGGAAATACTAAGCATCGAGGTCTTGATTATTTAGAAACTAAGGGAGTTAAACATATCAAGGATACCTCCATAATTTACTGGGGGAAACTTTATCTAATGAAAGAATCAACATAGATAGCACAAAGATTCCTTATGATGAAATTGCTACCAACACTACAAATAGCCATGTCATGAATCATCATCTACATATATTTCCATTCTTTTATTGGAACCAACAATAAGAGAAATATCTATACCCAAGAACAAAACAATTTATTGAAGTAAAAATATCAACAAATAAAAATGGACAAGAAAATTTTAAATGGATAGAAAAGAAAAGGCAAGAAAATCATCCCTATCAAAATGCATTAGTCAAAGAAAATATGGGGAAAAATAAAAAAGGGAAGTTCATCTATCAAAGAAGTCGAACAATACAAAAGAAAGCTTCAAGAGTGACCTACAAGGTATATCAAGATGTCAGTTTGAATCTAATCTCCATATCCACCTATCATTGCTCATCATCCCAACTTTGGAGAGTCAAAGGTCCCAAACTATTGACCAATCCATCTAAATATCATATCCCTCAATTCATTTTTCCATGCATGATATCCAAATCTCACATTGACCATGTCTTGGCAAAAATTCTTTATTGTAAGGACTCTAAGGGTTGTCTATTGCAATGTGTACATCAGGGTAAGTTTAACTTTGGTATCAACAAGGAAGATAAGAATTTATAGGGGTTACATTCAAGCACTTGTATCCTAGAAAAATAACTCGTCCAAGAAGGATACCATTGGCACATCATGACAACAACAACGACCATATCAGCACCAGCAACATCTATATCAGCACCACCAAGTGGTTCAACATGAGCTAGAAAATTGTCACCATAATGAAAACATGGTAAATAGGCATCTCGTGTGACACCATAAATCAACAAAAAAGAAAAGAAAAATAATAATAAAAATAGTCAAGAAAAAAATCATCCTCTAATGAAAACCACTATGGTGGTGCTTTGGAAAAGTACCATGATGAAAACTTGGCAAACATGCATCATGTGTATAACCAAAAATCTACATATGCAATTTAAGGTGGAAGCATCTCAACTTATCCATAATGGACCCAAGCCATTACTTCCAAAATCCAACCTAGCTTGATCTTAACAAATGTTTGATATACATTTTATACTTGCTTATGGAAAAAATCTTGACATGGTTCATTATCATTGATCTTATCTTATCTAGCATTATCTTAGCAATGAGGCATTTTCCAAAGGGGCATAATTTGTCACAACATGCTATCCTATCACAAGATAATCAATCACCTATATTGATAGACACTAGGGGAAAATGCTTGCATGTTTCTTCAAAATAAATCTTGATCTATGTCTTCTAGCTCACACTGTGATCTACGCATTTATCCCAATAAGGTATCCCACCAACACACCACCAGGGTAACCTTCAAGATAGTTCATCCCAAAAACAAGGTGTACCACCAATGCACTACCAAGGTAAACTTCAAAGATGATGAATTTTGACAAAGGATTTTGCATGTAGCAGTAGTCTTATGGGGAACTTAGCTATTGGGGGACATGGTGCGCTAGCTAAGTGACCTCCGAGATTTTATCAAAGCCAAATTTTCAATTAGTGGGGAGGTAAAAGGTTAGAAAGATAGAAAAACATGAAACTAAACTACAGGTAATGCGCCAAAATCATAGACAAATTTACCAAAGCACAATGCAGAATGCAAAGGCCCGAACCACCAACATGTTGTCTATTAAGTAAATTTTCTCAAAAGTACTTTAAACATAACAAATACCCTCTAATTTTCATAGCATAATCTCACATAACCTTAGCCAACATAGAAGAATCAAGAAAACATGATTTGTATTTATTTAGCTATGAAAGATTATAAAAGATGAAGAACAGGCATTCAAACATTAATAGGAAATAATGGTACAGACTAACAATCTTACTAAATGCATGAAAAACAGAAAGGCCGAATTGATTGGAACAGTCTGTAACCTCTAAATTTAATAAAAATATTACAAAGGCTTTCCTAGTGCTCGAAATATTTTTAGCAACTTAATCAACAACCTAATAAAAAGGAAGAGGTCCGTAAAAATAGGCCAGTCCACTGCCTGAATGACCAAAAAGAAAAGACAGTAGCGAGAGAACATTGACATCCCACATCACCTCAAGCCACCATGGAATAAAAAGGACGCCCAACAGTGTGCTAGCAATGCCCCCGTAGTGAATAGAAAAACATGCAGCAGTAGCAATGAACACATGGCGCCAAAGGAGAAAACATGGCGGTTCAAGAACCAACGGCGCAACAGCAACTCCAAGATAGCTAGCGCATGAAAAGAACTACCACGTTTCGAGCAGACGAGGATTGGTGAAAAGATGAAGGGATGCCCAACGAAAGCTCCAAGAGGGAGCCACGTGGCATGCGTCGAGTGATAGAAACTGCAAGGTGGGCCCATCTCGGAAAGTGGCTAGAGAAAGCCATGCATCACACATACGGAGATCAGCCAAAGGCGAAGCAATATGAAAATAAAAAAGCTTCGAGAGGAAGCCATGTAGAACACACCAAAGGTAGTGAGTGATTTAAAGGCAAGGCACAACCATGAAGATAAAAATAAAAACCGTGAAGGCTTAGCAGTTTTTTGTGAAACAATGACAACATGGATTATTCCTTCACTTAAAAATTCTAAGATATCAATAGTTTCTTGAACCCCAGAGCTAGTTCAATTAATCTTTTCTGCAACATATCCTCTAGAAAAAAAAAGTGAGGTATCAATCCAAGTTTTCAACATCTTACACCCTAGGAAAGAGGGTAAAAATCCACCATCAACAAGGTCTACCCTCCAACAGATCACCAAGGTAACCCTCAAAAAAATTTGTCCCAACAACAAGGTATACCACCAACATACTACCAAGGTAACCTTCAAAGATGATGACAACGTGGATTATTCCTTCACTTGAAAAATATAAGATATCAACTATTGCTTCAACCTCATAGCTAGTTCAAGTAAGAATTTTACATCGCATATCCTCTAGAAAAACAAAGTTAAATATCAATCCAAGTTTTCCCACATCCTATACCCCAGGGAAAAGGGTAAAAATCTAAAAAAAGAGATTTAAAATATAAAAAAATCAAAAAGTAAGCAAAATAGTAAAGAGAAATAAATTGTTCTTTTACTGAAAATCAGTTTGTGATGCTCCTAGAATAGGTACCATAGTGAAATCCTAGTAAAAAAGCACTATTTATGAATAGAACATACATTATTATCTATCAATACTTTTTCATAGCATCCACCCATCCATTTCATGAATCATTTGTCCAACCATGGCTTCTCACTATTAGGGTAAGTTGTTTTATTAGGGGAAACTTCCCAAAGCTAGTCATGATTTAGATCTGGTAAAATTCAATCAACATCATAAAACATCAAAATTCAAAAACACTAAGAAAATAGAAAAAATAAAAAAACACATGAAAACAATAAAAATAAAATACCATCATTGGGTTATTCCTTCACTCAAACAGTGTAAAGATAGCAACATTTTATTGAACCTCACAACTAGTTCAAGTGTGTTCCCCACAACATATCCTCTAGACATGGAAACGAGATATCAATCCATGTTATTAATGTTGTTTACCCAAAAAAAATTCATGCTTTGAGTCAAATGGTTGAACTATGTGGTCTCTATGTGTACAACGTAGGAAAATATTTTAACCCTTGAGACCCTAGGACATTCCCCTTAGGTTTCCAACATGCTTTATTTCTCTTAGTCAAAATTGAAAAATCCCAAAAACATATACAAAATAGAAAATCCAAAAAAATTTCACAAAACAAAAAAAGAGGTTAAACCAAGAAAACTACCACCCCTTGCATGTACAATGTAGGCAAGTCTTATCTTTGATGAGACCTGAGAACCTAAATTAGTCCTCTGAAAACAAAAAAAAGTCATCATCATAAAACTTAGAATAAAAAGGCATGTCCCTTCATCAACATCCACAATAAAAATTTCAAATAAAAAAAACCACTTCAATCATCCTTTGGAAAAAAGAAATAAAACAAGCAAAGAAAACGTCAACTACTAGAACTTTCAAGCAATAAAAATCACATAAGAGTTGACTATAAACAATGAAAATAATGCCAAAGTATCAAATACCTATTTTTAAACAAGTCCCAAAAACATCTAGAGTTATGCCTTAATGTATTCATACCTATGATAGACATGATAAAAAATGGACAATAGCCCCACCCTAAACAAATATGGCAAGTGATACTGCAACTTTGTTTTTATATTTTTATGGTCTTACTTTTGTGATTTATTTTATTTACGCATTCTTAGGATCTCTCAAGGATGTCCAAAAGGATTTAGAGAAAAATGAATGGGGGTGATTGAGTGTCATTTCAATATTTTGTTTTGTAAAATATGTTAGTAATATTACCATGGTGAATACTTTCTTTATTGAGTACATAGGTTGTATTAAAACACTTTGTGATATACTTACATATTAGCTGTTCTATACCTCTCTATGTGACTAGTTGGAAACGTTTTTCACGTAGTCCCCCCTATACTTTAAACAAAAGTATTTGTATGTATGGTATGAACAAAGATATTGTAGAGTCAAATTCCACACAATAGATACAAAGTCACCTTGGTAATTAATACCTTGGTGCATTGTATTTATTTGCTACATCAAATAGGATTGTTCAAGCAACAAAGTATCTAAAGCGAAGGCAAGTCACATTAATTCTATCCATCATCATATTTCTACTAACAAACATCATTATATTTCTTCTAATTAACATCATTTTTCTATCTATCATCATAATTCTTCTAAATTAACAATCATCCTACAAAACACATCATCAGTACCATATCCATTTTTCATCCATAAATGTTATCAATACATATCATGATGACAATAAACCAATTAAAACATCATGTATCATGTATGGGGCATTCATCTATCAACATCCATCACATCATAAAATGAGAAAAATTATGATTCCTTAATCTAGATCCATACATCAGAAAAGCACCAAAACACATATAAATGTACATCATCATATTTCACCATCCAAAACATAAAATGAGGCTAAATCAAAGAATGTATATCTCATATATATCTCATCATAAAAAATGAATATGTCATAAGTACATCCGCAATAACACAAGTGTGATAGGAAAATAAAAAATCATAACATATATATGAGGTCTCGAATAGACCAAGGAATGTATATAACACATGTCTACAAAATTACTTTGCACCATGAAACAACATGGAGATCAGGTATCAAAAATAGTAAAACCCCAGTAGGATGGAAAAAATACTACTAAAAACCAAAATGATCTAGTCATCTCACAGAATGATCACCTACACCAGCACCAACACTGCCACCACCATCGCTCGTATCACTAGGCTCTGCAAACTATGGATGACGAGAGGCCCTAGGAATTGTAGCATCGTATAAAGTCTAATAATAGGTAGATGCTTGTAGATACCTATCTCGCTCAGCTCACATAAGACCACATTCTGTCTACAGAGTATCTCTCTCTACTATTAGTAACTGTAGACATGGAAAATAATGTGAACCTCAATCCTAGACCTACACAAACATGGAAAACAAACACATTATTAGATTGAAATGCAAGTAAGAAAATGGATTCCCCATGAATTCCATTTAAATTGAAAAGAACAAGATATGAGATGAAGAACACAAGAAAACATAAACAAAAGCTATCAAATCTTATTCAATGTAATTCAAACTCTTGATCCCATGGGGAGTTGGTGCCAAATATGTGTATAAATTGGCCCTTTCCAAACTCCTATGATGCAATTTTTATGAGTGATCCACTTTGATGCAAATTCAATCAAGCTCCATGATGAAAAACCTGCATAACCTAGCTAAGAGCTTGATAAAATGGATGAAAGTATATATGCTTGAAGATGAAATTGAGTATAATAAGTTTACTCAAATTATGGATGATATTGCAATAGAGGAGGCCTCTATTTATAGATTTGAACAATGGAAGATTGAAGGATTTGGATGAATGTGGGACAAAAGACCAACCAATGAGAAGAGGCCACTTGTCCACATGTGATTGGAGGAGGAATGAGCACATTTTGGTCAATGTGAATGATAAATGCTATGAGATTCAAATTTGAAATTTGAAAGAGACATGTTTAGAGGGAAGGGAAATGGAGTTAGTTTCACTTGGATCAAGGCTAAGGAAATCTAAGAGGCCTTAAATGTCTTGTTGGAAGTACCCATCCCCTTTTGCAGGGAATTTTGAATTGGAAGAATATTCCACAAAAGATGCCCTTTTGAATGGAAATTGATGATTTAATAAATCAAATACATTGATTTATTGTGCAAGTTGCAAAATCTAGAGGATTTAGGTGATTAAGATTAAATTAATCAAGATTTAATTAATTTAATAGGAGATTAGTTGATTTGACCATTTTGACTTAGATTTGAGGATTAATTTAAATCAAAAATCGAGAGGAAAGATTTAATTAAATAAATGTTTTGATTTACTTAACTAAAGGGGATAATGCTAGATTAAATTAAATAAGGTTTAATTTATTCAATTTAATAAGAAGACTTTAGAGATTTGATTTAAATAAAATGAATTATCTAAATGAACAGAGATATAAGGTTAATTAAATTAAATTGATTAATTTAATCAACAGAGGAGAAAGACCTAATAAAATAAATAATGATTTATTTAATTAAGGGATGAAAGGTAATGATAAGCTGAGAGTATGATTTGGTATGAAACGATGTTATTATTTAGGATCAAGTGTGTCAATCAATTTTACATGTCTATATTTTGCCCCTCTTTGAAGCAATGCACTTGTGTTGGTTCAAAGAATAAACTAATTTGATCAAAGAATTCAAAAAGTTCTCTATTTTTTTGGATGCCCCACTACTGCCCCAACATTAAGGATTATGATAGTATATTTCCTCCTTGAGAGATTGGGCGGAAATGCTAATTTTTCGATCAAGAACACGAAAAAAATGTGAGAGGAGTAGTTCTACTGATCAGAGGATGAAAGATAATTCGTTGATGTAGACAATTCTGATGATGTATAGACAGTCATCAGCCATGAGTAGCCTCGTGTATATTTTTATACAACACACCAATTTTGGATAGCAATGTTAGTAAAGATAGAAGAATGAGAAGAGGATCCAACAAGCCTACCACATTAATGATGATGATGAAGATTTTCTTACCAGGAGTTGGGATTTTTAAAAAGGGTAATTAATTTATGTTTGATAACACACGTAGGTGTGATGCATCAAGGTATAAAGAACCAGGATGGCATTGTACCTAGTGTGATGGACTTTGAATCGACAATTAGATATGAGTTCTCTTGTTTACACTTGACATACAAAAACCTTGCTAGGATGGACCTAACAAAGTAAGTATTTGCCAAGTTATATTACAAGAATATCCAACAAGCACAACATACAAAAAGATAATGATAATTGCTCCATTCCTTTCTCTTTAAACCTATTTTGTTTAAGCATCATTGAGAGGTCCTTGGAATGAGCACAAAATAAGATAAGTCAAAAAGACCAAATAAAGTAAACAAACAAACTAATGTTCTTTGTACCACTAGCCAAGGCTAAACTAAGGTGATACCTGATGCTAATGTCCAGTGTAGGAAGGATGCATCCTAGGACATGTTGTGATCAAGGTTTTGATGAGATTGATTGGATGATAAACTATTGATACTCCGAGTTGAACAACTTGCTTGCTTACTGACCTAGACTTGAGACTTTGATGATTAGGCATTTATTTTTTAACTTGCTAGACTTGCTTCTAACTGACTCACAAAAGGATGAAGATGACGATTGATTTATCATGAGTGGTGATTGTTGTGGGTGAAAGCGAGATGAAATGGATGCACTATTTTGGATTTTTCAGATAGTTGGATGTTTTTGGTATTTTGAAAATGTTTTGAGGCTGTTTTTATTTTTTTATTTTTCATTTTTTTGGATTTTCAAGATTTATGATGAAGAGACTAACATAAAGACCTATCCTAGGGGTATCGAGAGCTAATCCATAGATCAGTCTTACCTATTTTATACATGCAAATACCACGTAGTTTGACTGACAATTGACTTGACTCAATGATGAGATAGATGCGCAAACATATTTCCAATGTGACGGACACCTAAGGGACTGACCTAAACTTCTCGAGGGATGATCCAAGATCAACCTTGCCTATGTTCAAGCTCAAAGATGACGTAGTTTGGATGGATGAATCTATTTTTGATTTTCAGATATTTGGACATGTTTTTGGATTTTGATTGATTTTTGGAATGTTTTTTAGTTTTGATTTTAAGGAAGATCACCAGAATATACATGAATTAGATCCAATGCAAGGTATAGGAACATGCCCCTAGCATAATGCTATAGACTACTTTGATAAAGGTAGGACAAACTGACCTTAGGAATATGTGAAGTAGTACTAGGGTGGAACATGATACAAGCACAAGATCAAGCTATGGTATGGTTGTGAATAGATGGTGGAAGGATAAGTGAGTGCACAAAATAGGTCGTAAAGATCCTAGTGGATGGAGAGTGCCTTATTTAGGCTTGGTGCCTGTTTTCTAGTTTTTCACCAAGGTAATTTTCCAAAGCACCACCGAAGTGGTTTTCACTAGAGGACAATTTTTTTCTTTACTATTTTCAATCCTTTTTTTGATTTATTTTTATTTTTTTTAGATTTTTGTATTTTTTGTATTTTTTTGTTGTCACATTTTGTGCGGTATGAAGAACATTAGCTTGTTTTTTAACTTTATCCTTTCTTTGGATTTATCTTATTTTGCACTCATTCCAAGGACCTCTCGATGATGCCTAATCAAAACAAGTTTAGAGAGAAAGGGATGGGGCAATGATCATTATATTTTTGTTTGTTGTGCTTGTTGGACATTCTTGTAATATAACTTGGTGAATACTTGCTTTGCTAGGTCTATCCTAGAAAGTTTTTCTTATTTCAGGTGTGAACATGAATACTCCTATCTAATTGTCAAGTCAAATTCCATCACACTAGGTACAAGACCATCTTGGTTCTTTATACCTTGATGCATCACACCTACGCGTGTTATCAAACATAAATTAATTGGCCCTTTTAAAACTCCCAAATCTTGGAAAGAAAATAAGCATCATCATCATTAATGGGGTAGGCTTGTTGGATCCTCTTCTCATTATTTTCTTCTTATTCTTCTACCTTTACTAATATTTATATCCAAAATTGGTGTGTTGTATCAAAAAATACACAAGGCTACCCATGTCTGATGATTGTCTATACATCATCAGAATTGTCTACATCAAAGAATTATCTTTCGTCCTCTGATCAATAGAACCACTCCTATCACATTTTGTCATGAACTTAATTATAAAATCAAACATTTATGCTCGATCTCTCAAGGGGGAAATATACTAGCATAATCCTTCTTGCTGGGGCAACAGTGGGGCATTCGAAAAATCGAGAAATTTTTGGAATTTCAATCACAAATTTTTATTCTTTGAACCAATGCAACAAGTACTTCACTTCAAAGAGGGGTGAAATATAGACATGGAAAATTGATCGACACACTTGATCTTGATTACTAACATCATTTCATCCTAAATCATACTCTCAACTTAGATAACTTTTCATCTCTTAATTAGATAAATCATTATTTATTTAATTAAGTCATTCTCCCATTTGTTGATTAAATTAATCATCTATCTTTGTTCATTTAAATAATTCATCTTATTTAAAGTCCTCTTATTAGATTGAATAAATGAAAACTTTATTTGATTTACTCTAACATTACCCCCTTTAGTTAAATAAATCAAAAAAATTATTTAATTAAACCCTTCCTCTCAATTTGGTTCAAATTAACTCATAAATTTAAGTCTAAATTGTCACATCTCCTAAATCCTCATTAAATTAATTAATCTTTGATTAATTTAATCCTAAAATATGTCACATTCTCTAGAGAATGCAACTTGCACAATAAATCAATTACTTTGATTTATTAAATTGCCTATTTTCTCTCAACATGGAATCAGGGAGGAATAATCCTTCAAATTTGGATTCAAATCCAAGTGGATTTGTCCTTCCAACAAAGCATTCACTCCTCTTACATGTCCTTGTGCATTGGGCCAAGTGGCATTTATTTCATTTTTTTTCCCTCTCACATGTCATTTCCCCAATTTGAAATTCCACCTAATATCATTTATTGACACTTTGATCAAAATGTGCACAACCTTCACCCATTCACATCTTGACAAGTGGTACTTGGCCATTAGATTTTGAATGATCCCACATTGCTCAGTTTCACTCTCTCTTCCAAATTCTAAAATATTTAAATGAGAGACTCTTCCTCTGATTCTTCATCCACAATTTGAATGCAAAGTTACTCTCCTCACATTGAGAGCTGATTTTATCCATTTCATATCAAGTGTTCATCAGTTTATGGTTTCATAGCTAGGTTATGCCAAAATCTCATCAAAGAGCTACAACCATCACAAAATCATCATCAAGATTACAAAGGAGTTGGGAAGGGCCAATTTCTACACATAATTCAGACCAAATCCCCGATGGGATCAAGAATTTGTATCTTAGAATAGGATTTCATTATTTTTTTTGTTCATTTCTTCATTTTTTTTCCTATTTAAGCATTGCAAATGGATTTCATTTGGAATCCTTGTCTTAACTTGCATATTGATCTAATTATTTGTTTGTTTTCCATGTTTGTGTAGGTATAGGATTGGGGTTCATAGTAACAATACTTGAGAATCTATAGAATATCGTCTACCAATATCACTCTCTCGATCTTCCTGAAGAGAATCTCTCCCTATTGTTAATAATACTACCTAAGCCTCTACCGCATGTAGTTTTCAAATAACACTATCTCGCTCAACCCTCAGAGTGTCTACCAAATCCTCTATAGCTTGGCACTATATAATCCCTGCATCTTTGTCAAAATTCATCTGAGCTAGGAACAAATCAACATCCCTAGCTGGTGGAGGAGGATCTGGAACCTATCTCTAACCCTACGTAAGAGGCACCCACTCATCCTAAATATCCTCTACCTAATAAAATTGAGCTCAACCCAACTACTCTACAAGAACATCAGCACGTTGTCTCTCCGTACAATGACCTGCTATTTCATCTCTATCAACAATAAGATCACCTCTCTGATCTATAATCCTCAAAGGCCTATGTCATGTCAACCAATCCTCATAATTGCGAGTAGTACCTAGATCTTCCACTCCAACTAAACAACCCCAACCACTTGGGGAAAGTTCTACACACTCATCAATAGCAATATCTACATCAACTTGGATACTCCACACATGGACCTCCCAAAAAGTACAAACAAACTGAGACACACACATTAGGAATATTCCCTTGTCTCTCACCAAATTGGTGATAGACTCAGTCGGGTAGATAATGCTCTATCATAGATGATGAATAACCAAGCAACCAATGGGTTTGTCAGAAGTACACAAGTTGATCCGCATCCTCTGGCCAAACCTCAAAATGCAAGGAAGGTCTTTACTAAAAATCAGGCATCTCATCAAACACATGACACCAATAATGTAGGTCCCTAGGAAAAGTACAGTGCATAAAATCCCCGTAATGATAATAGTTGGATCACACTAAGAACTATCCTAAATCTTGTCAGGATGATTAACTGGAATATGCTCCCACACCTAAACATATAAAAGGGATACACCTGTAGATAGTGACCTCCCACCCTGATACACCACCTCATGCATATCTCAGTAAAGATGGGTAAGAAAATAGGAACCTCAAGCATATCTTGTACCATTCTTTAGCATACTCTCAATACATACACCCTAGCCCATTGCAAACTATCGACCTACTCTATCAAGAACAACTAATATCGATACCAAGCCATAAAGGATGAGAATGAGAGATTTTTCACTATCTAAAAAATCTAATAAATCAATCTTTGTATCACAAACATCCACATGTGGTGCACCTAATAAACGTTGCATAATGTGGGAACCACATCGAATATGGTATGTAACAATCTCACCATGAATAAGAAGATGAAAAATCCTCCACACATCCTCCAGAGTAATATTGTCCTTCCATATAGGCAAATGAAAAGAGGGCATCTTAGAGTGCCACCTCGCCATGAGAGAGGTCAACATCACCATATGGGTCTTGATCAAATGCATCTAATAGATATAATGCAATCCCCCTACATCAAGAAAGTCCTACTCTAATGCACTAAATTGGGCAACCAGATCAAACAAGTGACAAGGATGTCTCTCTCTCATCATAAGCAGATGAAAATTCACCTGCAAACGATATAAACCAAGACGTTAGGGTTTCACTCTAAACATGCAAAGCAATAGAAAATGACATTTATAAATGCTAAATGAACACAAGAATGATGGAAAATGACATTTATGATGATAAAAAGACACATGCTAGGGTTTATAACAAAGCTAAAAGGAAAATGATAGATGGAGAATTGATTGATAGGTTCTAGGACAAATTCTCAACAAAAGCTAGACAAAAGCACAATTTTAGGACAAAAACATAGGTTTAGGACAATTACACAAAAATGTGGGCATAGTTTCCTAACAAGGGTGCAGTTTTAGGACAACTATGTAGTTTTTGAAAAACTACTAAAAAAAAATGTGCCAGTTTTGGACAATAACATAGTTTTTGGATAGATGTACAAATTTCACTTCACAAATGCACCAAAACTAAGACAACTACATAGGAATCTCAAAACCAACGCATTTGTCTGACGAGAATTTGCACATAGAAAACAAGAACAAAAAAATGACGAAAGCGAAGGGTGAAAAGGTACATACCTAGCCACTAATGCCCTAAGGTGGTGTATACTTCCAAATGAGCTCGAAATGATGTGGGTCAACCTTGAATCTTGGCATTCTCCCTCAACAAATAAAAAATATGGAATCCAGAGAAAATAACTAGCAAAAGGAAACAAGCACAAATGATCCAATTTGAAGACAAATTATGTATATAACCCCTTAGGAAAACCCTAATTACACTCAAGGAATCTTCCTACTTTCAAATAAGAATCTTTGAAAATCATTAGAAATGAGAAATGATGCACATTGACATATGAAATCTCATCTAAAAACATCGAAACGATAATACAATAGTGTGAAGAGCATGAACTCAAAGCTTGAAATTTTTGGTCAACCTCTCGAGGGGGCAACATAGAGTCCTACCATCATTCCATTAAACAATGGGGCATAGTGAGGAATAATTTTTTTCCCAAAAAAAATTAATCATAAAGAATAAAATCTTTGAAACAAAGCAACCAGTGCTTTGTACCAAAGAGGGGAAAATGTAGACACTTAAAACTCACTTGACACCTATCACACAACCTTGAACTACATCAAACAACACTGAATGAGATCAAACAACACTAAACAACATCAAACAACACTAAATGACATCAATAAACATTAAATAATATCAAACAACATCGAACAACCTCAAACAACATCAAACGATACAGAACATCATCTTCGATTGCCCCGTAACACCTTACAATGACTCAAAATCATCTCGTGACACTTCAAAGTGACTCATAATCATCTGGTAACACTTCAAAATGTCTTGGAATTTTCTTGAAACACTTCACAATGACTCATAATCATCCCATAAAACTTTGAAATTACTCAAAATCATCTCATAACACTTTTGAGTGACTTAGAATAATCTCGTAACACTTAGGAATGACTCAGAATCATCTTGTAACACTTCATAATGACTCTGAATCATCTCATAACATCTCAAAATGACTCAAAATCATTTCGTAGCATCTCAGAATGATTCAAAATCATCTTGTAACACTTTGGAATGAATCAAAATCATCCTGTAACACTTTAGAATGATTCAGAATAATCTTGAAACATCTTGAAACCACTTAGAATCATCCTAAAACATCTCAGAACAACTCAGAATCATCTTATGACACTTCAAAATGACTCAAAATCATCTTGTGACTATTAGAAACCAAGATCAGACATGCAAGCCAGAATACCTTCCACATAAGAGAAAATTAGAAAAAGCAAGAGATTTGCATGAAGATGTGAAAATTGATAGATTCAAAATTCAAAGATTACAATGAGATGAATTGCTTTATAAAAGCAATGTATGCAACCCTAATGTTGACCTAAAAGGAAAACCCTAGTGTGCACACTTAATAATTAATCAATTATTAATGTGCCTAAGTTTAGCTTAAGTAACTAAAGGAATAAGTGACTTAATTAATTAACCAATATGAAACTTCTCGGAACCATCTTTTCGGTGATATCTCGTTTGCCCAATTTTGATACCGTATGCCCAAGTTATGCCAAAAATAAATAAAAAATATTTTTTAGACAAATTAGGACTATGCGGGGGCAAAGAGGGCAGTACGGCCGATGATGTCATGCTGACGTCAGTACTTGACAACAAAAAATTTGACGACCATTTGGCTGTCACCGCAAAAAATGGGTCCCCTGTAGAAAATGTTAGGCCTTGGTCACCCATGTGACCGGCGAGGGGGCTAAAGTCGACCAGGGGCTGGGCACAGAGCTCCTAGTCCCCCATAGGAGCGTTGCAGATGGTGTTGGAGCTCGTGAGGGCTACATATTGGTCAGTGGTGCAATGGCTGGGTGTCACCCAGTGGTAGTGGACCAGCGGCCACCCGACAACGGTGACCATATAAACTGTGAGCGCCGACCTGACTTCCCAAAAATGCATGTTTTTGATTATTTTTTGCATTTTTTTCAAAAACCGTGCCTCAGAGTGTGTGCTGGGGAGGCTGTACGGCCTCCCTAGCAAATTGTTTTTGCCTTTCGGACCAAATTCTCCAAAATCAACAAAACAAAGGATGATCTTAGGGTTTTGGGGTGCTGCAAATGTGATGGCGGTGTCCATTTTTCTCCAAGGCTCTCCAAAAAATTGGCTACCTCCAGAGCTTGCATAAAATCATCGAGCTTGAAACCCTTACATATTTCTTCAACGATGACCAAAACCAAAAAAATAAAAGCCAATCCTGACTTTTTCCAGCGCTCTGAATCCAATGGTGAAGCTTGATCTGATCCAAAATGCCACATAGATAGGCTCAAGGCATGAAATCATCGAGGAACCCTAAAAAAAATCTGCAATGATTTTCTCCAGAATTTGAGAAGGGGTTGCATTTCAAGGCTCTAATACCATCTTAGAAACCAAGATTAGACATGCAAGCCAGAATACCTTCCACAGAAGAGAAAATATGAAAAAGAAAGAGCTTTGCATGAAGATGTGCAAATTGATATATTCAGAATTCAAAGATTACAATGAGATGAATTTCTTTATAAAAGTAATGTATGCAACCCTGATTTTGACCTAAAAGGGAAACCCTAATGTGCACACTTAATAATTAATAAATTATTAATGTGCCTAAGTTTAGCGTAAGTAACTAAAGGAATAAGTGACTTAATTAATTAACCAATATGATATAATTAATTAAGTGTAATAACTTATTACTCTAATAGTAACATCTCAGAATGACTCAAAATCATCACGAAACATCTCATAATAATTTGGAATCATCCCTTAATGTCTTGAATCATCTCAGAATCACCCTGAAATAGTTTAGAATCATCCCGTAATGTCTCATATCATCTTACATCATCTTGTAATCACCCCTAAACATCTCAAAATTATCCCATGATGTCTCGGATCATCTCAGAATTGTACCACAACATTCCCACATCACACCACATCGCATCACATCAAAACGACATCAAAAACTCTACTCTATTAATTGAATAATACAACATTATTTAATTAATTCAATTTTTCATCATTTTAGAAAAATTAAATAAATTCTAGCTATTTCATAAAGTCCCAAAAACCCTAATTGCTCCATTAATTTAATAAAACAACGTTATTTCATTAATTCACATTTCATCATTTTGAACAATTATATAAATCACATTTATTTAATAAATTCCTAATCCCACCTTATTTCATCCTGATTGCTTAAATAATGCCAATTATTTAATTACGTCACTAAATCATCTTATTCCCCTAAGTGAATTAAATTATTAATTAATAATTTAATTACAACACTTTCCCTCTAAAATTTGAATAATTAAATCAAACTATTCAAATCAATTATCAAAAATAAAATCAAACTAATGCAACTTTGTTTGCAAAAGTCAAACTTGATTTCTACATTCAAAATCCAGAAAGGAATTAATTAATTAAATCAATTAATTCATATTCCTCCCCCACTTTTTGATCGAGAAAATTACAATTCCTAACTAAGCAATCTATTTTGTTGACTAAAACATCACATTCCTAACCGGTTCATCACAAACTTGACTGATCAATCTATTATGTTAATTGATCAATTGCATCCCTAACTGACCAGTCTATTTCCCAATCACACAAATTGTGCAATCAACTTTGCATAATTCATGTCTAACTCTTCTCAACAAACTCTGACCGTTGATCTAGATATTCTTCAAAACAATCTTGATCATCTAGTTCAAATCTCATTTTCTAGATAAAAAACCCCTTTCCTCACAAATAAGGATTGGAGAATCAACATATATTGAGCAACGAAGTGTTCTCAAGATCATCCTTGAGAGAGCTCCATTCCGTCCTTCGATCAATCAAGAATTCATCCACACTTTGCACATGAACTTTGAAGGCTTGACTGTGATAAGAGCAATCCAACATCAAGAAAATACACTCCACTACGAGAAGGTAAAAGCTATCTTTTATTTTCATTTGGTAATCAATAGCTTTCTCATCATGCTTCCAATAGTATAGCTCAATCTCGTATGTGTAGGATTTTTTATATTTTAGATTTGTGCATTTTGGTTGTAGATTAGATTTCTTTGTCAAATTGCTTTCATGTCCTTCTTGAATCAGAATCTAAAGTCGTTTCTCACCCACACAGTATGAAAAATATTAATACCCATGGTGGTATTAAATTTTTTGATGTTTTGCAATCTTAGGTTACATGCCTTAGTGTCTTTTTATGATTTTTGAAGAAAATCATATGACTATGTGCCTTAGGACTTTTTGTGAATTTTGAAGAAAATAAAAATTCCAAATGTCTTAGAATATCTTATACTTTGAAAATTTATTCGGAGCCATATATACCTTGTATTTTTGCAAAGTCATAAATTGAAGCTAAGTGAATTCATGACTTAGTCGTTTTCCTTCAATTTTGCAAAATTAAAACTAAAAACAATGTAAGGCACTATTAAAGTAATGTTTTATAAATTTCTATAATATATGTCAAGTAAATGTAGAAAATAAAAGAAAGTGCATAACACCTATTAGGAAATTTCAGTTCACTTGCCAATATTAGATTGAGTCCCCTTTATGCAAAATGGAAAAAATGAGTCAAGTAAACCTTCTATTTCTGATTTTCAGTCAAAACTGAGTGATTTTTGAGTCCTTTCGGGTAGATACACTTTGGAAGGAAAGTTTCCAACTATTCTCACTTAGTTTGAGTTAGTTCTAGCCCCTCATTTTATGGTTTTTTCCTGTTTCTCATGAGAGACACTTCTATTTCTATTTTTGTGAGCAGTTCATTGAGATTCTTTCCCATTCACTCATGGAAACAAATTGGAGATATATATTGGAGAAAAAATTAATTATTTCGCAGTTCCAGATATTGCTTCTTCCTCTCTTGAGTATTGCAAAGAGTTTTGTAAGCATTTTGCAACTCATATTTTCATACTATGATTGTGCAGCTCCGTTCAGATCAATAAATACAAAAGTGTTCTCCTTTTTCATGTTTTGTCTCATTTTTCAATTAATGGTTTGATGTTCAAATGTGATTCAATTTTTGAATCCTTTTCTATGTGTCATTGTTGTAAGTTTGAGTGCAAAATTTTCATGTAGTGTAGGTTGTGTGTTGTGTTTAATGTTGTTAGCGGGTTGAAGTTGTGACAAAACTTATATTTTTTGGTCATGCAAGCCTCTAACTTTTAAACCTTCATGCAAATTACTTATGTATTGAATTGTTTCACATAGAATTTTGAGATTAAAAATCTTTATCAAACTGATTTTGAGTTGAATTAGTGGATAATTTTATAAGTTTCTAGTGCATCACCCTTTATATTTCAGGATTTCCATTTTAGGTTATCCTTCTATCCATTTTATTAGAAAATTCCTTAGTTTTAGGTAATATACCAAGGGAACCACCCCTCCCTAGAGATTCATTCTCATTATAAGCCAACCAAAATTTTATAATGTTTCCATGTTACATAGGATAGTTGATTCTAACTCAACTAGGGTGCAATCCTCATTGATAAAAAATATTCAAATTTATTTGACTCCATTTGAGCCACACACCAATGCACATCATGATGAGATTAACAGTAGAAATACAAAGTTACTAAAAAGGACATCATGGAGTCATTTTTCTTTGCGCGAGTGAATAATAATGGAAGAGTTGATTTTTTTCTACCAAACTAAGAGTTTTGTTCACCATAAAAGCTAGATTTAAAACCTATTATTGATTAAAAAAGCATTTCTAAGGCATTCAAGAAATATTGTTGTGCATGTCATGTTCTTGGCATCTTCAAACTAGGGTTTTCCACATTGATAAACTAGTAAGTTCAAATTGTACCTCCTAAGCTAAATTTTCTCCTAGTTTTCATTTAATTGCAATTATTTTCATCTCAATTATAGTCAGGGTTTCTTTTAAGGTCTGGAATTTATTAAAATTAATGCAATTTTAATAATTTGGTTAGTTTTGCATCATGTCTTCTCCTAAAACCTAAAATATTTATTCTTAAACTACATAACCTGAGGCTAAATTATCCCTTGATATAATGGCACCAAAATCCCAAGTCCCTGGTTAAAACCCTAAATAGAGGCCTCTAATCTATGACTTCATTGATCAATTACTACCCTCAACTAGTGATAAATAGATAGGGAAAATCATGTTTCATGGCTCTGGGGTGAAGGATGGTATTGTCAATAGATAATGCACTATTAAGGATGCTACATTTTTGTACACTTGGTGGAAAATATTCTAAGGTTTGTTTGGTAATAGAAATTCTCACATCCCTAGTCCTACAAGGATCAACATTTAGTGCTCAGTGGGACACATTGGCTATTTGGACCTTAGCCCCAAGGACAAAGAAGCTAGAGGTATCTGAGGTAGCTACAAGAGTTAGAGGAGATTTGATTATCAAAATAGTATCAGATACATCTTCTATGGAAGTAGCTACTATGAATGTCAATGTAGCTAAATTTACTAAAGCCATAGTTGAGTCCTTGAATGAGGAGAGGGACAAGTTTAGAATAAAGTATAATGACATAGTGGTGGAGTATAATGTGGGGAAATAGAAAATTGCTAAGATGCAATTGTAGATTGCATTATTGAAGTAGAAATTTCAGTCCAAGCATGCAACAGGTCCATCATAAGCCACAATTCTTCCTCCCCCTTCCCCACAAGAACAAAGTCCACCTTCTTTCATTCCTTTAGCATTTGATCTTATGCCTCCCAACTCTAAGTATGTTCCCATTTCACAATCAAATCCAAGTACATCAAATGCACCTCCATTTGAAGAAATCACCAAGGAAGATTTGATATATAAACTCAAGAGTTATGAGGAGAGGTGTCAACAATTTGATGAGCTAATCAATGTGAACAACATGAAAATTGTGACTATTGTACTAAAGCACTTGAATAAAGGGATTAAAATGAGATTAATCAGTATTCATTCAAATTACTACTCTATGTTGAATGCAATATGGAACTTTAATAGGGACAAAGATATTGACATCCCAATGATGGATAAATGGATCCATAGAGCACAAGAATTGAGAGATACAACCATTTGGTCAGAACATGATGCAAATAAATCTTCAAGCATTCTCTCAACCCTTAGGCTTGTAAATGAAATCAAGGATTTCTAAGGGTTGACTTAAAAATTGGAAATGAAAATGCGGGATTTGGTGAAGAGTTTTGATGAAAGGAGTTTCAATTTACTCCCAAATATTTTGAATGAAAGTGGTGAAGTTAAAACTCTACAAGAATGGAAGGACCAAGAAAATAAGGTGATATCCACTCAAGCCAAGTTAATCTATGATGGAGTAGATGTGGAGTTGTTAAAGAGAAATATGAATAATCTCACCCACACAGACATCTTCCTCGATGAATTTGATAATGAAGAAAATAAAGTAGTCATAAAGTATAGCCTACACAAGAAGAAGGTAGATGAAGTTATGAAATTTGGATGACCTTAAAAGGAAGAGCAAGTATGTTGAAATATTAGATGAGTAGGCTACTACAAGGGTGAAGTGGTGATTAAAATTTTGATCTTATGTCTGCAACAACAAAGGCTACATTGGGAGGAGTGCAATACATGGACTGGAACTAGTATATATTAGGCCTTAGATACATCAATGTTGAGATATTGTATTTTTATCCATTTAAAATTGATGACATAGAATGCAGATATGAAAGTGCTTTGATATTTTCTCCTTTATTTATTTTATGCTTTTCATCCCTAAATTTTGAAGCAGGTGGAAAAGGGTGTGTGGCTCATGGAAGGAATGATTTTCACCAACCAAAGAGCCTTTTGGAAGGTGAGAGAATCTTCGTTAATAAATGAGAAACAATTTTTGTCTTATGTGGACATCTCCCTCGAGATTGGGAAAACATAGCTTCCTATTGTATGTAAATGTGAATGTCAAATGAAAATATGACATGTGTACATCTGAACCAAAGCTGGTTTTTCTCCCTTATTCTTATAAAAGGGATTTCACGGCAAAATGTATGGGGTTATTAGCTAATTGAACTGAGAGAAATTTTGTAACTGGGTTTAGATAGTAGAGTTTTGAGTTTGTCTTAGGTTCTAAGAGTCTTTTGAGTTTTGTAATGGTGAATGTGATAATACTACTATCATATTTTGTAATATAAATGGAAAATATTCAAGGCCAATGTTCTCCATTGTATACTTTGCATAGATTATGAATATAAAGAAATCAAAGATTAATTTCATTCATCTTCTTATCTTTCCTTAAATGTTTATTCATCATTAATACACTTGTTCAAAGAATGAGTTAAATTTGTTTTACCATGAATAAATGTTAATGTGAATGTATGCACAAATAATTAAGTATTGCTATCCAGGTTTCTAGTATTAAATGTGTAAGGCATCATTGATAAGCTTTGTTATGACAAGAAATATGTTGTTATATGTTTTTAATTATGTGGTTTAGAATTCTCCACCCTACGATAAGGAACCGATCATGTTATGTTATAAATTCCTAGATCTTTCTTAGCAACTACATTCAAAATCAAGGGCTAGCCCTATTGGCTGCTATCCTCTCCCACCTACCTCTCACCATGATTCTCTGGCGACCGCATCCCTATCTGCTTGAATAATTCCCGCACTCAGCCTACTGTGGGCACTGCCTGTCGATAGTGCTATCTATAATACTCTACCTCCCCAACAACCTCTCTATATGCCTATAGTGCAACTGACCAGCCCCGAGATGAGGAAGTTGTGCTCTCTAATTGCTGATGCCAACCAATCTTCTGATCCCTCTCAAATTGTGTCTAGTCCCTCTCGGCTGTAATTGCCACAACCTACTATCTGGCCACATCTATCTCTACTATCAACACCTGAATCTGACCCTACAACTGCTAGATCAGTGCATCTATGTGATCTAGTTGTGTTGCTGGCAACACTACTGGTTGCTACTGAAGGACTAATCTCGGCTAACTATTTTGCTCCCCTACTCGAGGAGGTGATTGTGTGCTAGAACTGTAGGAGGATTCTGATGGGGAGGTAGTCCACCTCCTCTTTTTCCTGTCCTCTGCCTCTGCCAGTTGTCCTACCTCTGGGTCTCCATCGTTGACTTGCCACACCAAGAACTATCAATCTCAAAGGAGGCCTGAACCACGCTTTGTATGCTAGAGTAACCCTTGCATCTACTAGCGCTTGATCATATGGCCATGGTCAAGCCCACTAAGTGTCTAAAGGAGGACACTACCTGAGTTGATGCAATGGGCTAGTCCCTTGTTGTCTCTCTAGTCCTACGGGTGAAGATCACCACATACTAGTCGTCAGGCCTATCCTGGACCTCTCCAAACTATCGGGCTACCCTAGCTAGAAGATATCTATTGATCATGGTGTTCTCTTGGCCATGCATCCACCTATCTTGTCTAGTATGGAAAAATTGTTGAACATCATCATACCATGGCCTAATGCCCATCCAGGGTCTCCAGATGAACTCTCTCATCTCATCAAGAACTCGTCGCCATTGTGCAAGACCACCTGTGCCAATGTGGGTAAAGTGAATCTTTGCCCCACCGTACTGCAAAAAAATAGGATCATCTGTGTCAAGAATAATTGGAGAGACATCTTGGAAAAGCACTGGGATCCGCTCCCATGCCCAAATATGTAAAAGAGTAACACTGACCCCGAGGGACCTATTGTCTAGGTATGCAAACTCGTGAAGATCCTTCTATAAGGATGCCATTAATACTAGTCCCCAAGCAAAGCACTCCCTATGGTAAACAATTTGCTCCCATGCTAGTCCCCAGCCTGGACTAAAGTATCAACCTCGCTGATTAGGTGCCATAAGACCAGAAATGATAGCAGCAATGATCAACCTATAAATGGGTATGCTGACATGATATCTCTCCATGTTGATCTGCCCATCGAAGAACTGAATCTCACCAAGCTCCATAACACCGTAGCAAGCATCCCTACTGACATCTTGATCATAGATGACTCTAGCCCCATGGATAGGTAATCAGAGGATTCACCAGACATCCTCGAGGGTAATGGTATCATCTTCGGTAGAAAGACGGAAGGATGAAGTCTCGCTATGCCACTGCTCGGCCATGGGTGTCATCATGCCTAAATGTGCCCGAGTAGGAGGGACGTATGCAATATACCAAAGACCAAGAGCACCAAGATGCTCTTGAGCCAACTCATGCATACCTTGCAATATGTGGAGCACTGGCCATATGTGCTCTCGCGATTGAAGCACATCAAGCTCCTCCTACACAAGGGAAGCCATCATGTCAAGAAAAATAAAAAAAATTGCATCTCGTGCTTAATTTTTGAATACAAACCAACAAATGCGGCATTGTTTGAAAATATGGTGTAGTTTGGAAAGTTACAAATTGTGCCACTGCAGCTGAGTTTGCAATTTTATTAGTTCCAAAGTGAGTCACACGATGCTATTCGCATATGCGGTAGACTTTGTGGCGAAACCCTAAATCCTTAATTGTGCCGCACATTGGAGTTTTCATATGCAATAGAGTTTGACTAGCGAACCCTAATTTACAAACTAAGATGTGCAGCATTGTTCGCATATGTGGTCCAATACAGGATAGTGCGACGGTGACAAAGCATTTTCAACGGTGCTATATAGCACTGCTCAACTCAAACGACACTTTGACCCTATTTAGTGCACGTAAAACAAAAAAATTGAAAGTCAGATAGGGGTACATACCATGGGTCCTACGCTGACTGGCCGCTGATGCACTCGTACTCTCTGACATGTTCCTAGGAAGCTATCATTGCACCATTTCGACCAAGACTCAGAGCTCAAAGTGTGAAAATTTCTAAGGGCTAAGTATGCAAATGTGTTGAAAGTGACCCCTCAAGGTCTATTTAAGCCTAAAAATTAGGGTTTTTTGACCTAATTTGGCCATCTAACTAGGGTTTTGGTCCTTTGATCCCATTTTTGTCCAACGGAGGGCCATTTTACATCTTTTCTGGCATTTTAACCCATTTTTTGGCATTTTGGGGCATTTTTAACCTATTGAGCACCTTGTCATCTTTTTTTGCGAGATCATCCAATAAATTAGAATTTTCGTCCGATCTCTTGAGGGGGCATTATACCAACAAAATCCTTCCACTCAGATAGTAGTCGGGCATCTGAAAAAATCGAGAAAAGATTTGAACTTTGATCACAACAGTTTATTCTTTGAATCAATGCAACAAGTGCATTGCTTCAAAGAGGGGCAAAATGTAGACATGGAAAATGTACAAATTTGGTTCAGCACGCTTGATCCTGATTACTAACAACATTTCCTCCTAAATAATACTCTCAACATTTCATAATATTCTCTCTCTTAATTTAATAAATCATTATTTATTTGATTAAGTCTTTCCCCTCCAGTGATTAAATTAATCAATTTAATTTAATTAACCTTATGTCTTTGTTTAATTAAATAAATCATTTTATTTGATCAAAATCTCTAAAGTCCTCTTATTAATTTAAATAAATTAAACCTTATTTGATTTAATTTAGCATTTTCCCACTTAGTTAAATAAATCAAAATCATTTATTTAATTAATTATTTCCTCTCAATTATGATTTAGATCAATTCATCAATTCAAGTCAAAATTGTCACATCTCCTAATTCTTCATTAAATTAATTAAGCTTTGATTAATTTAATCCTAATATATGTCACATCCTCTAGAGAATTCAACTTGCATTTAATGCCCCGCCACACAACCCTAGAGGAAACTTCAATTCACAATAAAAACATACTAATTTTTTTTAATTTTTTTTATTAAAGTGAATTAACCATACATGTTCATCTACAATTGACAACATCCCTTAAGGCTATGTAACCGAGATTACTTAAACCCATCTAACATACA
The DNA here is from genome assembly GCA_007115665.2 of Sequoiadendron giganteum. Taxonomy (NCBI): domain Eukaryota; kingdom Viridiplantae; phylum Streptophyta; class Pinopsida; order Cupressales; family Cupressaceae; genus Sequoiadendron; species Sequoiadendron giganteum. The sequence goes on from CM021105.1 coordinate 226,188,463, forward strand.
TCATTTAAAATTCATTGCATTTAATTACACGAGTAATAAACATTAATTCAACATACATAAACAACATAAGATAAGAAGATAAACATCCATAACATAAATTCATTACTTGAACAATAGGTTACATCTCTCATTCCCAAAATGAGGTAATATTACATAAGTGTTACAATTGCAAAATTCCACCTCATAAATACAAGAGGGGTATAAAAATCATTACAATAGGAAATACAACAATGCAAGAACATAATATAAGAACTGCGAGTTGTCCATGTGGATTTCTCACCACCAAGTACTAAAGATCACGGGGGACCCAACGGTTTATGGTGCATGTTCCACCCAACCAAGTGGTACCCGAAGGCCCACCCCCCATGCTAGTAGATAGTAACCACGTAACATGGACAAGGATCTACTACCTATAACCAAAGGAAAACTCATACTAACACATACTGACTCAACCAAACATATGCTCAAAATAAGTCTAACACTAACATTGTCACATTGCTTCTAGACATAATATTAATCAATTATGATAAAGAATCCATACACACAACACATAAAACCCAGTGTTATCCTAGATAGATTGTCATCACACATTTTGTCATGAGATCTCCTCTAGGCATTCGCCATAGGCTCTAGTAATCCTGGTGACCTCAACCAAATCTCAGTCCTCATACTCACTCATGCGGAATCAACTACCTCTCATAAGGACAAGATAATTGACCTTGCCATTCCAAGCCTTCTCACTCACCCCAAGTCTAAACAAGCCCTTGTGTCTATGCGTGAGGTTAAATTATCTTGATTAATGTGAAATGCATCCTAATCATCTAAGTACATTACTTTAATTTTCACTTGTTTAAATAACTTCTGAAGGTTACTCGGTTTACCTCTTTGGGCTCCGGCCCCTCACAAAGGCCACTTTTCTAATGGATAACACACTACTCAAATCTGGACTCCAAGGGTATCACAGGTGCTTACTAAAATAAAACAACTCAATCTCTCCTATTCTAGGAGGCAACAATTTAGGTAATTCACTCCAACACTTGGAGGAAACAAAACACATAAAGCACTACCCAAGGGAAAATGAACGATTGACTTAACAAAGAATCAACCCACATCCTCTAGGAGACTTTTCAATTAAACACACAAATAACCCTTTTCCCAATATAATCAACATAAGGAAAAATATTAACAATAAGCAAAGGCAAGGAAATATGCTATATTTGGATATATTAAATCCATTTCCTAACTAATAATTTTCAGTAAATAGTCAATTACTTCCATCAAATAAATAATAAACTAAAATAATTACCTTTACTTTTACAAGGAAAGAATAAATTCAAATTTAACAAAACAAGATATTCAATTTGCATTTAAATCAAATACAGTCATGCAAGAAAATATTTCTTTCAAATTCTCAAATTAAATAACAAATATAAACACTTAATCATGCACAAATTTAAATATATATATATATATATAAATTGACTATTATATATATATATATATATATATATATATATATATTTAATAGTACAAATAATCTCAACCCCATATCATGAAACCAAGTTTATAATTCTAGAAAAAAAAGACAGAATAATAAAATGTATCTTATTATCATATATATATATATATATATATATATATATATATATATGTACACTATATATATATATTATATATATATAATTTATATTTACACTGAATATATATTTAAAAGAAAAAGCCTAATACACAGTATATATTTAAATATATATATCCATATATACAATACATTTATATTATATTGTATATATACCATTTATATTATTAACTGTAATCATGAAAAGCATTTAAAATAATTTTGAAATGCAAAATTCAATGTCAAATCGCATTAAGGGTGGACGATACAGTGGCACAGACCCCTCTGACACCATCCACCAACTGTACATAAATTCCAGCAGTCGGCAAATCCTTGGGGAAGCCGCACTTCCCATGAGACAGTGCATTCCCCGCAAGTGGTGGGCGCACTGCCCCATGGGCACTGCGTCACCCATGGGAAATCGTGGACGGTGGGGTCATGGCCATCGTCCACTGTGTAAATACTTTTTTCTGTCTTTTTATAAATAAAAACCAAAACTTCAAAACAAAAACTCAGTGCGGAAATTCGCACAAGGTGCGTACGATGACTTTATTCAAAAGAAAATAACAATATTAAATCTTATCAATAATAAATTAAATATATATACTTATATGTTATATGTATATATATTTAACAGAATATAGTACATATTATATATAAATATATATATTTACACAGAATTTCCTACTCGTAAAATTGACAGAATAATTAAAAATAACCAGTTAAAAGAAAATTAATAAAATTTTCCAAAATGATTTTCTAAATTTTAAATATGTTTAAAAAAACTGATTTTATTAAAATCATTCCTTCAATTTATAAACAATACAAAACAAATAGAAAAAACTAATGGGGATCTAAATTTCTTCATTTCAAATTTTCTATAGAGGATTTGTTTTCAAAACCAGATTTGATTGATTTCTAAAAGGGTAAAATCTCTTACAACAATCTAATTGTTTGATGCACAATCTAAGATCTAAATTTAACAATGATTCTACAATTTCCTCAATTACAAAATTAAATCCTATAGTATATTTATACATTCTTCCCCAAATTTCAGATTAATTTAAATCTAATTTCCATTAACAAATCCTAATTCCCAATGCATTCAACAACAAATTCTTTAAGCAATATAAATTTGTTTTAAACAAACAAGAACAAGAAAAAAAAAAAAAAAACCTGGATTTCAAAGCTACAGGAAAAGATGAATTTCTGATGCAAGCCTCCTCCAAAGATCCCACAAATTATCTTCAACCGTGCAATACACCCAAGCAATCAACCAATCCAAAAACTCAACCAATGTAAGCAAATTTTCCTCAAAAATTCTTTAGTGCCTTCAAGAAGCTTCTCCCTTCCAAAATCTTCTCTCGAATCCATTTTCAACCAAACTCCTCTTCTTAATTAAACATGCAACTATGTCTTCAATCAAAAATATCTTAGACAACCAAATCTAATTTTGCATGCAATATTGAAAATTACAATATTAACCTAATTCGATTTTCGAAAACCCACTTTAAATTTAAAATATCTTTCCATTTTAAAATGAAATTTGAAAATATCTTTCAACTTTAAAATGCAATTTCAAATATCTTTCAATTTTTTATTTTATTTTATTTAATCCTAGATTAAACTTAATTAATTAATTTTAATTATTTAATAACTAAATTCAAACCTTTTTAGATTAAATTTAATTAAATTAAATTTTATTAATAACTTTAAATATAACTTCTAAGCATAATTAATATTCTGATTAAACACCACTTGAACCAATGCAATTATTCTAAAAAAATCATTTAATAAACACGTATCTTTCAAAATCAAATAACAATAAAATAAGGTAAACCATGACTCAACAAACAAGACTAACAACACACTAAGAATAGGGCATAGACTTGACACATGTTACCTAGCTACTATCTCCCATTCAACTTAACCATTGGATCGACAGGCTCAAACCTGTGAAACCAGGTGGAGTCGATGTCATGTACCTGCAACCTAAAAACCAAGTAAACAACATCATATAATATAACCACCATATAATACACACCATGAAGAAGAAATCATGGATTTGCAGGGTGCTCGCAAGCGAGTGATGTGAACCCATCTCCTTCACCAATACACTCATCAAAGAATGACATTAACATCCTACTCCATAATCTCATAATAAATCTCATGTTATAACCACTAACATCATTACACCATTAAAGCATGTAAAACAGTCATCAAATAAACACATCACACAATAATAGTTTGTTTCTCAATAGTAGTGATCAAAACATATATAACAAGGTGTGTCCAATATCAAAGTATCTGCAACCAACAAAGCATAAAGCAAACCAAACAAGAAGAAAAATGGAGGGGTATTACATTCTCCCCCCCAAAGACTAGGCTTACTCCTGGAAGCCTGCAAACAAGTAGGGATATAAATCCCTCATCCTAACTGCATCCTCCCAGGTGGATGAAGCATCATCCCTGGGATCCCACTGAACTCTGACCTGATCAATATCTCGCCCTTAAAGAGTGAGCGTTCTGTGCTTCGTTACGACCATGGGCTCCAAAGCCAGTTGCCTGTCCTCTACCTATAAATAATTCCAATCAAGGACATGAGTAACATCTAGATGATATGGGTGAAGAACTGAAACATGGAAAACATCATGAATATGTGCAAGACTGGGCAGAAAAGCAAGTCAGTAAGCAACTGGACCAATCTTTTTGAGTATCTCGAAAGGTCTGACAAAGCGAGGCACCAACTTAGAACCCTTCCCATATTGGATTGGACTCTTCCGCTGACACACCCACAAGAAAACTCTGTCGTCGATAGAAAATTGACAATCCACTCTATGCGCATCTGCATACTTCTTCTGCCTATCCTGTGTTACCACCAGGCACTCTCTAATACGATCCACCTGCTGCTCCATATCCTACAACATCTCTGGTCCAAATAACACTCTATCCTCTAATCGATCCCAACTTAGAGGAGTACAACAAGGATGCCCATACAAAGCCTGAAAATGTGCCATGCCTATGGAACTCTAGTAACTATTGTTATATGCAAACTCTACTAGATAGAGATAATCCTCCCATCGTGCCCGTTGATCCATAACATACATACACAACATGTCTTCGAGGATTTGATTAACCCTCTTAGTCTGTTCATTTGTCTCTAGGTGATATGATGAACCAAATTTCAATTGTGTCCCCATCGCATGTTGTAACGGTGTCCATAAAGCTGAGGTAAACACTGGATCCCTATTAGAAATAATCCAACGCGAAATACCATACAACCTCACAATATCCTCCATGAACACTCTAGCAACTGATGATGCATTTTATGAGGAGTGCATAGGTGAGAAGTGTGCTACCTTCATCAACCTATCAACTGTCACCATAATAGCATAATTTCGTCGCGAGGAGTTGGGTAAACCAACAATGAAGTCCAATGAGATAATATCCCATTTCCACTCTGGTACAAGGTGTGGCTGTAGAAACCCTATTGGATGTTGGTGTTCAGCCTTCACTCATTGACACTCCAAACATCTCGCCACAAAATTTGTAATATCCCGTTTCATCCTTGGCCAGAAATACAACTGGTGCAGATTTGTGTGCATCTTCTTCACCCCAAGATGGGCTGAATATGGTGCACGATGTGCCTTGGTCAAAACCAAAGTACGAAGGTCACCTGCTAAAGGAACGTAAATATGCTCTGAATGCATCAAAAAACCATCCACCTCAAGTGAATAACTTGTGAACCTACCCTCTACAGGTCTACCTACCTCAATCTCTACCCTCACATCCTGATACCAACTATCTATTGGAAGAGTAGTAAGAATCTGACTCCGCAAATCCACTATAAGAGTCAAATCAGATATCTCATGCCTACGTCTACTGAGTGCATCAACTACGATGTTCTCTTTTCCCTGAATATACTTCACCTCAAATTCATACTCATAGAGAAAATCCATCCAACGCCTCTGTCTAGCATTAAGGTTTGGCTGAGTAAAGATGTACTGAAGGCTCCTGTGATCACTATGAAGCTCAAATTTGTGCTTGAGAAGAAAATGTCTCCATTTGGTCAATGCATGGACTATTGCCGCTAACTCAAGGTCATGAGTGGGATAATTCATTTCATGATCCTTAATCTTCCATGAATCATAAGCTATCACTCGTCACTCCTGCATCAGGACTGCTCCTAAACCCTCTAAGGATGCGTCTGTACAAACCACAAAATCTCCTATGGGATCAAGTATCGCTAAAATCGGTGCAATCTGCTTGTCCTTAAGAACCTAAAAAGCTGACTCACACTACTCTGACCATCCAAACCTCTTCCCTTTCCTCTAAAGAGAAGTGATAGGATGACCTATCTTAGAAAAAATCTCAACAAACCTCCTATAATATCCTACAAGCCCCATAAAACTATGGATCTCTGCCACATTCATGGGCGCAGGCCAATCTACAATAGCATGGATCTTTGAAGGATCCACAAATATTCCCTCTCCTAAGATCACATGACCAAGATACTTGATGTCAGTCTTGAAGAATTTGCATGTTGACAAGTTGGCATAAAGTTGGTTCTCACGTAAACACTGCAGTACCTATCGCAAATTCTCCTCATGTTTCTCTACTATCCTAGAATATATCAATATATCATCTAGGAACACAAGAACAAACCTATCAAGGTATGTTCGGAATACTCCATTCATCAAACTCATGAACACAGATGGCACATTCGTCAACCCGAATGGTACCACAGTAAACTCATAGTGACCATACCACGTCTGAAACGCCGTCTTATGGATATTTGCATCAAAAATACGGAGTTGATGGCATTTATACCCCTCTCGTATTTATGAGGTGGAATTTTGTAATTGTAACAGTTATGTAATATTGCCTCATTCTGGGAATGAGAGATGTAACCTATTGTTCAAGTAATGGATTTATGTTATGGATGTTTATCTTCTTATCTTATGTTGTTTATGTATGTTGAATTTATGTTTATTACTCGTGTAATTAAATGCAATTAATTTTAAATGATGTATGTTAGATGGGTTTAAGTAATCTCGGTTACGTAGCCTTAGGGGATGTTATCAATTGTAGATGAACATGTATGGTTAATTTACTTTAAGAAAATAAAATTCAAAAATTAGTAGATTTTTATTGTGAATTGAGATTTCCTCTAGGGTTGCATGGCGGGGCATTACACACATGAAAATATATTTAATTCATTTATTAAATCTCTATTTTCCCTCACATGGCATAAAAAGGGAATATTCCCTCAAGTTTGAATTTGAAATCCAAGTGGAGAGAGTCAAATGGATTAATGGCCACTTGGCACAAGGAAAAAAGACTTGTAAGGTGAAATAAATGTCTTAAGCTACTAAGGCTAAGCAATGATGTTAGAAATATGCCATGAGGCCTTTAATGGAGTTGGTTACTCGAAATATAGGAGATAGAGGTCCTAAGAGTTAGGAAGGTGCTAAAATATTGCTCTTTCTTCCAAATTCAAATCTATAAATTGGAGGCTTCTCTCCTCATTCATCATCGACAATCTCATGCAAAGTTACTCTCTTGACATTGAGAGCTAATTTTGTGCACATCATTCCACTTATTTCATCATTTTCACTGTTCCTTTCAAGGCTTTCATCCATAGGTAATTGGGTGTGGGTTCTACATCATAGTATATTGTGCTTCAAATATCCTCCTCAACAACATTTTCCCGACTTAGGTCTCCCCAATGGCAGAATCCAGAGGGGTCTACCCTAAGGGTATGGATGGGTGTTTCAGATAGTTGAGTTTTTCCATGTGACCTAGGAGATTGTGGTAACTCTCCTACAATAAATGCACTCTTCTTCATTTTGTATTCTCTGCATCCATTATCTTGGATCATGATTTTGATGTCAGATATATCAAGAATGGCAAGTGTCTCTGTCGTAGAAGTGGAGGCGAGGTTAGACCCAGTGTATGTAGTGGATGGGCCTTCATCATTTTTTGGCACTTGGGGGATTTTATAAAACTTGGCTTCCAAGTTTTTGCAGTAAGCGAATGGTTCGAGATCCCCGTCTATAGTGACCTCCTCATTTTGGTACAAGAATTTGATGCATTGATGATATGTTGAGGCCACTGATTTAATTTCATGGATCCATGGACATCCTAGGAGGATGTTATATGGTAGGTCAAGGTCAAGGACTTTACAGGTAGTCTCCATGGTTGCTGGTCCCACTTGGATTGGGATTTTAATAGTGCCCTGAGGCACTCTTTCTTGATCATCATATGCCCTTATAGTGATGCTCTTGTTCTTGTTAATGGAATCCTCGGCGAATCCCAATCTATTTATAAGTTTGAGAGATAAAATGTTAAGGAGTGCACCTCCATCTACCAGGACCCTTTTAACTTTCTTTTTCTGGACCAGCTCTTGAAGGTGAAGTGCATGATTATGAGATGGTTGGGGGGGTGGAAGTCTTGATTAGAGAATGTAAGGAGATTGAAGGTAATGATATTACCAACCATAGCCTAAAACAGTTATGTATGAAGGGTGGCAGAGATAGTGGATGCTGCTAATGCTTCCTCAAGGATTTTCCTATTGGCAAAGGGAAATTTTTAACAGTTTCATGATGGAGATCTGTGCAGGGGTTCTCTTCAGTTGGTCAATGACATTGTGGTCATAGGGAACAAATTTTGTGTTTGTAATGGGGGTCTTAGATGGTTGTGGTGCCCCAAAAATGGTGACCTTGCCGCCACGTGTGGTGACTCCACAGTCAGTGTTGGCTCCATTAACATTAATGACTGTGACCAACTCATCTACACATACGACTATATCTTCATATACTAGGTTAGCACTAGCATATTTTTTCTTTCCTTTGTTGTTCCCCTGACTATTTCCTTAATTATAGTTTGGCTTTGGATTTGTGTATATTTTCAGATCTTGATTACCGGTTGGTTGCTCAACATTGATGATGTTATCCTCGATGAGGTCTTCAATGATATTCTTCAGGCTCATGTAATTTGTGGTGGTGTGTCCCTTGATCTTGTGGAAATCACAAAGGAGGTTTTCATTGTACCATGGCAGTTTGGTTAAGGGTTCTGCATATTTCTCAGAGTTTGAGACTTTGATTAGGTTTTCTTTGACCAACTTCTTCATTATGGATTCAATGGATTCCCCAAGAGACGTGAAATTTTTCTTGGGGGGATATTTTCTTCGGGGAGGTGGCCCTCTTTGATTTCCCAAGTTATTGATTTGATTGGTGGGAAGTGGTTGTTGTTGTGCTACTATCGCATTAGTTTTCACATTATTGTGATTATGATTTTGTGGCTGGTGATGAGTTTGGATGTTTGGTTTGGGAGCATTTAAGACCACTTTAGTATCGACCACACCATCATTTGTGATATTTTTGTTCCTCGACCACGTTCAAGGTTTATCATTATAATTGTTGGATGGGAAGTTATCCCGTGGTGGAGTAAATTTTGATGCGCATCCTCACATATTAAGGGCTCTTTAGATGTTCAGCACCTTTGGGATCAATTGATTGTATAATGTGATGAATTGCATTTTTAAGTGGAACACCATTGCAAGACTTATGTTCAAATGGATAAGGGCACAAGTTGCCTGGTGTTCTAGTTCTTTTTCTTGCATCAAGGTCCAACACCTATTGTGAGAGGAGTTTGATTTGTGTTGTAACAACATTGTGTGGATTGGGAGGTGGGATGAATGTGTTTTGAGTTGTTTGGGGTGTTTGATTTTTGGGAGGGGTACTAGTGGGGTTTTTTTGTAAGCTTTGTTGTGCATTCAAGGCCTATTGATATACTTGCATTTGTGTCAACAATGCTTTTTGTTGATCTTTTTGCTATTTTTCCAACACAGCTTATTGTTGGTCCATCTATTGTTGTTCCCATAAAGCTTGTTGTTGGTCGAGTTCTTGTTGCACCAACAAAGCTTGTTGTTGGCTGAGCTATTTTTGGCCCAATAAAGCTTGGTTTTGGTTGAGTTGTTGTTGTGCCAACAAAGCTTGTTGATGGTCGAGTTACTGTTGTGCCAACAAAGCTTGTTGTTTGGCTTGTTGTTGTGCTTGAAAGTCTTCTAGGGCTTGTTGGTATGCTCGTTGATGAATTGCTTGCAGTTGTGCTTGGTATTGTACTTGCGTCGGTTGAGCCTAGTGCTAGGCTTGAGCTTGAGCTTGCACTTGTTGGGCTACTTGCACGGCTTGTGTGGCTTGCCTGGCTTGTGTGGCTTGTCTGGCTTGTGCAGCTTGTTGGGCAACTAGTTGTGCTTGTGCTTGCTGAGCGGCTTGTTGTATAGCTTTTTTATTTTGTTTAAGTACCCTTTGATGATTGGATTTCTCGATGGTTTGGATCAAGGTGATGATTGAATTCATCAAGTTAGATTTTGGTGGGATTGGTGGTGGATTGGGAATGGTGCTAACCTTTGTGATAGGCAGAAGGGTTGTGTTGGTGGTTGGGATTTGGATTGTTGGATGTGTGGTTGAGATGCTTAGTCCTTGATAAGGTATGTTTTGGGAGATTTGAGGACCGAATGATGTATTGACCATGGTGGCTTGAGCAGTTTCCACTTGTTGTTTTGATGTTGTGGACAAAAGAATTGAATTCGATGTGATGCTTAGATTGCCTAAATTTGAGAAACTAGCAGTCGGTAGGGGGGGAAGACCCAATCCAAGTGGTGATACAGATGTGAGCGGTAGAGGAAGGAAAGGTGGTATACTCCCCTAGGTGGAGAATGGGTTAATGAATCCTATTGTTTCAAACAAACCACCTTCTCCTTAGGGTAGAGAAGTTTGTATGTTTAGTAGAGAGGCTTGTGTTGCACGGAATGAGGATGAATCTGCATGATTATGGAAGTTGAGTGGGACGTATTGGTGTAATGGATTCACTGAGATAGAGTTATTCGGTGTGGTGTTGACACTTTCCTCTTTGTTGTCTACAAGGCGATGCTTTTGTAACTCATGAAACATTGCATTTCCCTTGTTTACAATTGGTGAGGTTGGTGTGATTGTCGATATGGTTTGAGGCATCTCTTGAGTGATATTTGGAGTTTTCATTGGGGATGTGTTCATAAGAGGCTCATCCATACTAGTACCTACATCAAGGTCAGAAGGGAACTAGACCCCTCCTTCCGTTAACGAGTGTAAGTATTTAAATATGGCATGAACAATTTTATGATTCTCTTGATTTTGAACCAATTCTAGCATTTATGATTGTGTCATCCCTAAGTCCTCATTTGTGATGTCCTCTTCATAGATTTCCTCTTGAGGAATTTTTGATGATTGAGAAGAGATACTTGGGGGATTGCTTGATCCCATAAGGTTTATTTTGGTGGTTACTTGACCCAAGTCACTGGAAGTTAATATTTCTTTGATGTTTTCCATGTTTCTCTTGTGTTGTGATCTTGTTTGGACCATAAAAATAAGGATCGTTTGATCTTAATATTTAGGCCCAAAAGAGAAGAACTAGGGAAGTGAAAGGATCAATAGGGGTGGTAATGATGATGAGATAAATGGATGAGGCGAATGGGTGAAACCTTTGAAGAAATTTTTAGGGGTTATGCTAAAATTTAGGGCTTGGATTTATTTTGATATTTTGACTAGGTGTATTAAGTCAAACAAGATGATAGGGAACTTGTAAACCCTAAGAAGTTATGTTATCCTAGGGAAAAATTGCACAAGAGAATGGATTGGCTAAGTGTGTTAATCCAACCAAGGTGATCATGAACTAGTAAACCTTAGGAAGTTGTGTTATCCTAGAGACAAATTTGTTCAAGATTTTTGACTATTTGGCTAGGTGTGTTGAGCCAACATAGAGTGATGCTGATTTAACCTTTAAGTTTAGCATGAGTGATTTTTCTAAAGTTCTCAAAAGTTTGTTAATGGGATGGAGATTTGATTTATGGAGAGATGGATGAGAGTGAAGACTTTGATCCTAGACTTTGACCTAGACACGACTCTTTTTTACAAAACCTCGGTATTGAAGAACATGCTATACTTCCTATGTGAGGAAAGAAAATGTTTCAAAAAGCTCAGGATTCTGTTGATAATAAAATGCATAGAAATTTAGGATGTTTCGTGAAGCCTTCTTATAGAAATTGTACACAAGTCTTTCTCTGACTTCAAGGAGCATTTCAAGATGTTGTTCATAGGATTTTAGACTAATCCTTTTGAATCTTGGTTTTGGGATTTTGACTTTTCTGGAAATCATTTGAGACAACACATGTGAGGTCCAATTTGTCTTTTATCTTTCCTTACTGAATTACTTTTACCAAAAGCACTTTCTTGATTATGTTTCAAACTGCATGTCTAATGTCCCACTTTCTTTTCATCCCACAAGGTCTATTATGTGGAAATCAAGGAAATTAGGGAAAAAATTTCCTAGGTTGACCTTAGTGAAAACAAATGATGATAAAATCCAAGCACTTAGAAACCTCTAAGGATATGATCGCTAGGGAAAGAAAGAGTACTTAGATTCGTCAAAGGATATTTGTTTCCTCCAAGGAGTTTGAAATTTTGAGCTCTTTGTGAATGTTTTCAATTTTTTTGAGGACCAAGCAATGTATTTTTTGATTCCAAGCGCATGTACAACCCTAGGATGAAGAAAAATATTTTTTTGGGTTCTCATTTGGACAAATCTAGCTGTGCATATTCTATGCAGATGACTATATGCTTGACCACATAGGCTCCCCCTTACAATGCACACACTTCTTGGGTCAGCCAAGCATCAGTACCCATGAATCTCCCATGGCATACTTTTCATCTCTACAAAAAAACTACATGTTAACGTGGGGCGACTTCAAAGGACATGACCTTTTGCACCAAAAAAATAGATAAGGATTTGGCCTTCTACACAAGGGTTTTAATTTAGACTTTCCATTTGTGGAGATTGACCCATGCAGAGAGAGACCATTTCTGCCCTTCTCGTCGGAGTGAACCATGTGATACTGGATTTTGTTCTAGTACCCACTATTATATCCCAGCTGGAAATACACTTGGCTTTAGTGTGTTACCAGTTGGGTCGTTCCCTTGGGTGAGTAATTTTTCCCACAAGGTAGGCCCACTAAGATAAACAAAAGAGAGTAAACATATTCGTAGTTCGATCAAACCTCATTTAGAAGAAAAGGGACAACACATACAATAAGCCTACTCACACTCGTAAAATGTTTTGTTCAATTTTAAACAAAAAAATGAAGTGTGGAGGTAATTCTTTTGACAAATTAATATCACACAAATAATTTTGATTCTCAAGATCGCCATGAGGCATGAGAGAAGTGCATACACCTTTTATATGATGTTGTGATTATTGCACACATGACCCATTCAAAATGGGGACCCTCTCTTCCCTCTTTTACCTACCGGGTCCCTTTTGTCTTTGCCTCATTTTGCATGTCCTTCTTTGCACCCTAATCGGTCAACTCACCCTTCAAAGTCACATACTAAGTTTGACCAAACTTGTCCCCTTTTGAAAATGTTAAGTGTTTGGCCCTTTCAGGTTTCCCCTTCCATGTTTCCCCTTCCAGGTTTCCCATTTTGGGTTTCCCTTCGTGGGTTTCCATTCTGGGTTGGCTGTTACAGACAGCCGCGACCGGATGCCTTCTCGACTTTTCGGGTTCGACCTTTTGGATTTCCCCCAGTGCAATGTTGTCTCCAAAATTCCATTTTCAAATGGTAGTGGCTAGACATCTTTCCGGCCATCAGACTCCGGGTCACTCGCGGCTGCCTATGAGATTTAAACTCACCAACCTTTCGATTGTCATACGAAGGAATTAATTGTGGTATTAATGGCTATTTTGGCTATTTAAATGGATTTTCCAATTATCATTTTCATCAATCGAGTGATTGAAAAATTTGGAGAGCTCTAAGGCATCCAACTTTTTCATCCCCCTAAATCCGAGTTCTTTTCCCGAGATCCTCTGAGCGGCCAACAACTTACTTCTCCAAGATCTCCAGGTACGCCCGCCATCCATGCACCTTGTGCTTTATTTCATGAAAGTCCAAGTCTTAAATGAGGTAAAATGTGAAACAAAGTTAAAATCTGGTAGATAGGTACCTTCCCCTAAAAAATGCACATTTTAAAATATGAAAAATCAATTATTTGAGAAGTCATAATTCAAACCGGAGCTTAACCCTACCGCAGTTTTTCTTCGGAACAGTCATTGGCGTCTCTTGGGCCTGGACCTTCCTACTGCCGTCCACTCAAAACGTAAACTCAAACTAAAAAATTCATGCGGTTGAGATCATCTTAGACCTCGACCTCCGGATTTCCCCTCGCGGGTCTCCGTTGTGTGCCCGCCATTCTAAATGGCCTTCCCCGAGCGTCTTTCCAACCCTCGGACCTCGACCCTGCAAAATCCATTTCAAAACTGGCATATAACCGAATCAGAAAAGAAATGAAATGACCTCAAGATCCAACCCTTAGAGTTCCATTCACAAAATTCCATGTTGATTTCGCCATTCTGACAACCTTTCCCGAGTGTCCTTTCAGACCTCGGATCTCGACCGCTTAAGGTCTGATTCCAAAACTCAAAGGGAAAACCTAAGTCCCAAGTGTCTCTAGACTCTGACCTCCAGAATTCCATCCTTGGAATTCCATGTCATTTTTTTCCATTTTACATGGTCATGCTGGGACACCTTTCCGAGTCCTAAACCCTGGTCTTTGTTTCGCCTCATAAAAATTCCAGAGAGAAAAACCAAGCATCCAAGATATATTCAGACCCCGACTCCCAGAATTTCACTGCCAAAATTTCATTCTTCTAGCACTGTTTTGGACGGTGAATTCAGAACAACGTCGCAACCTCTGGGTCCCGACCCATTGTTCATTGCCTAGTTTTCCCAACTCCTGAAGTGTCTCTGGGAATTGTCTTCTAGAATTCCCCTCTCAGATTGCCTCTTGCATTTCGTCATCCCGGATGGCTGACCCGTAACCACTTCTCGGCAATGGCAGTCCGAGCTCTGGATTCCGGCACATGGAATTTCGTCTCCCCTACGCTATTCCCAGCGGCCGTCCTGTAGCTGATACCCAAACTCAAAAATGAAGGCTCAAATGACCTCCAAATCAAAAATGGATTTCGACCCACTTGCCAAAATTAGGTCTTCCTTTACAACAACCTTCAATTGACCAAATCCAATGTCGGGAAGTGCCTTTGGGATTTCCATCCCTAGTTTTCCTATTCAAGCGGCATTCTACCAATGGAACTCTAGCCCTGGGAACCCGAGTTGTCTGCCTTGCTTTCTAATGATGTAGTATCAAATGTTATGTGATTATCGAATATGAATAATGACTACAGGGATAATATTGATGTGTAGGCACTGGTCTGAGGACGTTTTGTCATGTTTGATGTTACCGATTCATTTCTTTTTTGCAGGATTTATGGAAACCGGCACAAAAAAATTTGGTGCCTCCAAGGAGAAGGGGAGAGGAATAGCCAAGACACCTCGAGGCAAGGAGGATAAGGATCTGATGAGGTACAAGATTCAAGGGGTCCCCTTGCAATCCAGAATCACCACTCTTTGGACTGATGTCACGGATACCAACATCGGTCAGATTAATGTTGATGATTTATACAGAGAGTCAGGCTAAACTCCAAAATGAAGAATGTGAGGATGATAAGGAGCAGCCAAATTGCCAAAGCTGCAGGCTTCCCGTTGGCCTTGGTGGCCCTGGAATTGGTGATAGCGTGCGTAGAGGCATACCAACCTGAGATTCAAACTATAGTGGACTGGGATGGGAATTTCCTTGCAGATATGGCCCCTTTAGGCATAATGACAACTTTCCATATTCCTACCTTTAAGAGCATGGAAAACCCCACCATGGAAGAATGCAAAGAGCTATGGGAGCAGGATCCATTGAGGTGCAAGAAGCTAATCAATCAATATTGGTTGAAGGACAAGTGAAGTAGTGATGGCATGGATTTCTTCGAAGATTACCATGACCTCATGACCTTACTAAGCCAAGTGATGGGACTTCATGTTGTGGCCTTCTTCAAAGAATGGATGTTCTATTTTGTGGAGCATATTCTCTGCGGTGATGGCACCGCCTTCTATTGGGGGGAGATAATCAATGACTACTTCCACAAATAGTTTACAATGGTGAAAAAGACCTCCAATTTCTTCATGACCTCCTACTTGGTGTATTCCCTCACTGATTGATGACATTATCAAGGATTGACTATGGTATCCAGTGAGGCATCGGGGTAGAGCTCATGCCTTAAGATAAATATCCTCAACTATAGTATTGAAACTTCAAGAGGGATTACTGTAGGGTGAATGATGCATTCATTTCCCATATCATTTGATCTCTTGGAGCTGACTTTCAAAGAAGATTTTCCCACAGTGCCAAAGCCCTCCTCAAGAAATATGCCTTCCTTTACATACAATTCCCAAAGTTCACATACATTCATGCCTAGGGATTCATAGAAAGACCAAACAAGTTTCCCTGGTACCCCAACGACCGGATTATACTATTGGAGCTAACTTGGCAACTATGACACATCCATAATATCTTGAGTAGCAAGCATCTGGTGGGTATACCTTACCACATTTGGCTCAGCCAAGGAATGTACAAAATTCATACCTCCCAGTGTGCAAGGTACTCGGAAAGGGAGTTGGCCTAATACCACTTCTAGAAATATACAGCTCGGCCTCGAATGGACCCATACGGACATATTAGAAAGACATTGAGATGGGAGTATGCCCACCTCCACAACGTCAAAGATTTGTGGGCCAATGTAAAGATGATCTTGAAGTGTGGTTGTGACACTACATGCGGATGACTGCCATCTACGTGTGGAGAATCAATTTGTGTCCAGTGATTGATCTAGGATATCATGTTGTCGCCAATTTTCTATTGTCCGCAATTGACTAGAATGAGTGAGATCTTGATGACATCGACATACTCACTAAGCTCATCGAGATACGAACAAAGGCATGGATCAACCAATAGGTGGCCCAGCTGAAGCGACAAGGAGATGCCTTGACATTCAAGGGGATCGAAAGTGAGCCAATTGGCTCTGATGGTGGGGTAGCCACCACTGCATCTAGGGAAACATTCAAAACCCCAACATCGGTAAAAACTAGGAAGATAAAAGAAGCCAGTGAGCAACTACCCAAACGAAAGGTTTATGCCCACAAGGAATCAAAGGGTGAACCTTCCTAGAAAAGGAGGAAAATAGCCAAAGGCATGGGGATGCTTGTGGCACCTAAAGGGCCACCCCATGGGATTAGGGGAGAAGGATCTAACTCACCAAGGTCTCTGTCTACTACAATCACTACCGCTACTGCTGCTGCCCCCGCCCTGCATACTTTGCTTGCAGTTTCTGCTTCCTCTCCGCCTATGGTAGACATTTCTATCTACCTTGCTTCCACCTCTCCAATCATACAGATTATTCTCGTGGATTCATCATCCACCCTAACCTCGTCGGTCTTCTCTTCCTCTATGTCTCCTACCCTTCCCTCTATTTCCACTGGTACGATGCCTGCCCTCAACCTCTTGGAATCCTTTGTGAAGTACATGCAAAATGTGCCATCTGAGCTTTCGGGGATGCTTACTAATCTAGTGGTGCAAGATGCAATAGCTTAGGAAATGGCCCACACTCCAACTCTCCCTCTGCCTTCTGAACCACCAAGAATGGAGGCAACAATTTAGATTTCTGATGAACTTGAGCGACGGCAGCTAGAGGCTGCAGAGAGGCCAGAAGACGAAGAATTTGAGTACCACGAGCATCCACTATTCGAATGTTGGGAGATGGATGAGGTGGCCTATGAATCCTCTAGTGAGGACAACAAGGAGCTGGACACTAAACTGGTAAGAGAAATGAATGACCTCAAGCTCAATGCAAAGTGGAGCAAATAGCTCAAGAAGATCGAGGATAAGGAGGCAGATTATCAGCTTGCATGTGGAGAATAAATTGCTGCTCCGAAGATTGAAGGCAACAGGTCTCCAACTGAAAGGTGTGGCCAAATCCCAGAACACGATGAGGAAGCATCCCTCCATGAAGATGAGCAAGAAGAGAAGACTGAGGAGCATGAACACAATTAAAATGAAGAAGAGAGGGATGTTGAAGAAGAAGATCCTCCCAAGGAGTAGTTGCACACCGAGTCCCCCACTAAACATGAAACCATTCAACAAGACTCAGATGAGGAGAAAGAGGATGCAAGAACTTAGAAGAGTTCTCTTATTGTTAGAGCCATTGAACTTGAGAGGGAGGACAATAGGAATCAGAGCGAATGACCCAGGGAAGAGCCCCAAGTGCCTGATTGTTTAGAAAAGTAGTTGAAACAAAGGACTCCCACCCCAAAGGATCCTAAGTCAAGGCTGGAAGCCATACTAGCCAGAGCGCAAATAAGCACCAAGAAAGAGAAGAAACCAAAGATCAGATCGACGGTAACCATGAATGCCTCGGGATCTAGGGCACTACAAATAGCAACGCCGGTGGTTGAAGAATAAGGAATAACTTACAACGTCTCCACCATCAATCTAGAAGTGGCCACAAGGGATCAAAAGGTCGATCACCTCCAAGAATCGGTCGCTACGGTGGTGTATCTTATCCAACAAGATAAGGTGTCTAAGGAGGAACTCAAAGCACAAGTGGCCGATCTGATGACCTATATTCAACAATGGTCATCCCCAGATGAGAAGCCCATTATGTCATCAGCCTCGACTCAGTTGCTATCTCAAGAGCAGATCAAAAAATTGGAGAAGAGAAGCAACTTAGATAAGACTATGGAAAATTGGTTCCAATAGGTCTTAGACATGGGAAACACAGGTATTAATTTGGTTGTCTGGATGAAAAATAAGTTCCTAGAAGTATAGAGAACTCTTGAGGGTACAAGGTAGATCTACGAAGAGTTCCCTAGGAAGTACGAAGCTACTGACCCAAAGATTGAGGTCATACTCGCATTACCAAGCGACGTTTGGGAAAAGGACCTGGCCTTTAAAGATGATGACCACTAGTTAGGGGATGTATGGAAGCAATATTTCAATCATAGAAGGAAAAGGTTAGAGCAGATCTTGGAACGAATAGCATTGAATATCGAATGGGCCAAGGATTCTAGAAAAGAGTGTGCTTAGCACCTCAAGCTAATGACAGGGTACGAGCTGCTCGCTATCAAAATAAATCCAGAAAGCATAGAGCCCCACTTCTTGAAGAACATGGAAGATGGGATATCAGCTAAGGTTGCCACAAATTTCCTAAGTTTTTCTGCCCGAGCCTTCACCTTGTTAGAAGTTTTCAAAGATAATGCTACTAAATATGACGAAGACTAGAAAAAACTGGTCAAAAATTCCCAAGAATGGAGCTACCAGGTGCTGTGATCGGACATCATGGAGATGGATAAGCTCCAGCCATTGATCATGAGGTTTGTTGAGTATGCAACATTAAAGAAGCATGAAGGTAACCCTGTCATCGATGAAGAACTCCTCAAAGAATAGCTACAATAGAGGGAAAATAACTAAAGGATGAAATTGCTATAGTACTGTCACTAGATGATGAAATAGGGAAAAGACAAGAAATGTTTTATAAATGAAATATATTTGGGGGTAGGTGAAACCCTAGTGTAAAGTGAATCTTGGCAACACAATAGAAGTGAATCTTGGCCACTCATTTTTCATTTTGAATACTATAAATAGGTCTCTCCTCCTCTCATTTTAGGAGAGTTGAGTTGTTGTAAAGGCATGCTGTAGAAATTATAATAGAAAATACAATCATTTTCTGGTGTATTTCTAGGTTTCTCCACATGTTTCTTGATTCTCCTCCCTCTAGTTGAAACTTTTCTTCAATTTATTTTGTTGTTTCAGGTTTCCTTTAGATTAGCTTTGGTAGATTCAGTATGTTGTCTTTGGTTTTGAAGCATTCTATTGTGTGTAGGATTTTAGTCATTTGCTGTTGGTAAATGACTTTGTAAAGTTAGTCTAGACTTTAATTTCATAGCTACTTATTAAACCTTGTCTTTATTCACTTTTTCATGGCGAATGAATGATAAATATCTGCAGTCCTTAGAAGATAGCATAGATTTCATGACATTGTGAGAATTCAGATTAAGTCAAATACTGTTTCAGGAAACTATCCATAGCAGGAACCTCCATTATCACTGTTCATCGGTAGTTGCATGTCCAGGAACCATCCTTATTCCTTGCCCCCTTTTTCCTTTTATTTTAGAATCAATCTATGTTAAGGCTCATTACACATTGTAAAGCCAAATCTAACAAAACAATGGAGTCGAAGACTACTGTTTGAGCCTACAACAAAGTGTAGTAATTTCATATCCAAAGAACTCCATTTGTTGACTCAATTCTCCTACAACTTTAACCACGTAAGACCGCCTTGAAATTATAGAAAAATCACATCAAAAAACTGATATATTCCAAGCATCATCATGACCTGACATCCGAGAGACCTTGGGATAGTGTTCGGCGATTTGATTGTACAATATTTTCTTTCAAGAGAGGTGATGCACCTATGCATTACTTGTGTTGAGAAGTGCATAAAAACATCATCAATATAATTGGTGCTAGAAGGAGGGCCAAAGGGTAAAGCTGGATTGACTTGGGTTATTCTCCCCTGAGAGATTCAACCGAGTCTTGAGGTCTACACCAAACAAGGGAGAGTTTCAGGAATTATAGTCCCCTGTCGGAGCTAAGAGAGCTAAATAAGGGGAACCATCCTTCACCGATTCACCAAAGAAGCTCCTTGCTTCTTCACCTCCATCTCCTTCATCGCCACTGGCAGCACCATCTTCCACTCATCCAATCGATACAGCCTTCTAGGTTACCTCTCCATCTGGGCTGAACGTTGCCATTCAGCCAAACATAGTCATCAGCCCTATTGCCGCCTCATCAGTTGTTGTCGCCCCATCATAGTTACAGACCAATCTAGCCTAGCCACCTCCACCACCTTTTCCAATGTCATGGCTGGGTAATAAACCATATCCTCTCACCTTTAACCTTTACCATGATATCCCGAAGAATCCCAATAATTTATGCATGAAGGTCAACTCTCGGGATCCGTAGAGGATGACTGATGAGCATGTCAAGATTTCTAAAATTGCTCTAAAAACTATGTAGATCATATACGAATATGTGGGCTGCAGGCTCTTTCCCTACTCCTTAACGGAGGAGGCTTTCTACTGGTACATCAACCTACCAGCCAGAAGTATCAATATAGGGGATCTTCTGAAGAATGCAGTTCTGCAGAAGTTCAAGACCCCAAATAGCCCTATAGATTCGTATCAACACTTCATGTCAGTTCAAAGGGAAATCAATGAACTAATCAACTTGTTCAATGACCACTTCAATATAGCATACACTCCACTGCAGGCCCCATACATTTTAAATGATGCTGCTGTCCTACCTATTTACTATGCAGCCTTGGACAATCTCACTTTTTCCCTGGTTAAAAGAATGAGACCACCACCCACTAGGTTGGTAGATGAATACATTGAAGCCATTATCACCAGCATGGATTTGGGGCAGAACATATCTGATCCTTTGACTTCTTTGGGGAAAACTGCACATCTTGCGTAGATACAAGAACACACGCAAGCCTTACAGCATCAGATACCCTTGTTGAATCTAGTGCCACAACTGCCTCTGGTTCCACATCCTGGGCAGCCAATGAACCAGGCATATCCAGTACCTCACTACGTGATGCCCTAGCAACAATAGTCACATCCTCAATAATCCCAAGTGCTTGTGTATCTTCTGGTGACGGAGTTCCCACCCACTCATCAGAATCAGCTGGTGGCATAGTCCGTGTTCATTTAGAACATCGCGCCGCAACCAAATAACACCGAAAAGGATAGAATCAACGAACTCACCGAAATGATAAAGAAAATGTCAACCGAAATGACACATTTAAGGAATCAGAACAACCAGCTGCAGGCATCGCAAAAGAGCATCCAAGCCAACCTTAACAAGGAAAACCAAGATCAACATGAAAATAAGGAGAATTAGGATGCTAACACGTCATCGGGGCAAAATTATGACAAAAATCAGAACTTAGGTAAGAACTTTGATAGAAGACCCTTCCAAAGGAAAAACCGGACAAGGAATACATGCCCCAATAATGGTGGCATTCCCACGCCCTTTGATCAGCCCAACAACAACAACAACAATGAAAACCCTGCAAGAAAAGTTTATTTGGCAGAGGCTGCTTTATCCGGTTGGTGCAGCATTCATAAGACGAGTGACCATTCCAAATTGGATTGTTTGAAATTCCAAACTACCATCGAGATTTTCCAAGTAGAAGTTCATAATGCAGTGGACAATTTGGGGTGTACGGACATTGTCCCATCCGATCTGTATGATTCCCCAATGTTCATGCTGAATCAGGCTCCTTTCCAAGGGTGGAATGCAACACACCAGAGATGGAGGGTGCCGATTCAAACAACAACAACGACAAGGTGGAAGAGGTAAGTCCTGAATGTCCTTTTGCTTAGCTCTTTGATTCGGTAGATAATGGTCCTAAGGATGATGAAGAAGAGCTTAGGGAGGATGAAGTCCAAATGTTTGACCAGTGGACTACCCCCTACAACCTTAGAAATAGACAAGCTGGAGGTCATGCTAGAGGTCCTTTTACAACCTCCACTATGCCAAACAATTTTAGCACCCCTCCCGATCTGAATGCAAATAATAATCTGGGTTTTCCCCATACATCCACATGGTACCTCAGTAGAAGTAAACAGAAAAATAATAGCCAAAGCCAAGTTGCTAGCTCCTCCCAAAATGTTTCCCATGATCAAGAGATTGAGCAGATGGGGGAGTATATTATTGAGGATTCAAAAGGGTGAAGTTAAGTTTATCCGCATTTGAACTTCAAAAGGTGTCAGCCATTAGGAATGCCTTTTTCAGAATGATAAATGGGACTCCGTCACAAGAGTTAGCTCAAGAAACTCCAATAAAGAAGGTTTCCTTTAATGATCAACCAAGTGAACCGGTTGTTAAGAAAATCTATAATAGTAAGGTTGACCCTCCGATAGGTCAGAAGGCAAACAAACAACCCGAAAGGATAGCTAATTAGATACCAACCCAAAACAAGGGCAATGAGAAGGACAAGAGTCAAGTCGCTTAGGTGGATGTTTTCGAAAGATTGTTTCAAGGGAAATTTGAAACTCCTCCCTTTCTAACCACCATCCGTGTGTTCTAGAAGAACCTCCACAATTGCTTGGTCGATTCAAGTGCTTCAGCCAATGTAATGCCCCTGAGCATATGCAAGACACTCAAGATAGCTCTGACTCCCTCCTGGCAAAAAGTGACACAATTTGAGAAAACCAAAATCAACATAGTGGGGGAGATCAACAGAATACCTATGTAGGTTGTTGCTGATCCTCGGATCCAGTAGACCAATGACATTCAGGTAGCTGATATCCTAGATACATATGGTATAATCCTAGGAAGGGATTTCATGAGGGCATTGAATGGATACATTGTCACAGATTACTCTCACCTGTGGCTATCATGGAAAGGAATGCCCAATCAGACCCAGATTGATAGAGAGCCACATATGAGGTTTATGATCATTGAGTACAACAACATGAATGAAGTGTTGTATGCTGAAACAAGTTTGGGAAATTATTCTCTAGTGACGTATCAGAATGAATAGGAATACCCTGAAGACAAAGGAATGAGCGAGGTTTTCCTCATGCTATGCAGCTCGTTTGCTAATTTGGCCAATGTTTCTCAGAGCACTGAAGTGCTTATTGAATCTGATGATGAAGAATTAGGAGAGAATGACACTCGGGGACTGCTCGATGGTTTCCAGGATTTTATGGAAAAATGTGTTCAAAACCAGTGTAGCCTAGAAACTTGAATGAACTTCTAGGAGCTCTTGCTCCCTAACTGGTGTAGGGTACACAATGCTACTCACTCAGAATTTGAATATTGTCTGTGTCAAATAGTAGTTGAGCATATCAAAAAATAGGCTACTCTGAAGGAAAAAATAGGATCAGCACTATGCGGACATACACTCTCCGTCCCTACACCTCTAAAATAGTTTACTGAGATGAAGACTCCATCAAAGGTGGAAGTCAAGGCTGTTGGTGCTATGTCCAAGGATTCTCTTGGCTTCTAGATGCTATGCTTTGATAGATCCAAATCCAAGCATGAAGCTAGGATAGGTTTCGAATCGATCAGTCCCAAATGTAAGACATACTTTGTTGCTCATAGAATTCAGTTTTATTGTACTAATAATGTAGAAGAGTACAAAGCCTTGGTCTTGGGCCTCTTGATGGCTTTAAGGAAGGATGTCAAAATGCTTCAAGTGTATGGAGATTTGGAGGTAGTTGTAAAACAAGTCAGGAAGTTGTATTCTTTCTATGATCGAAGACTCACTAACTACCAGCACCACGTATGGGATATGCTGGAAGGGCGTGATGCATTCAACATTCAATTGATCTCGTGCACCCAAAAACATACTGCCAATGCCCTGCCATAGGCAACAAGCACACTGTAGCCATTGTCCCTATTAGGCCTCAGAATATTCACGGTGGAACTCACCTCTGTCCCATTAGTATTGCATAATGTGGCTAATTTCAAGGTATTCAATGATGACAAACATATCCTAGATTTCATCACCAATTCAGATGTGTTTGCTACATAGATAATCGACGAGGTCAAACCCGAAGAGGTAGACTTGGATATAGAGGGGATGATCAACTAAAGACCAACACCATCCCTAGGGAAATGGTTCAACTAGAGCAGATCTTTGACCTTGATCAGATCAGATACCAGGACTAGCAAGCTAAGAAGGATACTATTAGTGGCCAATGTGACACTTACAACCTAGGAACAACTAGGAATGCCAAGAACATGTTCATAGGCAAGGTGTGCACTCCTAAAAAAAGAAAGGGGATTATTGAAGCCATACAGAAGTCTCATGATGTCATCGCCTACAGATATAATGATCTCAAGTCATATGACACGTGGATTATCACACACACTATCCCTCTCAGGCCAAATGTGAAGCTATTCTGGCAGCAACAGTTCCCTATCACCACTTTACTGGAGCCGATAATATATAAGGAAGTACAAAAGTTGCTGTTGGCTAGGATCATCTTCCCAGTCAGACACTCCACATGGGTAGAAAATTTAGTCCCTGTTAGAAAGAAAAATGGAGAAATCAGGTTGTGCGTGGACTTCCACAATCTAAATCGGGCCTCAGAGAAAGACAAATATCCTGTACCCTCATTGGATGAGGTGTTATAAGTAGTAAACGACTCTTAGATGATGTCCTTCCTGGATGGATATTCAGGATATAACAAGGTTATGGTGCAATACGAAGATCGATACAAGACAACATTCACCACCAAGTGGGGAGCTTTCACGTATAGAAGAATGTCGTCTGGATTAATCAACGCTAGAGCCAGTTTCCAGTGCTCCATGGATATTGTGTTCAAGGACCTGATAGGAAAATGTATAATCATCTATATGGATGATTTAACAGTATTTTTAAAATAGTGGGGTGATCACGTTGCTTACTTATGCGAGGTCTTTGAAAGGTTTCACGCATTCGGAGTTTCCCTTAACCCAAAAAAGTGCATCTTTGGGGTCACTGAGGGGAAGCTCCTTGGACTTGTATTGTCAGAACGGGGAATTTCTATTGACCCCAAACGTATCCAATCCATCATGAAAATCTAGCTACTAGGAAACAAGAAGGAATTAAAATATTGTTTTGGAAAGATTAACTTTGTCCACAATTTCATCACCGGCTTTGCGAAAATAGTCAAACCAGTCAATGCCATGCTGAAACAAGATGCTAAGGTTGAGTGGACTCCTGAAGTGAAGCAGGGTTTTGGGGAAATCAAGAGAGCCATCGCTGATGCCCCTGTGTTGGTCAGCCCCAATTACTTGAAGCCCTTCTACATTTACTCCTTTGCTTCAGATCATTCTTGTGCCAGCATCTTGACACAAAAGGATGATGAGGGGAGTGAACATTCGATCGCCTTCATGAGTACCCCCCTAAAAGATGCCTAATTACGCTATCATAATGTTGAAAAATAGGCGTATGCCCTTGTTGAGGGAGTCAAAAAGTTTAGCCACTATATCCTCCGCAACAAAGTGTTTGCGAGAGTTCCTGACCCCATAGTGAAGACATTACTTATGCAAATCGAGTTAGGGGAATAAAGGGAAAAATGGATTGCATTACTGTAGGAGTATGACATGGAAATCCAGCCAATTAAGCTGGTAAGAGGAGAAGCAATCGTCCAAACCATGATAGAGGTAGTTATTGATGTTGGGCCTGACCTCATGGTACAATAGTACCAACTGGAGGATGTCTCCCCAGGGGAGTGGTACGACAACACAATGTACTACCTACTAAATCATAAGTGTCCACCTCATCTGGAGGGAGTTTAAAGATGAGCCTTTAGGCTAGAAAGCAACAACTATATGTTTCAAGGCACCATATTATACAAAAAGAATCATGAAGGTATCTATTTGAGATGCTTCGGTAAGGAGGAAGTTGGTCGCGTTCTTAAGGAATTCCATGAAAAGTTCAGAACCGGTCATGGTTCGGGTCTATCAACTGCACACCAAATATTGAGAGCTGGGTATTATTGGCCCACTATTTTCAAGGATGCTCCACGTGTTCCAGACTATTGCCGTCAAAGAAAAGAACATTGTTGTCCCATTGCAACCTATTCTGGAGGTTTGATCTTTCGCGCAATGGGGTCTCGACTTCCTTGGTCTGGTAAGCCCTCCATCATCTATAGGACAGAGGTACATTCTAACTGCTTCTAATTACTTCACTAGATGGAAGGAGGCAAGAACTTGTAGGTAATGTACAACTAAAGTAGTAACCAATTTCTTAGAAAGTTTCATTTTAAATCATTCTGGTTGCCCATATGCTCTAATATGCGATAACTGTCCTATGTTTGCTTCGTTAAAATTCACAAGTTGGGCCTTCGATTATGCCATCACCCTCAAATTTTCATCTAATTATTACCCTCAAGGAAATGGCCTTGCTGAGTCCACCAATAAGAAATTGATCACATTGATCAAGAAGTTACTAGATAGGAATTCCAAGGATTGGCATACCCAACTCCATTTCACCCTATGGGAAGATCGCACCCATCACAAGGCTGCCCTTGGAGATTCCTCGTACCATCTAGTCTATGGCTTAGAGCCCATATATCTTATACATTTGAAAATCCCTACCCTCCAGTTTGTCAATGAATTTTATGAAGGAGGAGACCGTAGAGAAGCTCACCTCACCAAGCTGCTACGCTTTTAAGAAATAGGAGACCGTGTAATAGAAAAGTTCAGCAAACATCAAGGCAGAGTGAAGAGATGGTTCGACTGCCAAGCCAAAATTAAGGCCTTCTGCATTTATGATCTAGTCCTTTACTAGGACAAGGCCCATGAAAAGAAAGGGGGACATAAAAAATTCGACAAGCTTTGGCTTGGCCCCTTTCAGATTGCAGAAATCCTTGGAGATAATGTTGTTTGCCTAAAGACTCTCATTGGTGAAGACGTCCCATTTCCTATCAATGGGCAGCACCTTAAGCATTACTTCCAGGCTTGAGCTCTTCTATAGTTGTATGTGTAAATACCTATACATTGGTTAGGATAGCTTCCTTACTTTGCCCTCTAGTTTTGCTCATTGTCCTTGCTTTTTGAGTCTTGATCTTGGAAGAGTCTTTTCATTTTGTTGTGGTGGTCATGCTTGGATTGATAAGTGGTTTTCCCCACTACCTACTCTTGCGCTATTCTCTAGATAAGCCCTCATTCCTTGCTACTAACCTCTGAAAGCCCCTAAGCATTGATTTTCAATTTTTGAACTCTGGACTAACATAGGATGGCTATCCACTTGAATCCCCTGCATTTATCAAGAAACACACAAAAACATATTTTAATGATTCCAAAGAGTGGTATGGTGACTTCTGGGAAGAAGGGATAAGTGAAAAATATAAACTCTACTCTGGTGACCACTGCGATTCCCAAGCCCATTGTGAGCTTCGTTGCTTACGCGGTTGAACAAAAAAAATAGAAAGTGCTAAAAAAGAATATCAAATAAAAGGAATAAATGAAGTGAAAATAACAACTGTATGGGTGTGCGAATATCTCTATCGGGGCTATGGACGCCTAGCTGGCAATAGAGCTATGTTCGTGGGTTCATGTCGACAACTCTGTTGGGGCTATGGATGCCTAACTGGAAGTGGAGCAATGTCTAGGTTACTTTGGAGGATAGGCAAACTATGTAGCTTATCTCTCCTGACCAGTAGTTGCTCATGCTATTTTTGGGGAGAGAAAATGAACTCACCATGCACACACCTTCATAATGAGGTTGCAGTTTGATTAAATCCCGCCTTCCTTAAACTGCTCTTAGTTTAGCTTTGAAAATCAGCTTTGGATCGTGAAACCAGAGATCATGGGTTCAGAACAAATATTTATCTCTAGAACGTCGGCAGCGTTCTCCCAATGGAGTCATCATTTGTTGTGCTTATTGCACACACGCCCCATTTGGAACGAGGACCCTCTCTTCCCTCTTTTTCCTATCAGGTTCCTTTTGTCTTTGCCTCATTTTGCATGTCATTTTTTGTGCCCTCATAGGTCAACTCACCCTTGAAATTCCCATACTAAGTTCAACCAAACTTGTCCCCTTTTGAAAATGTTAAGTGTTTGGCCCTTTTGAGTTTCGCCTTTTGGGTTTCCCTTCGTGGGTTTCCGTTTGAGGTTGGCTATTATAGATAACCGCAGCAAGACGCCTTCCTGACCTGCTAGTTCTGACCTTCCGGGTTTCCCCCAGTGGAATGTTGTCCCCGAAATTTCATTTTCAAACAGCACTGGCTGGACGTCTTTCAACCACCGAACTCCGGGTCACCCACCACCGCCTGTGACATTTAAACTCACCAACCTTTCGAATGTTGTACAAAGGAATTAATTGTGGTATTAATGGCTATTTTGGCTATTTAAATGGATTATCCAATAGTCATTTTCGTCGATCGAGTGATTGAGAAATTTGGAGAGCTCTGAGGTGTCCATCTTTTTCAGCCCCCTAAATTTGAATTCTTTTCCTGACGTCCTCCACATGGCCAACAACTTACTTCTCTGGTATCTAGAGGTACACCTGCCGTTTGTGCACCTTGTGCTTGATTTCATTAAAGTTGGAGTCTTAAACAAGGTAAAATGTGAAACAAAGTTAAAATCTAGTAGATAGGTACCTTCCCCTAAAAAACCTACATTTTAAAATATGAAAAATTGATTGTTTGAGAAGTCATAATTCAAACTAGAGCTTACCCCTTCTGTGGTTGTTCTTTGGAACAGTCGCTGGTGTCTCCCAGGCCTAGACCTTCCCATGGCCGTCCGCTCAAAACTTAAACTCAAACTAAAAAATTCATGCGGCTGAGATCATCTCGGACCTCAACCTCCGGATTTCCCCTCGTGGGTCTCCGTTGTGTCCTCGTTGTTCTAAACAGTCTTCCCTAAGTGTCTTTCCAACTCTCAGACCCTGGCCCTATGAAATCCATGTCAAAACTTGCATAAAATCGAATTAGCATAGAAATGAACTAACCTTGTGATCCGACCCTCAGAGTTTCATTCGTAGAATTCCGTGTTGACTTCGTCATTTCAATAGCCTTCCCCGAGCGTCCTTCTAGACCTCAGATCCCAACCGCTTAAGGTTAGATTCCAAAACTCAAAGTGAAAACCTAAGTCCAAAGTGTCTCCAAACCCTAACCTCTGGAATTCCATCCCTGAAATTTCATGTCATTTTTTGCCATTTTACACGGTTGTCCCGGGATGTCTTTCTGAGTCCCAGACCCCGATCCTTGTTTCACCTCATAAAAAATACGAAGAGAAAAACCAAGCATGCAAGCTATATTCAAACCCTGACCCCCGAAATTCTGCTGCCGATATTTCGTTCTTTTGGTGCCGTTTTGCACGGCGAATTCAGAACGACTACCTGACCTCCGGGTCCCGACCCATTGTTCGCCGCCTGGTTTTTTCGACTCCTGAAGTGTCTCTAGGGATTGTCTTTCGGACTTCCCCTCCCGGATTGCCTCTTACATTTCGCCATTCTGGACGGCTGACTCATAACCACTTCCTGGCAATGGCGGTCAAAGATTCAGATTCCCACACTCAGAATTTTGTCTCCTCTGCGTCGTTCCCAGTGGTCGTCATGCAGCTGATACCCGAACTAAAAAATTAAGGCTCAAATGACCTCCAAATCCAAAATGGATTTCGACCCACTTGCCAAAATTATGTCTTCCTTCACAACAACTTTTAATTGACCAAATCCAATGTCGGGAAGTGCCTTTGGGAGTTCAATCCCTAATTTTTCCTTTCAAGCGGCATTCTGCCAAGGGAAATGCGGCCCTGGGAACCCGAGTTGTCTTCCTTGCTTTCTAATGATGTAGTATCAAATGTTATGTGACTATCAAATATGAATAATGACTGTTGGGCTAATCTTGATGTGAAGGGACTTGTCTGGGCTCATCTTGTTGTGTTTATTGATTCACATCTTTTGTGCAGGATTTATGGAATCCGGTGCATAAAATTCTAGTGCCTCAAGGGAGAAGGGGAAAGGAATAGCCAAGACACCTTGAGGCAAGGAGGATAAGGATCTGATGAAGTACAAGTTTCAAGCGGTCCCCTTGCAATCCAAAATCAGCACTCTTTTGTGAGA
This sequence comes from Sequoiadendron giganteum, assembly GCA_007115665.2. Classification (NCBI taxonomy): domain Eukaryota; kingdom Viridiplantae; phylum Streptophyta; class Pinopsida; order Cupressales; family Cupressaceae; genus Sequoiadendron; species Sequoiadendron giganteum. The sequence goes on from CM021105.1 coordinate 226,218,684, forward strand.
TGTCATGGATACCAACATCGGTCAGGTTGATGTTGATGAATATATGCTTAGAGTCAGGCTAAACCCCAAAATGAAGAATGCAAGGTTGATAAGGAGCAACAAAATTTCTAAAGCTATAGGCTTCCCATTGGCCTTGGTAGCCTCAGAATTGGTGATGGTGTGCGTAGAGGTATACCAACCTGAGACTTGAACTATAGTGGACCGGGACGGGAATGTCCTTATAGATATGTCCCCTTTGGGAATAATGAAAACTTTCCATATTCCTACCTTTAAGAGAATGATAACCCCCACCATGGAAGAATGCAAAGAGCTATGGGAGTAGGATCTGTTAAGGTGCAGGAAGCTAATCAATTAGTATTGGTTGAAGAACAAGTGGGGTAGTGTTGGCAAGCTCCCTTAAGAGCTTTATCGTAGTGATTTCTTTGAAGATTACCATGACTACGTGACCTTAATAAGCCGAGTGATGGGCCTTCCTACTGCGGCCTTCTTCCAAGAATGGATGTTCTATTTTGTGGAGTAGATTCTCCGTGGTGACGACATCGCCTTATATTGGGGGGAGATAATCACTGACTGCTTCCACGAATAGTTTACAACTGTGAAAAATACCTCCAAGTTCTTCATGACCTCCTACTTGGTGTATTCCCTCACTGATCGGCGGCATTATCAGGGATTTATTGCAGTACCCAATGAGGCATTGGGGGCAGAGCTCAAGCCTTATGATAAATACCCTCAACTATAGTACTTGAACTTCAAGAGGGATTACTGCAAGGTGAATGATGCATTCATCGCCCACATCATTTGATCTCTAGGAGGCAACTTTCAAAGAAGAGTTTCCCATAGTTCCAGAGCCCTCCTCAGGAAATATGCCTTCCATTACATACATTTCCCAAGGTTCACGTACATCCATGCCTAGGGATTCATAAAAAGACCAAACAAGCTGGCTCGGTACCCCAACGATCGAATTATACTATAGGAGCTAACTTGGTAGCTACGACACATCCATAACATTTTGAACAACAAGCATCTGGTGGGTACACCTTATCCCATTGGGCTCGGCCAAGGAATGTACAAAATTCATACCTCACAGTGTGCGGGGTACTCAGAAAGGGAGTTGGCCGAATACCACTTCCGGCAATATACAGCTTGGCCTCGAATGGACCCATACAGACACATCAGAGAGGCACTCAGATGGGAGTATGCCCACCTCCACATTGTTGAATATTTCTGGACCAATTGTAAAGATGATCTTGAAGTGTGGTTGTAGCACTACATGTGGATGACCACCATCTATGTGTGGAGAATCAATTTATGCCCGGTTATTGACTAGCTTGAAGATGAGGACATGGTGATCGATCCAGGATATGATGCCGTCACCAATTTGGCACTGCCCATGATTGACTGGAATGAGCGAGATCTTTATGACATCGACATAATCACTGAGCCTGTCGACATCCGAATAGAGGCATGGATGGATCAACACATGGCCCAACTTAAGCAACAACGATTTGGCTTGACATTCAGGGGACTAGATAGTTAACCAAGTGGCTCCAATGGTGGGGTAGCCACTATTGCAGCTGGGGAAACACCCAAAACCCCACCATCAGTCAAAACTAAGAAGAGAAAAGAAGCTAGTGAGAAGCTACCTAAACCAAAGGTTTATGCCCACAAGGCATCAGAGGGTGAACCTTCCTAGAAAAGGAGGAAAACAACTAGAGGCACGGGGATGCCTGTGGCACCCAAAGGGCCACCTCGTGGGATCAGGGGAGAAGGATCTAACTCACCAAGGTCTCTGTCTACTACAATCACTATCACTGCTACTACTACCCCCGCCTCGCATACTTCGCTTGTAGTTTCTGCTTCCTCCCCGCCTGTGGTGGAATTTTTTGTCCACCTTGCTTCCACCTCTCCAATCATGCAGATTATTCCCATGGATTCAACATTTTCCATGACCTCACGGTCTCCTCTTCCTCTATGTATCCTTCCCTTCCCTCCTAGAATCCTTTGTGAAGTACATGCAAAATGTACCATTTGATCTTTCAGGGATGCTTACTAATCCAGTGGTGCAAGCAGCACTAGCTCAGGCTATGGCCCACACTTCAGCTCTCCCTCTGCCTTCTGAACCACCAAGAATGGAGGCAACATTGCAGATTTATGATGAACTTGAGCAACGGACGCTAGAGGCTGTAGAGAGGCCAAAAGATGAAGAATTTGAGTACCATGAGCATCCACTATTCAAACCTTGGAAGATAGATGAGGTGGCCTATGAATCCTCCAATCAAGACAGTAAGGAGCTGGATGTTGAACTCATAAGAGAAATGAATGACCTTGAGCTCAATGCAGAGTGGAGAAAACATCTCAAGGAGATCGAGGATAAGGAGGCCGAGGATTGGCTTGCATGTGGAGAAGAAATTTTTGCTCCTGAGATTGAGGTCAACACGTCTCCAACTGAAAGGCATGGACAAATCCCAGAACACGGTGAGGAAGCATCCCTCCATAAAGATGAGCAAGAAGAGAAGATTGAGAAGCATGAACACAATCGAAACGAAGAAGAGAGGGATGCTGAAGAAGAAGATCCACTAAAGGAGTAGTTGCACCCCTTGTCCCCCACTTAATATGAAACCATCCAACAAGACTCCGATGAGGAGAAAGAGGATGTAGGAACTAAGAAGAGTTCTCTTGTTGTCAGAGCCATTGAACTTGAGAGTGAGGATGACAGGAATCAAAGAAAACCACCCAAGGAAGAGCCCCAAGTGCTTGATTGGCTAGAAAAGTAGTTGAAACAAAGGACTCCCACCCTAAAGGATCCTAAGGCAAGGCTGCAAGCCATACTGGCCAGAGCACGAATAAGCACCAAGAAAGAGAAAAAATCAAAGATTAGATCAAAGGTAACCATGAATGCATTGGGAACTAGGGCTGTACAAATAGCGACTCCACTGGTTGGGGAACAAGGAATAACTTACAACGTCTCCACCATTGATCTAGGAGTGGCCACAAGGGAGAAAAAGGTCGATCATCTCAAGGAATCCGTCGCTACGATGGTGCATTTTATCCAACAACATAAGGTTTCTAAGGAGGAACTCAAAGTGAAAGTGGCCAATCTGATGGCCTATATTCAGCAATGGTCATCCCCAAATGAGCAGCCCACTACATCATCAGCCCCACCTAAGTTTCTATCTGAAGAGCAGATCAACAAATTGGAGAAAAGACGGAACTTAGATAAGACTACGAAAAATTGGTTCTGACAGGTCTTAGACATAGGACATAGGTATTAATTTGGTTGTCTGGACAGCAAATAAGTTCCTAGAAAAAAAAAAACCTCTTGACGGTACAAGGCAGATCTACGAAGAGTTCTCCAAGAAGTACCAAGATACCTACCCAAAGATTGAGGCCATACTCACATTACCAAGCGATGTTTGGGAGAAGGACCTGGCCTTCAAAGATGATGACCACTGGTTAGTGGATATATGGAAGTGATATTTCAATCATAGAAGGAAAAGGCTAGAGTAGTTCTTGGGATAGATAGCACTGGATATCAAATGGGACAAGGATTCCAGTGAAGAATGCGATCAGTACCTTAAGCTAATGACGGGGTATGAGCTGCTCATTGTCGAAATAATTCTAGAAAGCAAAAAGCCTCACTTCTTCAAGAACATGGAAGATGGGATATTAGCTGAGGTTACCACAAATTTTTTGAGTTTTTTTGCGCGAGCCTTCACCCAGTCAGAAATTTTCAAGGATAATGCTGCTATATATGACAAATACTATAAAAAACTAGTCAACAATTCCCAAGAATGGAGCTACTAGGTGTTGTGATCGAACATCATGGAGATGGATAAGCTCCAGCCATTGATCTTGAGCTTTGTTGAGTATGCAACGCTAAAGAAGTGTGAAGGTAACCCTATCATCGATGAATAATTCCTCAAAGAATAGCTATAGCAGAGGGTAGACAGCTAAAGGATGAAATTTCTACAATGTTGTCACTAGATGAAAAAATAGGGAAAAGACAAGAAATGTTTTATAAATGAAATATATT
>CM021105.1:226230015-226496958 GCA_007115665.2 Sequoiadendron giganteum
TAAAATTTTGTCACATTGGATACAATGCCATCCTAGTTCTTTATACCTTGATTCATCGTACCTAGGTGTGGTATAAAACATAATATAATTGACCCTTTGACAATCCAAACTCCTAATAAGGAAAATCACCATCATCCTAACTAACTCATTGATTCTAAGTTCTTCTATCTTCTCTTCATACTAACATGGTATCATGATAGTAATCGAAACATCGCCAATGCATACACTCTGCATCCACCAAATCATTAGCATAAAAAGCATATTGTATCATATCATTATCTTAAGTTATGAGGAATAATATAAATTTGTTATTCTTAGAATTTTAAGAAAGTGTTACATCATACATAATCATTAGAATCCATTACCATTTGCATCAATACACCATTATTACCATACATTAGATTCATAGGATCATCATCAAAATTCATGAAAAATATGTACAAAAATAAATGCATCCATTAGAAACATACATCATATCGCATGAGCATAAAAAATAGAAACATATCATAGCAAATAGGAAATTAAGAAGTGCATATCATACATTGCAAAACATTTCATAAAAGGCGAATCATCTCATATATATCATCAAGAGATAACTGTCATGGTAAAAAATGAGATCAAATGTACATCGAAATACATGGTACAATAGGGGCAATAATGCAACCTGTGAATAAAAAATGGAAAATTGTCTGTGATCAAGGGCTTGCCCTATTGGTTGCAGAACTGTCAATCTCAGAGGAGGCCTGAACCATGCTCTGTATGCTAGAGTAACTCCTATATCTGCTAGCCCCTAATCATATGGTCACAGTCAGACCATTAATTTTCTGAAGGAGGACACTACCTCACTTGACAGAATGGGTTGGCCCCATGTTGTCTCTCTAGTCGTACGGACAAAGATTGCCATAAACTGGTCGTTAGGCCTATCCTGTACCTCTCCAAACTATCGGGCTACCCTGTCTGGAAGATATCTCTTGATCACGGTTTTCTCTCGGCCCTGCATCCACTTGTCATGTCTGGCATAGAACAACTACTGAACATCATCGTACCATGGGCCAATTCCCATCTAGGGTCTCCAGGGAAACTCTCTCATCTCATTGAGAGCTCATCACCAGTGTGCAAGACCACCTATGCTAGTCTGGGTAAAGTGAATCTTTGCCCCACCATACCACCAAACAACAGGATCAACTATTTCAAGAATAACTTGAGTGACATTTGGGTGAAGCACTGGGATCCGCTCCCATGCCCAGATATGTAAACGAGTAACACCGACCTCGAGGGACCTACTTTCTAAGTATGCAAACTCATTAAGATCCTTGTATAAGTATGCCACTAATACTAGTCCCGAACCAAAAAAAGCCCTGCGATGAACCATCTTCTCCCATGCTAGTCCCTAGCTGGGACTAAAGTACCGACCCCGTCGATCAGGTTCCACAAGACCTGAAATGATAGCAACAATGATCAACCTATAAATGGGTACACTGCCACAGTATCTCTCTAAGTCGATCTGCCATTGGAGAACTAAATCTCACCAAGCTCCATAAGACCATAGGAAGCATGCCTATCGACATTTGGATCATAGATGACTTTGGCCCCATGGATAGGTAATCGGAGGATGAGGCAGACATCCTTGAGGGTAATGGTAGCCTTGCCAGTAGGAAGATGGAAGGATGAAATCTTACTATGGCACCACTCGGCCAAGGCTGTCATCATGCCCAAATGTACCCGAGCAGGAGGGACATATGCAATATACTAAAGACCAAAAGCACCAAGCTGATCCTAAACCAACTCATGAATACCTTGCAATCTATGGAGCATCGACCATCTGTGCTCCCACAAGTGAAGCACATCAAGCTCCTTCGACACAAGGGATGCGATCATGTCAGGAAAAAGAAAAAAATTTGCATCTCATGTTGAATTTTTACATACAAAATAGCAAATGCGGCTCAAACTACACTATCATGGCTGAGTTTGCAAATTTCTTAGTTTCAAAGTGAGCCGCACAACGCTATTCGCATATGCGATCGATTTTGTGGCAAAACCCTAAATCCCTAATCACTTCATGCGATGGAGTTTTCATATGCGATAGAGTTTGACCAACAAACCTTAATTTCCAAACTGAGAGACATGGTGTTGTTAGCATATGCGGTCAAGTACAGGATCGTGCAGCGCAAACAAAGCATTTTCAGTGGCACTATATAGCGCCACTCAACTTAAAAAACACTTTGACCCTATTTAATGCACGCAAAATAAAAAAATTGAAAGTTGGATAGGGGTACATACCACGGGTTCTATGTGGACTGGCCGCTAATGCACTTGTACTCACTCTGATACGTGCCTGGGAAGTTGTCATTGCACCTTTTCAACCAAGACTCAGAGCTCAAAGTGTGAAAATTTCTAAGGGCTAAGTATGCGAATGTGTTGAAAGTGACTCCTCAAGGTCTATTTAAGCCTAAAATTTAGGGTTTTGGTCCCCTGATCCCGTTTTTGTCCAACTGAGGGCCATTTTGCATATTTTCTAGTGTTTTAACGCATTTTTTGGCATTTAAGGGCATTTTTTACCTATCAGGGATCTTGTCGTCTTTTTTTCGCGAGATCATCCAAAAAATCAGAATTTTCATCTGATCTCTAGAGGGGACATTATACCAACAAAATCCCTCCACTGGGGGAGTAGTGGGGCATCTGAAAAAATCGAGATTTTTTTTGAACTTTGATCACAACAGTTTATTCTTTGAATCAATGCAGCAAGTACATTGCTTAAAAGAGGGGCAAAATGTAGACATGGATAACGTACAAATTTGGTTCGACATGCTTGATCCTGATTACTAACAACATTTCCTCCTAAATCATACCCTCAACATTTCATCATATTTTGTCTCTTAATTTAATAAATCATTATTTATTTGATTAAGTCTTTCCCCTCCAGTGATTAAATTAATCAATATAATTTAATTAACCTTATGTCTTTTTTTAATTAAATAAATCATTTTATTCGATTAAAATTTCTAAAGTCCTCTTATTAAATTAAATAGTTTAAACCTTATTTGATTTAATCTAACATTTTCCCACTTAGTTAAATAAATCAAAATCATTTATTTAATTAATCATTTCCTCTCAATTCTGATTTAAGTCAATTCATCAATTCAAGTCAAAATTGTCACATCTCTTAATTCTTCATTAAATTAATTAAGATTTGATTAATTTAATCCTAATCTATGTCACATCCTCTAGAGAATGCAACTTGCACATGAAAATAGATTTAATTCATTTATTAAATCTTTGTTTTCCCTCACATGGCATAAAAAAGGAATATTCCCTCAAGTTTGAATTTGAAATCCAAGTGGATGGGTACTTCCAACAAGGAATTTATTTCACCTTACAAGTCCTTTTTCCTTGAGCCAAGTGGCCATTACTCCATTTTACTCTCTCTCCATCTTGTCATTTCAACATTTTCAAAATTCAAATTTATGCATTTATGGGCACTGATCAAAACTTGCACAACCATCAACCATTCACATGGTGACAAGTGGCATTCAATAATTGGGTGAAATTTAGTCCCACATTGCCCAAATATTTCTCTTTCTTCCAAATTCAAATATATAAATTGGAGGCTTCTTTCCTCATTTATCATCGACAATCTCATGCAAAGTTACTCTCTTGACATTGAGAGATAATTTTGTGCACATCATTCCACTTATTTCATCATTTTCACGATTCTTAGCTAGGTTATGCTCAAATCTCATTGAGGATATTTGATCAATCTACACACTTCAACATTGCAATTTAGGAGTTGGGAAAGGGCCAATTTCAACATTCAATTGGCACCAATTCCCCCATGGGATCACTAGTTTTCTCACTTAATTAAGATTTACTTTCATTTATTAGTTTGTTCTTAATTTTTCCTAGTTTAAGTTTTAGTAGATGGATTTCATTGGGAATCCTTCATTCTTATTTGTATTTGATCTAACATCTTGATTTGTTTTTTTTTCTTGTGCAATTTCAGGTTTAGGGGTTCACAATAACCAATGGATTGGTGACTCTGCTAGGGACAAAGCTAGTCCAATATCTCTAGTTTAGATTAGGTACAATCAAAGTCAATGAATTTCCTTGTTCTTTTTTTTTTGAAGAATAATATATAAAATTTATCGTCATAGGTCATTTCTACTATCTATGAGTGAAGTTATAGCTCATTTATTCATTTCCTATCGAGGTATTTTCAAAATTATCTCTGAGTTGACAAAAGTTTCTTAAAATTATGATATTTTTTCATTTCCCCATCTAGTGGTTGGAAAATTTGAAGTCTCTTATGGAAGAGCAGATTCAAAATTTCAAAACAAAAGAGAGAAGAAAAATCTTAAAGATATATTTGAAGCCATGAGAGGAACTAGGAGCAATCTGAAGAAGAATCTTGAGAAAAAGCTAGAACCTAAAACACCACAAAAAAAGAAGTCATAATGGAAAGAAAAAAAATTGAAGCAAGTAAGCCTACTAATATATTTGATCCTGCATCTACAAATTTATATGTAAATGATAACAAAGAAACCTTTAAATATGGCATGCCTCAAGATGGTGAGGAAATTTGGCTACAAGTAAATCCCTTGTTACCACTAGTCAAACTAGTCCTAATCATCTAGATTCAAGACCATCTAATTTATAGAAGCTATAGGATAAAGAACCCAAATCCTAATCTGAATCCTAATCCGAAAAGGAAAATTTAAGGGTAGTTCCAGTTTCAATGATGATAATTTCAATCCAAGAGGGAGATCATGTAGTACAACTTCACACAACTCTTCTAATAGAAAACCATTGAATCTTACCTATTATACCCTAGAGCCTAATGAGTTTGATGTTACTTTGGAGGATGAGGAGGACATAAACAATGATATGCAAGCTCTACAATAAGAGGAATCACAAATTAAGGAGTTGAGATTAAGACAAGAAAGAGAAAGATAGGAAAATATAAAATATGTTATGATACATTTACACTCCTTAAGGAAAAAGGTAGAAAGGATGAGAGAAATGGTAAAAGAATTATCAAGTCCTAAATATATTTCTAAGTCGGTTGTTAGGGAAATATTAGATCACCAAAAGGTAAATATTTGTAAGGTTAATACTCCTATTGGAACAACTATTACAAGCACATGAAATAGTTCTATTGTAGCAATTGAGATTTTAGACACTTCTTCTACTATTAAGAAGTCTCAACCTATAAATACATGAAAAATTCCTATGGGCCAACCCAACAAAGTAACCAAAAATAAAAACACCAATGTATAATCCATTAATATTGTTAGCATATCATTGTCATTGATGTTAAAAGAGGGATAAGGTATGAGATGGAACTAATTATATATAAAAGGAGTGTTGGCATTGATGTCAAAATGTTGTCATTAATATCTAAGAAGAGTATGACATCTTGTGGATCTGGTTCTAGCTATTGGATTGGTTTTTTCAAATGTTTCTCAGGATGTTACATTGTTTTTCATGCAGCTTTTTCATGGTGTTGTATTAAACTCTTCAAGGAATCTAAAGTGAAATCAAATGATAGATTTGATATGGGTTTCTTGAGATCTTCTCATAAATGTGATGAGTAGGTCTTGAGGATGTGTATTGCACTTAGAATTAAATTATCTATACTCTTAAAAAAAATTAGGGTTTTCTAGGTTAAACTCTATGCATTTATAATCATGGAAATTAATAGTTTTTATGTTTTCACATTGACTATGCATAGGAAATAACCAATCACATAAGCTATATATTTTTACTTCAAACTCACTCAGTGACTAGCCCTATTACCTAGTCATGTGACTGGTATCTCAATGTGTTCCATTCAAGATCTAATGGTTCATGTTCTAAGGCAGAAGATCAAATGGCTATCGCTATGCTCATATGCATAGCAAAAAACTTCTTGAAGTTGGCTTGTGTTGGTATGTGGCAACGGATCATGCTATACTGCACACTTTTTAGTACTGTACACTCTTCAGGTATCCTTGTTGGGGTCTAGGGTTGGGCTGAGCCCTAGGTGAGGGTTCAGGGGTGGCAACCCCCAAGAAAAAAATATCACATTTTTTCGTTTTGTCACTGAAAAGGAAAAAAGACAAATTTGTAAACCCTAATTTCTGGAAGTTTCTAAAAGCTTGTTATAAGTGATTGGGATGAAGATTCGTACCATTGACCTATTCATGATATTGTAATATGTTTTGGATTGGATAATAAAATCATTAGATGGCTACGGTTTTGTGGATGTAGCCCAGATTGGGTGAACCATGTTAAATTATATATTTTTTCTTGTTTCTACTATAATTTCTTGTGTGTTGTATTTCTCATTTTTATTGATCAACTCTGCATTTAAATTATTGGATATTTGCCTTCTAACCCTAACAATTTGTATTAGAGTGGGTTGTTTTTTATTATCGCTCGAAGGAAAGTCTCACGATTGAGTGGGAGTCTCATGGTTAAGTGGGAGAAATGGTAGATGAGGGTAAGTTGAAGGTTGAGAAGTTCAATGAGTAGAAATATCAATTATGGAAGATGTAGATGGAGGACTACCTCTATCAGAAGGATTTATGGAGGCCATTGGAAGGGAAAACCAAGAAACCCTCAGCAATGTGGGATGAGGACTGAGATATTTTGGATATAAAGGCACTTGGTAGTATTCGTTTATGCCTGGCACAATCGGTGGCATTCAATATTACAACAACAAATACAAATCAAGAATTGATGGAAATCCTAGCAAAGTTATATGAAAAGCCTTCTACTTTGAATAAGGTATTTCTTATGAATCATTTATTTAATATGAAAATGGTAGAAGGTGGGTCAGTTGTTGATCATTTAAATGAGTTTAATACAGTTACTAGTAAATTAAATTCTGTAAAAGTAAACTTTGATGAAGAAGTTAGGGATCCTTTGATTTTGCATTCTTTGCATGAAAACTGGAATAGCTTGGTAATGGTTGTTAGAAATTTTGTTTCCGGTTCGAATACATTGAGGTTTGATGATGTTGTTGGTGTTATTTTGAGCGAGGAAATTCATAGGAAAAGTTCAAGTGGAAAATCCACATCAAGCAGTGTTTTGAATGTAGAAAGCGAGGAAAAAACAAAGGAGAGAGGAAACAATTCTGGAAGTCATGGGAAGTCATGAGGAAAATCAAAGGATAGAAGGTCCCAATCTAAAGATAAGAGGGATTGGTAGTATTGTGGTAAGCCAGGTCATTTAAAGAAAGATTGATGGTATTGGAAAAATAAAGGAGACAAAAAGGAAGCAAATAAAGAGGTAAATGTGGTAACTAATAAATCTAATGAGGATGCTTTGATTCTTTCCCTTGAAAATTTTGATGATTCTTGGGTGTTAGATATAGGGGCTTTTTTTCATGCTACACCCCATAGAGATTATTTTCTTGATTATGTACAAGGGGATTTTGGGCTGGTTTATTTGGGAGATAATGAACCCTATTAGATTGTTGGAAAGGGAAGAATCAAGATTAAGTTGCGAAATCAGAATCATTGGCTACTACATGAGGTAAGGCACGTTCCAATGTTAAAAATAAATTTAATTTCTATAGGGAAACTAGATGATGAAGTTTGTGTCGTTAAATTTAGTGATACAAATTGGAAGGTTACAAAAGGTGTTAAAGTAGGCACCTTATATCTTTCTATAGGTCATACTATTCCTTCTAGTCTAGCTATTGCAGATAAAAAACAATGTTCAAAAATAGTTGTTGTAGTTTAACAGGCAGAAAATCAAATAGTTGCTATGGATTCTGAATCAGCACTATGGCATAATAAACTTGGGCATATGATTACAAAAGGTATGAAATTACTTCATTCAAATAATGTTTTACTAGGTCTAAAATGTGCTAATATGGATTTTTGTGAAAGTTGTGTGTATGGAAAATAAAAGAGAGTTAGTTTTCTCGAGGATGGGAAACAAAAGAAATATAAGAAATTAGAACTTGTGCACACAAATGTATGGGGACTAGCTCAGGTATCTTCTCTCGATGGATCTCAGTATTATGTTACATTCATTGAGGATGAAACTAGGAAGGTAAGAATTTATTTCCTTAGGTAGAAATCTGATGTATTTGAAAATTTTAAAAAATGGAGAAGCTTGGTTGAGAATGAGATAGGTAAAAGGCTAAAATCTCTCAGATCTGATAATGGTGGTGAGTATTGTAGAAAATATTTTGAAGATGATTGTTCCTCTAATGGTATTCGTAGGAAAAAAATAGTTCCAAGGAATCCATAGAAAAATGGAGTGGCTGAGCGCATGAATAGAAAATTAATGGAGCATGCACAAACTATGAGATTATATGCTGGGTTGCCTTTAAACATGTGGGAAGAGGCTATAAAAATTATTGTTTATTTAATATATAAAGGTCCCTCTAATCCTTTGCGTTGTGCTATTTCAAAGGAAGCATGGATAGGTAAAAGGTGAGTTATTATTTTCTCAAAAACCTTCGGTTGTGAAGCATTTGCACATGTAGATTCTGAAAATAGAACCAATATGCAGAATAAAAGAAATGTATATTTTTTGGATATGGCATTGATGAATTTGGTTATAGGCATTGGGATTTTTAAAATAAGAAAATTTTGAGAAGTAGGGATGTCATATTCAATGAGAAAGTGTTGTACAGAGATCTATTGCAGAAAAATGAGAAGATAGAAATGGATTATGTAGTGCTGGATGATATTAAAAACAACAATGTTCCAATGGTTCCTCATGCTCTACAATGAAAAAAACAACAAGAAATACCAAAAACTCTAGTAAATGTTAGGCGATCTTCAAGGATAAGTAGACCTCCAAAAATATTTTCTCCCTCTTTGTATACTATTTTATTAACTGATGCTAGTGAACAAAAATGTTATCATGAAGCTATGCAGGTGGATACTAAGGTTCAGTGGGAGCATGGAATGGAAGACGAAATGGACTCTTTGCTAAAAAATCAAACTTGGGAGTTATGCAAGTTGCCTACAGGTAAAAAGGCTTGACCAAACAAATGGGTTTACAGGCTGAAAGAGGAGGATCCATAGGTAAGCAAAGATTTAAAGCTAGATTAGTTGTAAAGAGATTTGCACAAAAAAAAGGGTATTTATTTTGATGAAATATTTCCTCCAGTTGTTAAAATGACTTCTATTCATACTATTTTAAGTATTGTGGCTGCTGAAGATTTACATTTAGAACAACTTGATGTTAAAACAATCTTTCTCCATGGTGATTTGGAAGAGGAAATTTATATGGAACAACCATAAGGATTTGAGGTCAAAGGTAAGGATAAACTAGTGTGCATATTGAAGAAAAGTTTATATGGCTTGAAGCAAGCACCTCAGCAATGGTATCTTAAATTTGATAGTTTTATGGCTGAGAAAGGCTATAATAGGTGTAATTCAGACCATTGTGTTTATTTTAAGATGTTAGGTGAAGATAGCTACATTATTTTATTTTTATACGTTGATGATATTTTTGTAGCAGGGTCTAACATGGATCACATAAAAGATTTAAAACAACAATTAGAAAATTAATTAGCTATGAAGGATTTTAGGGCAGCAAAACAAATACTTCATATGAAGATTACAATAGATAGGAAAAATAGGAAATTGTTTTTATACCAGGCTGATTATGTTGAAAAGGTGTTGCAGAGATTTCATATGGAGAATGCAAAAGTTGTCAGCACACCTTTTCCCAGTGATGTCAAATTGACTAAGGATATATGTCCAAATACACAAGAGGAGGAAGAAAAAATGTCCAAGGTACCATATGCTTCAGCTGTACACAGTTTAATGTATGCCATGGTATGCACAAGACCAGATATTGCACATGTTGTAGGAGTTTGGAGAAAGTATTTGAGTCATCTTGGAGTTGAGCAATTGGAATGTGGTAAAATAGACTCTCAGGTACTTGAGAGGAACATCCAATAAATTTTTATGTTTTGGGGGCTCTAATACTTATTTAAAAGGCTATGTTGACTCAGATTTGGCAGGGGATATAGATACGAAGTGGAGTACCATAGGTTATATATTTACAGTTGGTGGGAGAACAATGAGTTGGATTTATTGGTTGAAAAAGGTGGTTTATATATCCACCACAAAGGCATGTATGTGGCTACATTAGAGGCAGAAAAGGAGATGATATGGGTGCAAGTTTTCATGGAAGAATTGGGTTAAACATAGGCTAAAAATCACTTGTTTAAAGATATCCAGAGTGCTATACATCTTGCAAAAGTTTATTCCTTTCACTCTAAAACAAAACACATATAGGTGAGATATAATTTCATTTGGTCAATCTTGGAGGATGGAAGAGTAAAGATGGAAAATATACATACAGATGAAAATCCAAAAAATATGTTTACAAAGGTAGTGACAAGGGAGAAGGTGAGCTCTTATTTAGCTTTGATTGGCCTTCAAGGTTGAATTCAAGTATAATAGAGCATTAGGGTCCAAGGTGCTTATTTCCAGTGGGAGTTGTAAGTACAGTAGTGTCATCTAGGATCAGTCTCCAAGTGGGAGATTGTGTTGGTGTGGAGCTTGACCAGTCTCCAAGTGGGAGATTGTTGGTATGTGGCGATTGATCATGAAAAAAAATCACCTTTTCTCATTTCATCACCGAAAAGGAAACAATTTAGGCCCCGGGTGGGGGTATGGGGGCGGTAGCCGTAGATAATTTTCATTATAAACTTTTTTCGTTTCATCACCGAAAAGGAAAAAAGCTGACTTTGTAAACCCTAATTTTTGGAAGCTTCGAAAAGCTTGTTATAACTGACTGGGATGAAGAGTTGTAGCGTGGAATTATTTGCGATATTGTAATATGTTTTGCAGTAGATAATAAAATAATTAGATGGTTGTGGTTTTGTGGATGAAGCCTAGATTGGGTGAACCATGTTAAATTCTTTGTGTTGTCTTGTCTCTTCTATAATTTCTTGTGTATTGTATTTCTCAGTTTTATTGATCAAATCTGGATTTAGCTTGTTAGAGATATGCCTTCAAACCACTAATTTCTTGTAGTTTAGCAATAAGTGATGAGTGTTGAATGATGGTGGAGAATGATGTCAAAAGAGGATCCATGGTGTTAGCTTGCCATCCCATGGATATTTTAATGGCTCTTTGTTAGTGTTAATAGGATAAAGAGGAATGGTGTAAATTGAATGGTATTTGATCTAATGGTGATGACTAATCGATAAACAAAGATATATGTATAAAAACAATGCACAATGTTTGATTTGTAGTGTAGGATAAAAGGTGTGTAATTAGATGATAATCCCTATGTCTCTTCACATCACATAAATTGATGAGTATATCTAGAATAGTATAGTGATAAGTGATGACTATGGTTCCAAAGGAAATAAGATCAACAATAGATATCTATAGACCATTAATCTAACATTCATTTTTCAAAGATGTGACAATGATTGTAGGATGATAGATCATGACACAAAGAAAGATGATCAATGTATTAGATTTGAACGAGAAGGTCACAAATGGCTAAGTCTATGTAAATAGGGTTTTTCTTGTAAAAAAACATGGAGGTGAAAATTATATGTTCCACCTACATCAGCCACAAGTGTAATAAATATTTGATGCATAGAGTGGTGGGACAACTTACTCTAGAGTTTGGGATCTAGATCAAATCGGATAATTAGAAGGATTCATTAAATGCATATCCAATCATTTAGTTTGATAGAGAAATAATGAATGAACATTCTTTGCACTAGAATTAATGTTGTGTGGCTCCATGCTAGAGTGTGACAGTGAAGAATATTTCCTAGAACCATAAAAAAATATCAAATAATGGAGGAGAATCCTAGAAAATCATCATCAGTTAGCAACTACACAAAAAAAATTCTGAAATTTTCTATGTAGTGCAATGGTGTGTAAAGAAGGTGAATAAGTGTGCAATGCATAATAATTTCTAAGCTCCAGAGGTAGAAAGAGAATACACTGAAAAGAAAAGGAGTGAGTTGCAAAAGAGGTATGATGGTACATTGAGGTAGACTGAGAATATTGTAAAACAAGGATAAGAATAGAGTCAAAATAGTGTGGTGTAGAGAAGAGAACTGAGTTTTTGAGGTAGCAACATATAGCTGAGAAATTCATAGAGTAATCTATAACTTTGATTTGAATTCCTTAGGAATAAATTTTAATCATCTTTTATGATGTAAATCTGATAGGTTGGTGCCATCAGATCAGTGAGTTCATGCTCATTTTAGGGGATATGTGTCTCCTTAGGGTTGATTCCCTTAAATGTTGTAATAGAAGGATTTCTTTGTGAGGCTAGGTTAGGACACTAGCTCCTAACAACATTTTCTCACTATGGTTTTTCCCATCTTAGGTTCTCCACATGTACTCTATGGTATGTCTTGTTAGATTGTGTTATTGTCTTCATTTTTGTATTTGGTATTTCAATCGACACACTAATTATTGTAGTAATCAATATGTTCTTTAATTGAAAGGGTTAAAATTTTAAGTATCTTCTAATTCACCCCCCCCCCCTTACTAGATCCTAGATCTTTGTGTTCCAAAAATTGGTATCAGAGCACTAGGTTCCCTAGGAGAAGCTTACAAAAATCAATTAGATTCTTAGATTTGTGAACACAATGGCCAGTCAGGAAATCTCCTCCACAAACAAGCCACCCAAGTTTGATGGAATAGATTATAATTTTTGGAGCTTATTAATGAAGATACTTAGGGTCTTTAGGGTTTTATGTGTAGAATTCTATCATGAATGGATATATACAACTAGTCACAAACCCTATTGATGCTATAGGAAATAGAGATATAATGAAAAGGCATGGTTTGATATTGCAAATAGCCTATCTAGATCTATGTATAGCATGGTTATGTCTTGTAATAATGGACAAGATTTCCGAGATACTATGAGAGAGGGGGACCACCCACTATAAGGCCCCAGGTCATGAAAGGACAAGAGCGGAAATAATTCCCTAACTCACATTAGTTTAAGGGATTGTTAGGATGAAGAGGATCAGATTGATGAGGATTATGCATCCTTCAATAATTATACAATCTTGAATGTTGAAAGGAGACTAGATGATTCATCGTTTAGAGTCAGACTTGTGTCTTAGGTAGCTCTTTGTCTGAGGATGAAGTGCAGTTTCAAGATGACAACATGGTGTGCTGATGTCTCATAGGTGAACTGGTGTCCTTACAATCAGAGAATCGAAAAGGAAAGACTCTAACTTAGGAAAGGAGACTATCTGCCTAGTCTAGAGGTGTTTAAAGTGATAAAATGAGATAGAGAAATGAAAATATGAATGTGATACAAGAAATGTATTACCACCATGGTGACAAAGATGATCTTGTACAATGCTCTCCTCACAAGCTTGCTCCAAGCCCTCTCCACTTGCACACAATAAAGGGAAATATTATTGGGGTTGTATAGGGGCCTGTCTTAGTCAAACCCCTATCTTGATGTTTCAACCTCCATGAACAAACAAGTTTGGAATAGTAGAAATAAATGATAAAGAAAAGAAACTTCAAGCTACATAAACACAAAACACATCAAGAAGTACATGCTTACTCAATCTAAATAAAAAGGAGAGATTGTAGAAGCTTACCACGTCCATCCAAAGCAGTCAAGGCTTGTGGAGGAGTGAATGAGAGGGAATCAAGCCGCTATTTACATGATGTCTACCATGTGCTCACCTTGTTGGAGTGATGGAGTAGTGGATTTCTACAATAGAGTGAATGGTGTCGCTACCAAGCTTGGGAATGAATGCAAAATGATGAAGAAAATGCTGAAGTGATCTTGAAAAACTTCTCTCAAAATTCTACTGAATAGAGCTATGGATGGAAGAGTGGAGATTATGGAACGCTGGATAAAAAATGGCCATATTTAGGTCAACTAGTTGAAGAGGGATGTTAATCTTTGACTTCCAATCAAAGATGCAATGAATCTGCAACCTCTAGCCAGAGGAATTTTCTAGGGATGAAAACCTATCATGCAGAAATTTGTGCGCTACATGGGCATCCCCAAAAAAAATGATCCCATCGAAACACAAAGCAGGAACCAAGTACAATATAGCCAACATGATTAAGTGGAATTAAGCCTTTGCTTTTGATTTTCTAAAGTTTTAAGGGTCAAAAGAAAATTTTCTTTAGGGGTGCAAATTCACATTGATTCAATTTTCCCCCACTTTAGCCAGAAGGAGTATTGATGAGTGCTTCGATAAAGTAGAATACTAAATAAGTAACAAAGTAAGAGATGTATACTTGAACTAGTGAGGAAGCAGAGCACGGTTTGGTGAACCCAAAAGTATAGGAAAGGACCTCATAGTTCCATGGAACTACAAAACTAGAGTATGAAAGTACCTTACAGGCTCACGGTCCTGCAAGGGTGGTATCGTTCAAGAACTCTCACATGAAGGAGACTAGAAAAACTACCTTACATATTTGTAGACTTGTAAGGAAGGTATCCACTAGGAACTCTCACATGAGGGAGATCGAGTGAAGGGGAATCTGTAGAGTCAGAGATGGCAACATGTTTACCCATAGATAGAACATATCAGGAAGCAGCCACGCAGGCTAGTGAATGGACAGTCACGCAAACCATTTCTTAGTTGTAAATCTATCAAAGGGGTCCCTTGGGAACCCTTCAAAAGGAAGGAGGGTCAACTCAAGGGATGTGTTGTATGAAAAGTAAGGTCTAGTCAGGCTGCCCCTGAGCTAGATGTGAAGATGTGAAGATGGTCTTGTCGAGCTATCCCCAGACTATATGTCGAGAGGTGAAGTAGGTCTATTCAGGCTACCCCTAAGCTAGATGCCATAGTACGTTGTTGAAAACTTTTGAAGGGGTCCCTTGGGAACCCAACTTGAAGAGGAGGGGTCCACTCAAGGGACACGCTATTCAAAAGCTCAATGTATTCCCATTTAGAGTTGATTCATCATAAAGGAATCATTTTGAAAGATGTTCACTTCATCAAATACTTTTAAAGGAAGGAGATGTTCTCATGCGAGGGGAATAATAAGACCGTTCCTTCTTTAGAGGAGGATTTCCAGGTCCTTTCCTTAAGAACCCATGATGAAGGAAACACATTTTGCTAGGGTTTCAAGTTGAAAATGCAATTCTAACAAGGAAGTGTGTGAAGGGTCTTCGAAAAAAGACTCATTTGGAAACAAATGCATTTTCTAAAGTCCAAGTAATGTAGAAGATGCATTGTCACAGATGAAATATAAAGGAAACAAATCACGGACAAAGGGCACAAGGGAATATGGTTATGTGGGGTCATATATGCCTTTATTTATATATATATATAGCTAACCATGGTAAGAGGTGAATGATCATCAATCCGCAACCAGATCAGGAAGAATGCATGTCATGGCACACACACATATCTAATCTAAAGATTAACAAGAGGGTATCCTCCTAACATTGGTCGACCAATAGGTCATCATCTTCCCACTCTAGATCATTGAGGGAACGAATATGAGCCTGCAATGGTGTAATGTTAAGGGGAGGAGCTTATGATCCTCTCATGATAAGGGCCAAAGTAGAGGGACTTGTAAGATCTTCATCACTTAGCTCTTATGGGTCCAAGGTCAATGACCTAGTGAAGATCACTGATAGGGTTGGGGCTTCATCCACTAAGCTAAACATGCACTGAACAAGAGCTCCATGTTTCACCTCGATAGATGCAAGAGTTTGCACTCGAGGTTCACTGTTAGGCTCATTGAGAGACGCAGGAGTAGTGACAAAATTGAGGGAGGCTTGGACTAGTTTCATTACTAAGACAAAACAAGTTAGTTTTGGGGAATTTTTTTGGAGAAGGTGGGATATTCTTAGGTCTTCCATTGTTGGAGGGACCATGCTCTACTTTCTTCTTCATTAGGGGAGGTGAAATCCCCATGGATGAAACAAGGAGTGTCAGGGAAGAAGAGGAAAGAGCCGCAGTGAACATAAATAAAGTGTTAACCATGTGAATGAGCTTTGGGAAAGGCAAGAAATCTAAGACAAAAGTTAACAAGGGTAGCTATGTTGAAGGAGTGATGAACACTTGCAACCTTCTAGTCACATGTGCGCTCACAGTGGGAGCTAGAAGAGATTTAGGGATAGAAGGAGGGAAAGAGGACACAACAAGAGGTGCAGTATTCTCTTCCTCCTTCTATAAGGAGGATTGCTCAGCTAGGAGAGCCTTTCGTCGATGCTTATGCTCACTCACAAGGCGGTTTCTATGGCTCTTCACACTAGAAGACGAAACTCATGAAGGGATAAAAGGATCTTATTTAGCCATGGGAGTTTCCTCCACTATTTTCTCCAACAGAAGGGTAGACTCCTGAATGGGACAAGGAGGGGTAGGTTCAAAAAAGGCAGGAGTAGTTGAATCTACCACCTTAAATTTGGATCCTTTCATGTTTGGGGGAATAGGTCGAGGGGAAAAATCTCTTCGCAAACCTTTATTTATATTGTAAAAATAGTACCAGGGTCCTGGGGACCCATTAGGGAGATTTGATATCCTGAACTTCAACTTTCGCCAAGGAGGCATCATCAGACTTAGCGAGTAGAACCTAGGCTTGTTCATCCAAAAATATTCCCAAGAGAGGGGAGTGGATGAATCAACTTGAGATGGAGCGAGCTTCTCCTTTCCTTTTAGGAAGGAGGAGGTAGTTGGATACTCTACTAGAGGAAGGATCAACTCTAGCTATCCCTTGTCCCTAGTTTTGTACTTCACATACTTCTTGTAAAGTAGGTCTATTTTCTATTGGAGTGGACCAATTGGAGTGGGAAAAAGGTGATCCCATTCATAGAAGTTAGCCAATATATTCCTAGATTCACTTTGAACAGGTCTGACTCAGGGATGACATCGAAGACCATGTATACACTCCTAGGTCCAACTAGGATAGACAAAATTATCGATCCATAGCATTTAAGAGAAACTCCATCATGTGTGCAGATGATGGAATTTGTTTTTTTAATTCCTCCCTCTATAGGGAGTTTAAGATTAATGTCTCCTCCATGATGAAATTCACTCTACCAGCAAAGTTGACTAGGACCACTGTCACAATGTTTCCATTAATGAGAGCAAGAATATAAAGCGTAGAAGGTTTTCTATTTTTTGGAATGTCTTGCTAGGTAAATTTTACATCCAATGAGCTGGTCACAAGATGAGTAAAGGGAGTAATAGTAACCATGTTAACATATGCCTTAGGGTGAGAAGCAAAATCAATGGGATCAATGATCATGTTAGCAGAATGTGATGGAAATGAGTTCGTGTATATCTACAATTCATTGTTAGCTTTCACTATTGATTTTTTTGTGTTTTGTTTTCCTCCATCAAGAGGGATACTACCATCCTTGATGTAGTTCTATATCTCATGATGTAGGCACATACATTGTTTTGTATCATGTTCGTTAACTCAATGGTACTAATAATAAGTGTTTTTGTCATACCAGCTAGGGTATGGCTCTCTAACTAGTTTTGGAGGTGGCAGGGTGAGGATCTTATCCTTCACCAACTTCTGCAATATGGAAGAATAAGATTTTGATAGCTTCACAAAATTTCAGTCATGTCTGAGGTTGTTGTTATCCACAATGGCTATGACATTCATGATAGTTTTACCTCTTCTCAAATTTTAGGATCTTCGTCCCTTGTAGGAAAGGAGTGTTTAGGATTGCAACCAACAACAGGCTATGTTAGAAGAAGGGTTGGAAGATAGGTTGGGGTGAGGCTTGGGAAAGGTTTTCTAGCTGGTTCTGCATCTTCCCCATATTCTGAAGAAGTGTATTCAGAATAGGGTCATTAGAAGACATAGGACAAACGGAACCACCACCAAGGCCACTATTGTGACTACCACTCGAACCACCACCAATATTCCCACAACCTATATGACCTTTGCTAGTGCCACCACTATGGCCACTGTGACCAGTGTGACCTCCATCAGAGCCACCACTAGATATGAAGCCACCACCATGGCTTCCATTGACACCACCTACACCAATTCCACCTCCATTTCTGAATTTCCAATAACCAAGGTCTCCACCCATCATTCTTCCAAATCCTCCACCATCAGAGGTGATAGAAGGGGTGAAGTGGAAACCCAAATGGTTTCTATCTACTTTGACAGTATACAAGCTTTCAGAAGTAGAGGGTATATTGACTAAGGGGACTATGTCAGTCATGTACACAGATATAGGAGGCATCGACATGTCTAGCTACCTCTCATGTTCCTCAAAGAGTCCACCTCATATCAAGTGACCAAAGTTCGATGGGGCACATGCTTCAGCCAACCCGACGAGACTAGCCAAGAGTTCCACTCATGTCCAATATTTTTCCACCATGTATCTTATTTCATCGATCACCTTAGCACTCCTAACCAACTTTGGGTTGCCTTCCAAGTGATTTTCTAATGCACCTAACCCCTTACAGAGACTAATGACATCTTGGAAGGGATACAAATAGCCTCATTCTCATCCATGGATGAGGAGGTCGGTGATACAGGAGGAGTAGGGATGAAATTAGTTTCATCAAGAAATATAGATTCACCTTGCACCATGTTCTCCTCTATAGACAAACCAACCATAGAACTAGAGATAGGGTCAATAGTGAAGCTAGAGGAGGCCTTTATCTTATCCATCAAATTTTTTTGCATACTTGTTCTAACAATATGCCCAAAGGTCATAGATTGGGTCAAACTTTCAAAACACACCAAGGTACAATAGCTAAGAGGTATATGAGAAATTTTTTATGATTTCAACAAATGGATAGATTTTGCTTCAGATCAGGCTCACCAAAAATGGGAGAGAGGGGAACCACCCACTGCAAATCCCTAGGTCATGAAAGGCCAAGAGAAAAAAGGCTACCCTAACTCACCTCAGTTTAAGAGATAGTTAGGATGAAGAGGATGATAATGATGAGGATTACATGTCCTTTTATCATTCTGCAATCCTAATTGTTGGAAGGAGACTAGATGAGTTAGCCTTTAGATTCAGATTTGTGTCTCAGGAAACTCTCTATTTAAGGATATAAGTGTAGTTCTATGATGATAGCATCGTAGGATGGTGTCTCACAAGTGCGCTGGCATCCATATGGCCAGAGAATCAAAAAGAAAAGAATCTAACTCAAGAAGGGAGACTACCAACCTAGTTTAGAGGTGTTTAAAGTGATAAAATGAGATTGAGAAAAGAGAAATGTAGATATGAATACGATAAAAGAAATGTATTACCAGCAAGGCAACGAAGACAATCTTGTACAGTTCTCTCCGTGCTAGCTTGCTCCAAGTCCTCTCTACCTTCACATAATAAAGGGAGAAATTATTGGGGTTGTATAGGGGCCTGCCTCAGTTAGACCCCGTCTTGGTGTTTCCACCTCCATGGAAAACCAAGTTTGGAAAAGTAAAAATACATGATAAAGAGAATAAATTACGAGCTACGTAAACACAAAAAACAACAAGCAGTATGTGCTTACTCAATCAAAAGAAAAAGGAGATATTTTAGGAGATTACCACATTTTTCGAAAGCACTCAAGGCTCATGGAGGAGTGAGAGAGAGTGACTCAAGACTTTGTTGACACAGTGTCTGTCCTATGCTTGCCATGTTGGAGTGATGGATTATTGGATTGCTGCAATGGAGTGAATGGTGTTGATAACAAGCTTGGGAATGAATGGAAAATGGTGGGGAAAATGCTCAAACAATCTTTCTTAACTTCTCTCAAAAATTTACTAAAGAGAGCTATGGATGGAACATTGGAGATTATGAAGAGATGGGTGAGAAACAACCATATTCAAGTCGGCCAGCCGAAGAGGGACATTCCTCTTTGACTTCCAATCAAAGATGTAATGCCTCTGCAATCTCCAACCGTAGGAATCTTCCATGGATGAAAGTGTGTTGTGCGGATGTCTATGCACTGCAATGGCATCCCTGAAAAGAACAACCCCACTGACACACAAAGCATGCACCGAGTGGAATGCAAGCAACAGGCTTAAGTGGAATTAATCCTCCACTTTTGATTTTCTAAAGTGATAAGGGTCAAAAGGGAATTTGCATTAGGGGTGCAAATTCATGTTGATACAGATACATTAAATATATATGAAGCAGATGCCAAGGTAAACTTGACCAAAATTCAAGTACTGAGGGCAAAATTTGAAGGTCTAAAGATGAAATAAGAAGAGAATATCGTCGCTTATCTTTAGAGAGTTAATGATGTAGTGAACTCCATTTGAGGATATGGAGAATAAGTAAAAGAATAGGTCATTGTACTAAAATTTATTAGGCCAATGACATACAAGTATGGCACTAAGAGCTCAACAATAGAGAAAGGAAGAGAAATAGACAAACTTAATCTTGATGAGATGCATGGTATATTCATCACATATGAGATGAGAATGGGTGATGGAGAATCATCTAGAAAATAAGATTCCTTCAAGGTTTCCAGTAAATCAAAGGATGATGCACCTATGAAAGATAAAGATAAAACCACCACATTTGAACAATGAGAGACTAATGAGGAGGAAGCAAACTTCATTAGAATATTAAGGAGAAATTCTGACAAGTACACAAGTAAGCTACCCTTCGACTACTTTGATTGTGGTAAATTAGAATATTTTTTTGTAAATTCTCCCACAAGAAGGATAAGCCTAAATAAGAATAAGATTGTAAGATGAAGAAAACCTATTATCCTCTAAAGAAACATTTTGGAAAGAAGAAGAAGAGCCTCTATATTCAAGAAGGAAGTGAATCATTTGATGATTATGATAGTTTAGATGATGATTTAGACCATGCTCTTGTAGTGGAAGAAGAAAAGGAAGAATTTATTCTCATGGCTCAAGACTGGATGAAGCAAAATCATGGTATGGGTAAGCATCTCGGTGAAGAAGAAGCTGAAATATATCTTGAAGGAGAACTTATTTATGCCTTAGAAGGTCTTTATGTTTTGAGAGATGAAGCTGAAGGGCTAAAAAAGGAGAATAAGAAGCTATCTTAAGAGCTTGAGTAATCTAATCAAATAGTAGTAAGTCTGAAACTTCAAGTAGAGGAATCCAAAATATTGGAAGAGCTGATGAAATCCAAAGTGGGATATGAAATTGAAAGATTCATGAAGCTTGAGGTAGAAGTAGTTTCCTTAATAAAGGATTTGGAGAAAGCTAAAGAGAAATTCAAAAAATGGCTAAAGCTAAAAGGTGGATCAATTTATTTGGGTGAGCTATTCATTACTTAGTAGCCCACTAACAAAGATAAATCTAGTTTAGGGTTGGATAAAGGAAAGAGCTCCTTTATCAATGACTCTACAAAACATTGTGAAAGATTTAGAGTACAAGAAAATTCAAGTAATTAGAAACCTTGTAAGGAAGATGCTGTTGGAGAAGAGAAGAAGTCTACTGAGATGAAGAAATTAGAAGAACAAAAAAATATTGTTGGAAACAAGAAGAATAATCAATATGCTTCAAATCATTAGAAGACAAGGAAGAATTTTAGAAGGTGTGATGCTAATGGATTTACAAGAGTACATAATCCAAGGAGGCTAGGATAAAGATGACCACCACATCCAACTCAAGGGAATGCTATGACCAGGTATTCTTTATACTTTCATGGATATTGTTATAAATGTAATCAGTTCAATAATAGGTCTAGAGAATGTAGATTCATTTATAAGGGGGATATAAACTATTTAAGACCAAATCTATTTTCTCCCTTAGTTGATATGAATGTAATCTATTACAACTATAACAATTTTGGTCACCTAACTAGAAACTGTAGAAAAAAGTTTATAAGACCAAATTTTTAGCCTAAAAATAAGAACACAAACCACAAAAAGGAAAATAGATCTAATGTTCCTAAGGAAGAGGGAGAGAATATTGAAAATAATCATAAGAAATTTTGGCAAGAAAAAGAGCAGAGTTCTACTCAGTCTATGATTTCTCAAACTACACTACGTCCAAAGAAAAAAATTGTGTGGGTTATCAATAGTGGTCGCTCCAAGCATATGACTAGAGATAAAGGAAAATTCATTGAGCTCAAAAAGTGTAAAGGAGGATTAGTAAGTCTAGGTGATAATACTGTTGTCAAAATTTATGGTAAAGGAATTTTGAGCCTAGATGGAATAAAAATAATAAAAGATGTCCTTTTTGTTGAGGGGTTAAAACATAACCTTGTAAATGTTAACCAGATGTGCTACAATGGTTACATAGTTATATTTAACTTTGAAGGCTACAAGATAAAAAAGAATGGTAAGACAACTACAAAAGGAGTTAGGACCAATAACAATCTCTACAAACCTTATGAAGTAAAAGACCAAAATTATTTGATAAGCCATGTAGATGAGAGATTATGTTTCATTCCTTTGACATAAATGAAATTTTTGGTTTTTTTCTATCCATCAATCGTTATATCACCTTTTCCATAGATTTGTGTTGACTTATGATAACCAAACATAATAAATCCACCATTCAAATTCTTGAGACTGATGAACTTAATTCTATCACCAACCATGTGATGAGAACACCCACTATCAATAAGCCAAGTATTTGCCTCTTCCTTTTAATGAAAATCAGTCCATACTTCCATCGGTCTTTCATTAACCTTACTATTTTGCAAGGTGCCAAATATTTTGCATTCTCTAATATTGTTCTTTTTTCCTTCTAGGAACAATTTATCTCCTTAGAATAGGAGATCCTCTTTTTATTTTATCTCTTTCATTATGATGAACAAATTATTTATAGAGATATTTAGATTAAAAGTGACCAACTCTTCCACAATTGAAACACTTGAATGGTAACTTACCTTTGTATTTTCTGGTGTTTTTTTTTAATATTCTCATATTTTTTTCTCCAACCTCATCAAATTCATCATTTTCATCAATATCATTGATGTAGAGGAGGGGTGGAAAACCTTATACAAATTTCAAACAATTAAAATTTCAAGCTTAAAACATCAAAAGGTGGTTTTTGACCTACTAGTCTTCATTCTTCTAGTAGCCTTTCAAAACTAGTTTTTCCTTCATAACTTTCAGAGTGCGCATGCTATTCAAACTATAACATAACTTTTAGATACCATTTTCACCACTTACAAATATATTCCAAACATAGATAGGGTTCCTTTGTATGGAAGGCCTTAGAATGTGACTGTCCTACTTCTTGACTAGGCTTAATGTGGGGCAACAATTTGGGTTTTTTTATCATAACTTTCAAACCAAAACTGATCTCCGAGGAAGAAAACTTGATTTAGATACCCATTTTTCCATTATTTAATATATCAAAAATTCAAGAGTGGTTACTTTGTACGAAGATGCTCAATTTTGGACTAACCTCACTCAATTTAGGCCAACTAGGGTTTCAAACCTGTTTGTAGTCAAATAGACACAACTCCTTCAAAACATAATGAAATTTAGTGCAATAAAAAATATTAGAAACTATATTCAATAAAATTTTATTTCCAATTGGTCTTAAGCCATTAAGTGATCGTGCGTTTCTATACCAATCATCAGAACAAAGAAAAACATTTTGGAATTGCAAAAATACGAGTAGTTTTATTGTTTCAACTTCCAGAACTTTACAACCAACCTTGAATTCGACCACATGAGGAATTTTCAAATATTTTCCATAATTTTCCAATGGATATCAACCAATTTTTAACTTACATCTATTCAAATTCTCACTTTATGCAACAATGACACTTCATATTCCACATTGTGCAATTTGACAACATTTGTTTAACTTTAATATTTACCATTTCCTTAACTCTTAATGACTCAATCTAAACTATTACAAGCATAAAATGATCCATGGGGACCTTATTACATGAGAAAACCAAAAAATTGAAAAAAAATGACACTTTTTCCTATTGGACGTATGAAACTTGAGAGTGCCCCTTCATTAATCTTCATGTTCAATCTTTTTGTTGGGTTTAAATGTATCTTCTATATCTATAACATCTTTATCAAACTCTCTCATCTCAAAGGCCATAGGAGTACCAAAAATTTCATCAAATACATATTGATCCAAGTCTTTAGATTATTCAATGGCTTACACTTTGTGACTGTAGTATTTTTGGAGAGATCTAAAAAAATTCTTTATAATTTCACTTTCTTTCACTTCTCAACCATGTCTAGAGATTCTAGAGAAAAATCCTTGTACTCAAAGCATACAACTTGCATTTTCTTCATATTGAGTCATCTTTAGAGTCTCAAGTCTACTTTTATAGATCCTTATCTTAGCTTGATGCACTTTAGTGTCTCCTTCATATATGCTACTAATATTTTCCAACGAATATTTCGAAGAACAATAATTCATTATGTTCAACAATTTTGAATAAGCTAATCCACACAAAATATAATTCTTGACTTTACCATTAAATTCATATAATCTAATTTCAGCTAGGTTTTTAATAGGAGTGGTAGAGGAAGTACAACCAATTTTAAGTGATATCTAAAAAACAAATCATAAATATTTTAGGTGTCATTCAATTCTTAAGTTTTAGTAGGATTAATTAGTCCCATCAAGTCTAGTACCTTGGTATGAACAATCATGTGTCATCCTAGATCTTTACCTCAAGTCGTTAAGCTTCTACAATGGAAATTATCTCTAATACCAATTATTGAGTCCTTGTGGATACTAATATGGGGGAAATATCATTCTACAAAAAAAATTCACCCCTTGAAGACCATAAGACTTTAAGCACCACTCAAACTCCAAAATTAGAACAAAATATAACAATTTAAATCTTTATCAACTTCAAAAAAAATTACTAATAAAACATATAGCAATAATCAAATTAGTATAAAAGAAATAGAAACATATGACACACACATGTACAAGGAGACACTAGATTTATGTGAAAAACCCAATGAGAGAAAAACCATGATGAGAGTTAACTCACAATATAAGGCTTACTACGAAAAGGACTTATAGGAAGGCCCGCAACCTTTAAGAAAGATACAAAGAAATTGAAAAACTAAAGACAACATGACTTCTGGAGAAATATACAAGGACTTGATGAGATTCACTATCTTAGAGTATTATATAATATGTTTTATAGATAATTACAATGATTTTCCAACACATACTTTGTTGACTAAGGCAATACAACATAATTGATCTTTCCTTTCATAATATTTACCACTATATCTACTAGATATTTATTACAATTAACACACAAACATACATTTATTCTCTCTTTTACACTTCTCCATCTTGTTTCATCTAAAATGATGTTGCATTCATATCAACTTCAACACTTCAATTCTTCAATCAAATTAGCCAAGAAGACAATAAAAAATGAATTTAATTGTTCAACCACCAAAAATATAATGCAGTCCTATCCCAAAGATAAGAGGAAAAACAAAATATTACAGAATCTTCCAATTTGATCCAAAATAATCTACATGTAGGCACACATCAACCTAAGTCAAAATTAAGAAAATGTGTGTATGGAACATTGAAGTGCATAACAAGTCGGATAAAAAAAATACATTCAATTGAATTTAATTGATGTGCTCCCAAATAGGATAGATAGGACCCAAATCTACCATTACACATATTTAATTGCTAGCACAACCCCCCAAGCACATGAACCAAGCAATGGAACAAGCCCTATTGGTTAGATATACATAAAAGAAACAAAGCCAACTCAAGACATAATGCAGCACCAAAGTGGTCAATAAGTAATGTGTAAATTAAATAGGGATATTACTTTACCATATTACACCAACTTTATATATTTATTTCATACTTTCATACCATCAACAACCACCACAAATCAAATAGGTACGTAATAATTTATCCTGGAAGCACATAATTCATAATCATGAGATATAACATTATCATATCAAATTTAAGACCACTTCAAAACATGATATTAGAACTGAAACACTACAATAATTTAGAGAGAAAATTCACCAAGCATTAGGAGTAGAGACATGCAATGTGGAGAAATGTGCAACATTTCCTAGACTAGTCTGGATAACTAGCAACACTGTCAATATTCTACAATTCACAAAACTCTCCTTAGAAACATAAGTTACTTGAAAATATATGAGTACAATGTCTGAAAACACTTACATTGAATAAAAAAATGCAATACCAATGCATCAATAGTAGAGTAATGCAAATGATTCTCCTAGATAGCCTTCAAAGCAACTTATAAAGGCTAGAACTTTCTTTCAACAACACATACTTCATCAAGAACATAAGGAGAGAGAATAATAAATACTATAGACCTTCAACAACACCTCTCCACTATTAGTCATGCTTCTAATAATCATCTTAATATATCTCATTATGAAGCAAACTTTACTGACAGTAATAATGCATTATATGAACAACAATAATTCTTCTTTGATAAGGTATGGAATCCAACCATGAAATTCATCACTTATTATTTGATAAGGATTGACATATAATCATGAAATTCATCACTAAAATTAACGCAAGCTAAATATAACAATGATAACCAACACCAAGGACTAACCACCTTCTAATAATCAATGTTGACACAAATTATAATCACCTATAGCAATCTTTGACATGAGATACAATCAAAAAATAGTGTTGAAAATAAAGATAACAACTTAAAAAAAATTCCTTAGTGTTGACAACATTGGTAACAAGTACCAATAGTAAGAGGATTCCCTAGGGTATAGTGGTTTTCAAATCATTGTGCAAGAATAGAATTATGATTCCATCACCTTAATATATTAAAGTTTTATCCATCTTAATATATGGTTCATGGAATGTTTGGTAACACTAATGAGCATACAGTTATACTGGGAAGAGGATGGGTAAATCAATATTACAAAAATTCTACCAAGTTAACTATTACTAATCAATATGCAAGATCTAAGAAATTGCAACACAAGAACACCAAAAAATTTGTGGAAACCCTTGAGGGAGAAAACTACCAAAAAATAACTCTTTTACATAATTTACTAGGGTATGTGCAGGATCATCATGAAAAAAATAGGCCCTTAAGTGGCAATAAAAAGACAAAAAATCAGAGTTAGACAACTTGACGTAAAAATTTGAATAAGTTATCTATATTATTTCAAAAAAATGTAAAAATAGAATATGTAGTAAATTGAATGTAGTTTCTAAACTACTAGACCTTTATTTAAAAAAAAAAAATCTATTTGGTGAAAATTTGAAATTTCAATGCAGTAGTATTTAAATTTCAGAGTAAAAATAAGAAGTAGGTGTCTGTCTGAGCACCCTAACCACAATAAAATTATAATATTCTTTTATAAGCTTTTAGATATAAGTAGAGGACTCATGTCCCAATGTGATGCACATTTTCTTATAATTGTTTTCCAAGTAAATAATTAATTATGAATTTTTTATTACAACTTTAAAAAAATATAAAAGCTCGTCTGTCTAACAAACTTAACTTGGTAAAAAAATCATGAAATTAATATTTATTTATTTTAATCTTATAGTATGTGAAGCATAGAATGTGACGCATGTTTTAGATACAAAAAATGTGATACCATTTCAAAGTTATAGATTTTTTTCAATCAGCCTATCAATCAGGACTTTATTTGTAATTCTAATAGAAAATGAATAATAATTATTTATTAAATTCAAATTAAAGCATAAATTATATTGGTGTAAATATTAGAATCTCCTCTAAAAACCCTTTTTGTTTCATCAATTTTGGGTTAAAAAAAAGTCATCAGCCACATGGGCCGTCATATGGCTTACATATCGCCATTTTTTGGCCCATCATGATCCTGCACATACCCACTAATTAAAATTTCATAGGAAGAAACCTATAGGAGACACCAATATCCTTGACTAAGCACCAACTCAGTGAGGGAAACCAATCTCTTGATACAAGGAACAAACCTTGTCATAATTGAGGCAACAACCTCCTATAAAAGAAAGCTCTGTATATTTTTAAAATCTATTCTCTACAAATATGAGTTATGCAACTTATCTTTACACTCACCCTCTCTTTATACACTTGTTTGTGTTTTATATCTTCTAACACACAAACTTATTCTCCTTCACAAATTCACCTTGATGATATTCTATATTCTCTTCATATACTCTTCTTGTGTTTGCATGATATATACCTTTTGGATCTACACACTTGCTCCATATCAACTCTTCACACATCTAGTCTCCTTTTTCCACACAAATTTGATGCCCCTTTTCATATATTCACATCTTAACAAAGTGATACACCTCTTTTAATAGAGATTCCCATTCAAAGAGACATGAATTTTTTTTTGAAATCTAATTGTTAAAATTATGTTTTCCCTAATCATTGCCTATATTTAATCACTTCTCATCCTACATCATTGTCAATTAGTAAAGATAATTGATTCATTTCTAAAGGAAACTAGTTCTCTTTATCCTTTTTTGTGAACCAATACCTCCTTATCATTATTCACTACCTTTTCCAATTAACTTGATTAATAAATTTTAAAACCTTTACCTACACTGTCTCATAGTAAACATTTATTGAAATTTTATTTCTATTTTAAAGATGGTGATAGAACAATGAAGTTAAACCAATATTGATAGATATTTAAATTTCTTTCTTATATGATAATATGAAGTGACACATGCTAACATATAGCAAAGGATGTAAAGTAAGATTCAAGCACTACCATGTAAGGATTAGAGAAGTATTGGTTAATGGCCTTTGGTCATTTTCTTACATATCTATTCCATAGATATAATATCATTGGATGATCTATTTCTATATGTATTATATCTTTATTTCTCTATGATTAACTTTAAAATATTTCCTTTGACATCAATGGAAATTAATCTTAGACTATGAATTCATTCTTGACATCAATGATAATATTTGCAAAAAATGTCCCTTAAGAGGATAAGATTTGCTTTACACTAGAACTAATTAGATGTAAATTCTATGGCTTTAGTTGAATCAATAGCCATGTATCTTCATGAGTCATGAAAGATTCATTATGTCTATGCAAGTAGAGGAACCCGATAATAAAATTTCTTCACTAAGTGTCCTTTAGAGTATGAGCATCTTCTTAACATAATACATATGATGAGTAAGCTTAGATAAATCGGTATGAGTTAAGTGTAAAGGGGTTGAATTTTTTCATAATTAAGGGAATAAAATTGTGTCTGAATTTGTTGATAATGACAATTTCATATTGTGTTTCTCAAATAATGAATATCTATATATTCTTGATAATTAAAGAAGAATTGTAAAATTCATTAAAATATGCTTGATAGTCTCATAGTCAAAAGGCCGTTTCTATGTATTTATAGGAATCAATTCCTTTAGGTGATCATTGTAGAGTTTCAAGATTGAAGTATTAAATAAATTTTACTAATTTGAGTAGAGCCAAATTGAGTGTTAATTATATGGTGATTGTCGCCCCTATGGTAAAGAAAGATCTAAGCCTTATTTATTTTAACCTATCTAGATCATCGTATTCCTCAATTGAATCATACACTCTTAGCCTAAAATTAGACTAATTTCCTTACCTTTGAGAGAATTCAAAGAGGAAGATTATCCCTAGAGGGGGAGGATGTGAGGCCCACTCTTAAAATAGCACTACATATTTGTGGTTTCAATTGTATGGATACCTCATGATACCTTTTATGTTGATAATGATATAAATATTAGATTTGGCACTAAAACTAGCTTGTGACTTCATTTCATGTGTAGAGTAGAAAATTTCTTTCTTTTATAATTTTGTGTTCTTAGCGGTAAAATTTAAAATACAATGTTAGATAATAGAGATGCAACAATAACATAAAATTATTAGATGTCCAATTGGATTAAGTACTACGATCATAATTATATTGTATGGATTAAATATAATTTTTTTATACCATGGTGATTATTATAAGTCTTGAGGATTATAATTTAAAATTACATAAAGTTGTAAAACTCTGATACCATGTTTTTCTTATTAAATTATGAACAAAAAAATGAATATGTTTCTTTAATGTGTTTTTCTTCATCTATGATATCTCTAGAACATATTAACATGAAAATTGAGTGTGTATGTTTAATTTCCATGGGTTGTGGAAAATTGAAGATCCCCTAGGAACCCAATGTGATTAATTGATTAAATTTGTGAGAAAGACAATAGTTTGTTTGGAGGGACTATAGTCTCATATGTATTACATTTTATTTGTAATATATTTGTAAGTGATTATTGAATGTGGTTGATGTTAATGTGGTCACTAAGTGGATTTTTTAGGTTATGTTGCCATTTTAATTTTAAATTTAAGATTAAATATTGTTTGGGTTTTAAAGGGGTGGAGAAATACTTGTTTTCATGTATTTTAATAATTTTTAAACCCCTAGGGTGTTTACCTAGGGGTTAGGTGTCCATTCATGGTCTCATTTTATACTTGGGTCAAGATGTGACTCTTCTAAAATTACATTTTAAGGGAGACAAATTTAAGAATTTGGGACTTGGAAAAGTGACTTCTATTTCATGTCTACATTGGGAGATTGATCAAGCTTACATATTTTGTTGAAGGAAATATGTCTTCCTTGAGAGTATAACAACTAAAATTTGGGTTGTAGGACTTCTCTTGTTGCTTGGTTAAATAATTATTGAAAATATGTGTTGTGGGAAAAAAAGAGAGAAAAAAACGAATGGGGTTGAAAATCTTAGGTAAAGTACTTGATCCACTAAAATTGATAACTGGCTATAACACCTTCTTGTCTTACTGGAATGTTATATATATAAATTATTTGACTCAAGATAGCCTTTGTAAAATTTATTTTCATATATATATATATATGTTGTCTTGTAGTTTATTCAAAAAATATACATATAAAAGAGAGTACCAATATTGTTTCAAAATTATTGTACACAACATAGAGAGTATAGGTTTATCTATAATGATAAGTATTAAAATAATAGAATAGAAGGAGTGAATAGAGAAAAAAATAAAGCATTTAAAATAATAGAAATGAACTCAAATGCTACATATTATTAGCAAAATAAACCAATACATATTTATATAGGAAATACACCCAACTACTTCCCTTAATAACTGGTAACTAATTCAATATGTAGTTGTATCTAATCAATAAAAAACTCAATCTTATTGACAACTAACTATGAAATTAATGCCAACAGATAGGAACTATATAAAAATCAACTAGTTCCTTATAGACTCCTACTAAAACTCTCCAAGCTCTTTAGGTATGTGCATAGCTCATTATTGACTTATTCCAACACTCCCCCTTAAGGAATAATGGAATTATGCTTAGAATCTTAATATATCTAACACCATAAAACTAATAACATTACATTATGCAAAATCTATATTTTGGAAATAGTTTTCAGACCAATAAGAATTCTTCATGTTTCTCCCAAGTATATTCATCTAACTATCATCCAAGCACCCGAAATCATTGGAAATCATTTGCACATGAAGTGTCTCATCACCCTCATAGAGGAATGATATTGAACTTCCAAATTTCAATATCCCTCTCTGAAATATTGGACACCAATCGTCACATGCATGTATCGTAACCCCAATGAGTTTTAGATATTGATCCATAAGAGTCTCAAACCATTAATCTATCCTTCATCTACTAGATCCTTCACTATCTTCAAAGTGTTGACCTCTTCAAAATAAAATAATGGATCCATTTTCAATAAAATCATCTTCATCATCTTCTGAAGGTTATTCATCTATGATTGACATTCTCTCAAATCTTACGACTCAACAACATCAAACTTCAATTCAACAAAAAACTTCATTAGGTCATAGTTATCCTCTTCAACTCAAATGTAACAACACTTCAAATCTAAGACATTTTATTTTTTCTAAGCCATAGGCTCACACAACATCACTCCCACACCACCTATAAAAAATCTTCTATGAAGAACACATACCATTGGCTCTTATACCATATTAAAATAAAAGAATATTAGGAGTGAATAGGGCAGCAAAACAAAAAATTTAACATAATTCTAGAAAAGAACTCAAATGTTACTGTAATTAAGGGTAAAATTTAGGTTTGCATGAAAACAAATGCATAAAGAAACCTAAGCTAAAAAATGAAGTACAAAGGAGGTAATATGCATAAAAAAAGGAAGCCTTCACCAAATGGCCTTCATGCCCTTCATTTACCTTCTCCATTTGCTGCAAAATGATGTTTTCTCTCAAATTTTGATGAGAAACTATTGACCTATGATGAAGACCTAAGAAAACATTGAACATTTATACTACTCAAAAATTAAAAGTATGCAAGTATGAAGCAAGCCGAAAGTCTGAAGCATGAAATCATGAAGTCAAGAGACGTCCAAATGAGATTGAAATTTCCTTTTTATAGAAAATCCAATTTTGGATGAATGGCTAGGATTGTCAATTGAGAAATTCCCTATGATCAAAGGTTAAAATTAAAAGTGAAAAGTAACAATTAGGATAAAATTTGAAATGAAGGGCTAAGATTTTTTTTTAGGAAAATCAAATCAAAGGTCAGAGCTGCATGTGACAAGAAGATATTGGGCATGAAAAAAGAGATTTTTGGAAAATCAAATAATAATTTAAAATTATTTGATTTAAGAGGTTGAGTTGACCTTTTGAATTAAAAATAATTTTAATTCTAAAGTGGTGGGGTCATGTGATAGTAAATAATGAATATGAATTATTTACTTGGTGGGAAAATAGAAAGGGGAGGATTTTAAATAAATGAATTTATTTAAAATTAGAAAAAGCCAAGGTGGATAATAATTAAATAAATCAAATAAATTTATTTCACTATTGGAAGATACAAGAAATTAAATGTTTATTTACATAAATAAATAAATTTTAATTATTTAAATAATTAGGAGGAAGTAAACAATGATTAAATAAATTTAGGAATTTACTTAATTATAGAGAGACATAGGAAATTAGCAACGTATTTAAAAATAATAATATAATTTATTTATTTAAATAGTCAAGAGAAATAAAAGATATGAATTAATTAAATAATTGAGAATTATTTAATTAATAGTTGAATTTGGATTATAGGACATAATTAAATATTGTAAATATGTTGAGAAGAAAATATGGGGAAAGTAAAGTGTGCAGACCTAGGTCAATTTTATGTGTCTACATTTTCCCCCTCTTTGTCATAATGCAGTTTATCGCACTGTGACAAAAAAAAATCAGTTCAGAATATGCCCTAGCGAAGGTACAAATTATCTATGCCTCCTCGAGAAAAAACTTCAATGTTGGCACGGTGTTGGAAAAATTTGGAAAGTGTCCATATAAGTCAATTTGATGACTAGAAAAATAATGGTGCAGTCGGTTTTGAATTTCGATGAGTTTAAGGCCATCAAAAGAGAAATCAAACACATCAAAAGTGCATGCAGTGATTACCCCTATGGGAAACCCTAAATTTTACCCTATAAATAGGCTTGATTTGGGTAAAAAGGTAGTTCATCTTCACTTTTTCCTTTTGGAGATTGAAAGATTAGAGATAGAGGACCTTGTAAAAAGATGATGATTCTAGAGGTAGATCATCAAGAATATCAAATACAGACCTACTCATGGCCAATGGGTACAAAACCACTTATATGTATCCTATACCCACTTCATGATTTTATCATTTTTTGTGCCTTTTAGTGCATCAAAAATATGGTTGCAAATGCATTATGATGCATCTGCATTCATGAATGATGCAAATGCCATTGCGTTGTGTGCATTTGGTGCATCACAATGAAAATTCTAGGAGTAGGCTAGGTTTAGGTTTAAAGTGGCACAAATGCGAGCTCGTGTGACACAAATGCCAAAATACAACACATGTGACAAGTCATGCAATGTAATCACCAAATTGCAATGCACCAGTAATAAAGAGATGCAAGTGATGAATTAAACAATGCAATTGGTATAAAGTGGCACATCTACAAGGTTGAGCAATGCAATCATCATGGCATGATGCATATGTAGGATGAAGCAACACATTAGACTAGAGTGATGAAAGTGAAAGACAAAACAATGCAATTGATTTTAGCTAGGGTTGACTTAGTTTAGGTTCAGTTTATTTGTGTACTTTTGATTATATAGAAGATAATGATGATTTTCAACAATGTGCTAACCTTTGTTTTTTTGTATGTAGAAATGATTACCACCCATCTACACTCGAGAGTTTCAGGTGGTGACATATGCATTTAGGGATCAACTAAGACAAGGTGAGAAAAGGTGACTGATGTAACTAGGACTATTTCATGTGACTTATATGCTAATTTCTAGGAAAATAGGGGCCTTTTGACAATTCTTGCAAATATTTTTCACTTTGATACCTTCTCGATTCATTTACCAACAGGAGAGGCTACACTTATACTTAAGGATGTGTACAAGATCCTACGGATTCCTATGAAAGGAGGGTGTGTTGCCTACAATCCACAATGGGGGTTATAGGCCATGAAAAATTACTATGACCATGAAGACGTATCTCAGCTAGGGTTTCACTGATATGAGATTAGCTAGGAGTTCATAGTCGAGCATTATAGTAGATGGGATGTTGTGTTGTGCACTTTTATTATCAGGGTTTTGATTCTAGATCACCGCAATCATGGTTCCCCTATTGGATGGGGAGATTTACTTATCTAGATGAGGTGGGATAGGAAAATATTTTCTTGGGGATCATTCCTACTAGGCATGTTATATCATTAGCCACATGATGTTGCATACTAGGAGTCATTGAGTATTAGTTGTGGGATGACACTCTTGATGATTTGGGCATGGGAATTCTCTTATTCTGGCCACCAGTGTAGAGACAACTAGTAGAGGGTATGCCTTATGTCTACCTATATGCAAGTTGAGTGACACAAATTCATTTGGGAGATATAGGGTACAGGTGCTATGCTATTGTTACTTTGGCAGGTTTTGTGTGGAGGTTGTACAAATAATATGGATAGTGGCCAGGAGAGGAGGATCATTTATCATTCTGCCAATAGTTCAAATATATTATTAGTCAGACAGTGTAGCTTCAATGAATTATAGAGATGGATCTACCCCAATGAGTACTGAGATAGTTTAGAGAGTGGCAAGGTGTACCAGTAGGAACCAAAAATTATGCTCGATCTTCATGGTAGATAGTGTGGGGACCACCCATAGCAGTTAGAGTGGCTAAGCAAAAAAATTATAGTTCAGTAGTGCAAAAGTGAGGATGGAGTGGGGGGACCAGTAGATGTAGGGACCACCCCTATTTATGATACATTATGATAGAATCACATGCCACTTCCATTGACAAATCTAGATCAGCCGACATTGGTGGTTTGACAAATAGTATTACCATGGGTGCGCTGAGTAGGGTGAGAAGTAGGGATGGAGGCAGGAGGAGAGGGAGGGATGGAGGTAGAGGAGATAGTGATAGTGATGGAGGAGATGGGGGTGATAGAGGGGATGGTGGGAGAGGTCAAATAAATGGGATGAGAGTGTGACAACGAGTCAAGAAAGCATTTCTATCACCTA
Organism: Sequoiadendron giganteum; assembly: GCA_007115665.2. Lineage (NCBI taxonomy): Eukaryota > Viridiplantae > Streptophyta > Pinopsida > Cupressales > Cupressaceae > Sequoiadendron > Sequoiadendron giganteum. The sequence goes on from CM021105.1 coordinate 226,265,370, forward strand.
TCCATGAGGTGGGAGAGGAGGAGGAGAGGGAGGCGGGTTTATAGGAGGAGGGCCAATAGGAGGAGGGCCAACAAGAGGAGGTTAGGGAAGAGGTAGAGTATCTAGCAGAGCAGCTAGAGAGACCTCGTGTAATGGATGTAGAGGTGGAAGTTCCCAGGAAGGAGAATGTGGTCATAGGAGAGGAGGAGCTAGATGTCAGTGGGGAGGAGGATGTAGGGGGAGAGGGGGATATAGATATTGGTGGAGAGCAGGACATAGATAATGAGGAGAGATAGATTAGAGAGTAGATGGTGGAGGGTGAGGAGGATGTAGCAAGGATACAACCATTTCCATGAGAGGCTATAGTGGACTAGTAGCTAGTAGATATGCAAAGTAGGTTGGATGAGGCCCTCACTCATATTAGGACATTCGAGTCAGATTTGGAGGTCGCTAAGGTAGATATTTAGATCAAGCAATGGTCAAACAACATGAGGTACAAAGTTGGTGCTTAGAGTTCACACAGTTGTGTGTTGGACTAATGGGGGAGGTGGCGAAAGAGTTGGCTTGGATGAGTGCTAATTGGGTGTGGTATAGGATGTTATATTAGAGGGTAGTGCAATAAAAGCAATGAGATCCTAGCCTTACACAATCTCAAAGAGGGACATGTATTGGTAGGAGTAGGAGCCGTAGAAGCAGGAGCCAGAGTAGTGTGAGTTCATCCATTTGATCTAGGTAGTCTTTAGGACACATATCCCCCATTGTCATAGAAATTCATCAAGGCATAGGTCCCAACACAGACATGCATCGTCATCACCAAGGTGCAGGTCTTATCGTATGCAGTCATGGGTCTCCATTGTTGGATCCTCATAGAGTCAACCACTAGTGTTGGAGCATGTATCGTCAACTCCAAAGAGGAAGCATCGATCATATCGCCCCTCACTCTGAGGGGATGAGGAGAGAACTGGATAAAACATATCATTTTATGCTTGTTATTTATATTTGAGACACATTTATATACTAACTATCGAGCCTGTGAGCTCTATTTTTGGGATACCTCGAGACTCAATCCTATGACATGATTTTGAGATTATATAAATGATGTATTTTTTACATGGATTCTATGCCATGTGTTATATTGTGATGCATTATGATTTTATTAGGTTACTATGATGTGATTTATGTGTTGATTTCTATGATGATGCATTTTATTTTATGGGATGTATGCACTTCTAATGGTTATTTATGATGAGATTCCTTATTACTAATGATGATGCTACTTTATATATGATGGATATTTTATGAGGCTCATGATGAGCATACATAATGTTTTTGTCACTAATGGATACCATGCTTATGATTATGAATGCAATGATGTATGATTACGTATGTATGGATAATGCATTATATGATGCTTTATTTTGTGATCTTGAATCTATATGCATGAATGATATGGATGATGTATGGAAATTTTTTAATGCACTTATATATTATGTTAATACAAATGAAGTATTTATGCTAGTGATGTAAATGAAAATATGTGAAGGGATTTATGTAAATGTATAATGTACTAATGAAATTTCTATTTGTGAGCATGTATGTAGTTATTTTTGTATGTCACATGATATCATCAAGAGATGGAAGAAGAGACACAACCAAAAAGAAGGGGATGAATATTAGTGTAGAGAAAGAATCATTCAATAAATTGCCAAAGTAATAATAGGCGTTTCTTTAATCATCATTGGGTGGATTATTGCAATTACCAATAAACACCATTATATGACATAAATCAATGGTGTGCAAGGTCAAACCATCATATAGAACAAGTAGTCACAAAGAAGGATGATCATGACTCATACAAGGAACTCAGTGCCCTAGTCATTTTGTCACAACCAACCACAAGCAATAAATACAAGTCATGAAACTTCTTTTATCATCTAAATCTTATGTAGGAAATCCTCGAGAAACTAGTAGCATGACAGTTAGAAAATATAAGACAATCATTATGATATATTGTTTCTCCTCTAAATCATGTGTAGAACATCCTCGAGGAACAAGTAGTATAACAAAAAATCAAATGACAAGTGCCAATATTAAAGATAGTGATTTTGAAGTATGTTCAAATGCCAAATATTTTGATGTTGAGATGTTAGGTTTGACAAAGTCTAAGTTTGTGTCTGACAGATGCCAGGTAATTCCAAATTCAGGAATGAAAAATCCTGAATGATGTCGGTGTTGAGAGGATCGATCCTCAAATGTCAAGAGAATCCCTAAAAATGTCAGATGATAGAGTCAATGCTTAAAAAAAAATATCATACCCTAAAGAATAAATAAATGAAAAGAGTTGTTCCTCAGAAAGATGTATCCAAAGAATAACCAAGAGTTGATAGGTTGAATTGTTATGAAAGTTTGACCAAAGATGACTAGATGACTGAATTGATCACATGCTAGTGTTGACATCCCAATCTAGTTAAATTGTTGATTAAATGATTGTCAAAGTTTGTTTAAAATTTATTTGATTTAAGACATTCACTAGAAAGTAACAATTGACTCAATAGACCCTAAGAGATTGAACCTAGGGGACCTTGAGGGCACATCAATGATGGAATTTCCTACACCATACACTTAAAGACCATGTAGTTTGAGAGAGCCAAGACTGACAAGACTGATTGAAAAGGAAGTTTCTTTATTTGAAGATACCTAACATGCGTGATAGTGAGTGGGATGAACCCTAAAGGACTAACCTAGTGTGACCTGGAGGGCTCATTTTTTGTTGGCCTTGCCTACATAGAAATGTGTAGAGACCTTGTAGTTCGACACGACTTAACTTTTCCTTATTTCACAAAAGACAGAGTCATGATTTTATTTTGACAACCTAAAAGGACTAACCTAATTCCTCTGAGGCACATCAACAAATGGCCTTTCCTACATTTAGTCATAGAGGAAATGTAGTTTGAATATAACACAGACTAACATAACTGACACTATGGACTTTGACTCTATTTTTGGGATTTTTGCAAGTTATCTAGATGTTTTTGTTTTTTTCGATGTTTTGATTTATTTTTTAATTTGGAAGTTTTATGATTTTATTTTATTTTATTTTTTTGTTTTTCTTTTCAAGAAAATTTCTAATTTTTATGGATTTTTCAAGACATTTTATGATTGTTGAGACCATGTGTGAGATCCACTACAGTCAGGTGACAAGGGTATTTCCCCCAGTCAGATCTAGGACTAACCAAGTTTGAATGAGATGGAAAAGGATATGCACGGGATGAGAGGTGGAGGATATGTGAGGCATGATGTCCACCATTGTTAGCCATGGAAAGAAAGGGTAGGATATTACGAAGAATTTCACGAGGGTGCTAGAAGATTGGGTATTTATTATGGACAAAGTAGATGGTGAAGAAAATACTGAATACGCATGATGCCTGTTTGCCAAGTTTTCACCATGGTACTTATTCAAAGCACCACCAAAGTGGTTTTCACGATTGAATGAGTTATCTCTCTTTACTTTTTTTTGTTATGTTTTGATGTTTTTGGTGTCACCAAAATGCCTGTTTGTCGAGAATTAAATAAGGTGAATTTTTTCTATATTTTTGTGGTTTTCAGCCAAGCTCTTTGATGTTATGCATTAAATTTATGAAGATGTAAACTATTGATAGGTTTTGTCAATTGTTCCCCATCTGGGGTAGCCAACTGGTAAGTGCTAGAACAAAATGCGGTAGTGATGATGTAAGGATGTGTGAGGGTGAGAAAGGATGTTAGATTCAGATCCAAGAAGAACATGAATGCAATTTTGACAAAGAAATGTAATCTACATCCAAATGCACAAATCTAAAATTTAAAAACTCCTACACATACGAGATTGAACTATACTATTACAAACATGATGAGGAATCTACCAATTACCAAATGAAATGAAAGAAAAATATAGCTTTTATTATTCCATAATAGAGTGTATTCACTTGATGTTGGATTTCTCTTATCACAACAAAGCCTCCAAAGTTTGTGTGCAAAGTGTGGATGAATGCTTGGTTGATCGAAAGAAGGAATGAAGTTCTCTCAAGGATGATCTCAACAACAAGTTGTTTCTCCATGTATGTTGATTCTTCAATCCTTATTTGTGAGGAAAGGGGTTTTCTATATATAAAATGATCTATATATAAAATGAAATTTGAAATGGATAATCAAGATCATTTTGAAGAATATCTAGATCAACGGCCAGAGTGTGTTGAGAGGATTTAGAAATGAGAGAATTATGAAAATTTGATTACACAATTTATGTGATTGGGAAATAGATTGGCCAATTAGGGATGTGATTGATCAATTAACAAGATAGATGGATTACTCAAGTTTGTGATGGCTTAGTTAGGAATGTGATGTTTTAGTTAACAAAATATATTGATTAGTTAACAAATTAGATTGCTTAATTAGAAATCATTATTTGCTCAATCAGAAAGTGGGGGAAGAATATGAATTAATTGATTCAATTAATTAATTCCTTTTTGGAGTTTGAATGTGAAAATCAATTTTTACTTTTGCAAACAAAGTTGCATTAGTTTTTTATTTTTGATAATTGATTTGAGTAGTTTGATTTAATTATTCAAAATTTGGAGGGAAAGTGTTGTAATTAAACTATTATTTAATCATTTAATGCACTTAAGGGAATAAGAAGATTTATATATGTAATTAAATAATTGGAATTATTTAATCAATCGTGATGAAATACGGTTGGATTAGGACTTTATTAAATAAATGTGATTTATTAAATTGGTCGAAATGATGAAATGTGAATTTATCAAATAATGTTGTTTTATTTAATTGATAGAGTAATTAGGGTTTTTGGTACTTTATTAAATAACTTAAATTTATTTAATTTGTCTCAAATGATTAAAAAATGAATGAATTAAATAATGTTGTATTATTCAATTAATAGAGGAATTAGGGTTTTTGATGTGATGCAATGTGGGAATGTTGCAGGGTAAAAGCACAAAGTTGTGTCACACTTTCAGCCAACATATCAACATAACTGAATTTAAGTATTTCTAACTAAAAATCAATTTTGGTCAAACATATGACCTAGTAAGAATCATTCTAGCTAAGTTAGATACTTCCACAATTTATTCAACAAAAATTACTGGATAAAAATATATGGACCACCACTTTGAGTCCAATTTACCGAAAAAAAATTATTTAAAAAACTTGAAGTTTTAATAACTCCTCCTCATGTAAATAACATTTTTTTAAAAATGTAAAAATACCCTTTTGTAGATCCATAAGTGTAGTTTCAAAAAATATATTTATTTTAATAGTTTAATTATTATTTATATTTATATTTATATTTATACTAAAAGTAGGTTATCAGCAAAAAATATTAGGTTGATTACCATGCCAAGGAAAAATGTTAAAACTTATTATTTAAAAAATATAAAAAATATGATGCACTAGATAAAAGAATCTATTTCAAGATGGTATAATTTTTTTTCCGTTTTAGATAAATATTTAATATGAATGTTGATGTCCGATGGAAACAATTTTTTTTACTCACGCACATTTTAATATTTATATACAAATATATATTTATCAAAATTGGAAAAAAATATATCCATGCACTAAAGTTTCAAGTTATAAATGTACACAAAAAATTTGAAAGAAAGAAATAAAATTTACTCTAAAAAGTTTAACGTCTCGTGCAACTTCATTTTTCAGCATTTTATCAGCAACTAAATTATAGTGTTAATTTATGAAAAACTAGTTTTAAATAATATTTTAGTTTCTTATAAAAAATAAAAAACATAAAATATACTAAAAAATACATATTTTACTAGTTTACATCATTTAAAAATTCAAAAAAGATATGCTACTTTTTAGTGATTCAAGTTTAAAAGTTGGATCAGCATTGGTCGTTTCCTTTATAAAGTGTGACACAACTTTATGTTTTTACCCTATGGTATAATTCTAAGATGATCTGAGACATTACAAGATAATTCTAAGATGTTCCAAGGTGATTACAAGATGATCTGAGACATTATAGAATTTTTTTGAATTGTTTCAGGGTGATTCTAAGATGATTTGAGACATTACGGGATGATTATGAGTTATTACAAGATGATTCCAAGTCATTCTAAAATGTTATGAGATGATTCTAAGTTATTTCAAAGTGTTACAATATTATTTTGAGTCATTTTGAAGTGTTATGAGATGATTCCAAGTCATGCTAAAGTGTTATGGGATGATTTTGAGTCATTCTAAAGTGTTATGAGATGATTTCGAGTCATTTTAAAGTGTTACAAGATGATTTTGAGTCATTCTAAAATGTTACAGGATGATTCTGAGTCATTTCAAAGTGTTATGGGATGATTTTAAGTCAATTTGAGGTGTTACGGGGTGATCAAAGATGATGTTCCATATCGTTTGATGTTGTTTGAAGTTATTTGATGCTTTTTATGTTCAATTTTGTTTGATGTCGTTTAGTGTTGTTTGATTCCATTCAATGTTGTTTAATGTCATTCAGTGTTGTTTGATGTCGTTTGAGGTTGTGTGATAGGTGTTAGGTCAATTTTACATGTCTACATTTTCCCCCTCTTTGATACAAAGTACTGGTTGCTTTGTTTCAAAGATTCTATTTTTAAGATTATTTTTTTGATTTTTTGTTATGCTCTAGTGTTCAGTGGAATGATTGTAGGACTTTATTCTACCCCCTTGAGAGGTTGACCAAAAAATTCAAGCTTTGAGGTCATGCTCTTGACACTATTGTATTTTTCATTTCAATGTTTTCAAATGAAATGTTATATGTCAATGTGCATCATTTCTCATTTTCGACGTTTCTTAGAGCTTCTTATTTAATACTAGGAAGATTATCTAAGTGTAATTAGGATTTCCTATATGAAATTATGGTTTTCGTCAAGGGTTATATAGATAATTTGTATTCAAATTGGGTCATTTTTGCTTGGTTCCTTTTGCTAATTCTTGTCTATGGATTCCATATTTTTTTAGTTGTTGAGTGATAATGTCTAGATATGAGGTTGCCCCACATCATTTTGAGCTCATTTTGGAGTATAGCTAGCCTTTAGGTATTGGTGGCTTGATATGTAACTTTTCACCCTTCACTTCATCATGTTTTCATTCTCGTTTTGCATGTACAAATTTTTGTCAGACAAATGCACTTGTTTTGAGATTCCTACACAGTTGTCTTGATTTTGGTGAATTTGTCAGGTGAAATTTATGCATCAACCCAATAACTACACAGTTGTCCAAAATTGGCGCATTTGTTTAGAGTAGTTGTTCATAAACTACATAGTCATCTAGAAGTTACACAGTTGTCCTAAAACTACACCCTTTTCAAGAAACTATGCCCATGTATTTATGTAATTGTCCTAAAACTATGTTTTATCCTAAAATGACACTTTTTTCTGGCTTCTATTGAACATTTATCCCAAAACCTAGCAATTGATTTTACATCTATTTTTTTCCTTTTAGCTTTTTTCTAAACCCTAGCATGTGTTTGTTTATTGTCATAAATATCATTTTTCATCTTGCTTGTGCTCTAAACCCTAGCTTGTGTTCGTTTAGAATTTATAAATGTAATTTGTCATAATGCTTGTGTCATTTTGTGTTGCTTTTCATGTTTAGAGTGAAACCCTATCATCTTGGTTTATATCATTTGCATGTGAATCTTTGTCCACTTATGATGAGAGACAAAGACGTCCTCGTCACTTGTTTGATCTGATTGCCTAGTTCCGTGAATTGGAGTAGGTATTTCTTGATACAGTGTGATTGCATTATATATGTTATATACCTCTGTTTAGGACCCATATGGTGATGTTGACCGCTCTCATGGAGAGGTGGCACTCTAAAATGTCCTCTTTTAATTTTCCTATAGGGGAGGCAATTATTACTCTAGAGGATGTGTGGAGGATTATTCATCTTCTTATTCATGGCAAGCTTGTTACGTACCAGATTTGACGAGGTGCCCATACTATGCATAATTTTTTAGGTGTGGCACATGTGGATATTCATGATGCAAAGATTGATTTATCTGATTTTTTAGATAGCACAAACCCTATTGTTCTTGTCCTTTGCGGCTTGGTAATGGGATTAGTTGTTCCTGATAGATGAGGTTGACATTTTGTAGTGGGCTGGGTTGTGTGTATTGAGAATATACTAGAGCATGGTACAAGATATGTCTGGGGTGTCTGTTTGCTTACCCATCTTTATTGAGATATGCACAAGGTGGTGTATCGGGGTGAGAGGTCGCTATTTTTAGGTGCATCCCTTTGCATGTTTGGGTGTGGGAGCATATTGCAGTTACTCATCCTAACGAGATTCAAGATCATTTTGTAGGCAATCCAGAATATTATCATTATGGAAATTTTATGCACTACACTTTGCTTGGGGACCTACATTATTGGTGTCGTGTGTTTGTTGAGATTCTTTGTTTTGTGTGGAAACCTTACCTGAGCTACGAGGTTTGGCTATAGGATGCAAATAAGCTTGTGTACTACCAATATACCTATTGGTTGCTTGGCCATTCATCATATGTGATAGATCTTTATCTACTAGACCAAGTCTATCATCAGTTTGGTGAGAGATAGGGGTGGATTTCTGATTTGTATGAGGCTCAATTTTGTTTGACTTGTCAGTAGGTTCATGTGTGGGGTATCTAGGTTGATGCAGATACACATCATAGGCCTTTGAGGCTTAATGATCCTAGAGGTGATCCTATTGTGGGCAGAGTTGTTATGATAGGTCATTGCGGGGAGCGATAATGTGCTGAGTTTTTTGCAGATCAATTGAGTCAAGCTCAATGTGATGAGGTAGAGGATATTTAGGATGAGTAGGTGCCTCCTGTATAGGGTTAGAGATAGTTTCTAGATACTCCTCCACAAGCTAGGGATATTATTAAATGATAGGGTTAGAGATTGTATGGCAACAGGATGTAGAGGCTTTGGTAGAAACTCTAATGGTTGAGTGAGATATTGTGATTGGTAGACTACATGTGGAAAAAGCTCAGGTAGTATTACTGATAGTGGAGAAAGATTCTCTTCTAGTAGATTAAGATAGTGATATTGGTAGATGACATTATGTAGAGGCTCAAGTATTGTTACTGATAGTAGAGAGAGATACTCTCGAGAAAGAGCATGATGGTATGTGTTGGTTGTTTTTACTATAACCAGGTTGATCTTCTATTCTACCTATATAATTTTCAATTCTAATTAAGGGCAGCTCGAAGGACTTGGACCAACTGACAAGGATTTTAACAATAAAAATCCTACACTTCAGGCTCTACAAAACCCACGAAGGTGGTCCTTGTAATGTTATCATAATATTTGCACTGAACTTATAAAAAATAATTAACAAATAATAGATAATCTCATTTAATAGCTCAATAGAATAGAATAATACTGAATTGAATTGGCTTTTCATCAATATTATCAACTACTGGGAGCATGAGATGTTTACAACAATAGTTAATTACTTAAGATATTCATTTGATTTGCAATTTTGTAGCAAGATCTAAGCAAAGGTAATCAAACACAAAACCTCACAAACAAATATGATTTAAACCAGTGCCATATAACATTGAGGATTTAGATTCACAAAAATTTAAAATTCCTTGAGAGATTCAAACACATAACATATAATATCTCTGACAATATTGCCTTACAACATCATCAATCTATATCCTAACCCAATACTTCTTACCAAATCCCTTTATAAACATATCCATCTATAACTCCATTCAAGAATTTTAATTAATTCTTTGAATTAAATCCAAAATGAATATCATACACACCACAACAGTGAGATGAACACAATAACCCTTGATTATATTATTCAAAATTATGATCTGCTTATACAAAGGAGAGACATGAGCTCGAAATGAATCATTATAACTCAAAAGCTAGTACTGTCCTGAAACATTAGACCTTCATAAATCGATAACCCTACTACAAAATGACACAAAACCTAAATTGCATTTAGACTTAATCAACAGGCTTTACAAATTTCTTTGCAACTATGCCTAGACTTGACCTGAAAAATATAACTTTCTAACCCCTATTTTTGGCCTTGAAATCCTTCTTATAGAGAATGAAGGAGAAAAAAAGCATCGGGCAAGATAATACACATGTCACTGCTCAATTGGACCACTTTGTGACACTTAAAAAAATGATTACAATCACCAATTCCTAGAGCATCTTCTTGTTAATTCCACTCATTAGAGAATAGCCACTGCATTGGCCAAACCTCAAAACCTACGCCAAACAACTTCCATGGAGACAAAACCAAAATCATTAATAACCATAACCGTCGAGTTGTTAACTATTGGTAGTAGACACCTTCTTACACCTCTTTGATTAAGTATTTGTCCACCCATCTCTGATACTCTTCATCCATTGGCCAATCAAAATTAACCACCTCATTCACCTTAGTATTGTAAGGTGTGTATTTCACTGGAACCTGATTGGCCTCTCTTTCAAAAGACTCTAAGAATGTGTTGGTGTTAATTATTTTATCCATACTACTTACCAACAAATAATAGTCAAAATCATCACAAATCAATTTGATTTGAGCATTGATAACTTTATCTACCCTATCCTGCCACCGTTCTAGTGATTTAATCTTTCCTTGTGTATCATTGATGTCTGGCAAAAATGTATCACTCCAATCATCAAATTTATTTACTAGCACCCTAATTCTCCGACTCAAATCATCAAGTAGGGTATGAAATCCCTTCAATTATTTAACAAAGATTTTAGTAGGCCTCAATGATTGGGGCCTATTATCTGCATCAAATATAGAGGCCTTATACATAAAATCTAGATCATTTTACCTAGGGATCCACTTCTCAGCCAAAGGAAAAACTATTTCCCAACAACTATTGATGTTTCTTATTCCATCTAAGAATAAAGAATATAAAGAATGCACAGATGGTAATCTACCATCAAAATTCTTATTCAAGTGCCTCAAAACTATGTCAACCACCTCATTATGTTTGGTAATTGCTCCATCCTCACTTGCCTTTAAGGAAGCCTGTAATTATGTGATCCTTCTTAACATCTTCTTCTTGGTGGGATCCAATGAATATTCAACCTTCTCTTCAACTAGCCCTAGTGTAGGACTAAGAGTAGGCATCTGGATGGGGGATCCTGGAGTAGAAATAATTGGAGAAGTAGGAGGGACTGATCTTGATGTAGAATGTAATGCTATGATACCAAGAGCATTGGAGGATTCTCCCACCTACCCATATTTCAACCTATCTACTTTAGATTGCAGTTCAACATTCCTTTGTTGCATCCTACTATATTCTCCAATTATGATATTATATTTCTCCATTAAACTCTTCTTTTTAGCCTCTTCCCTCTCAGCTGTCTTTTGGGCTGATTCGGCCACATTTACTGTTAGGCTTGTAGCTTCTATAGTTGAAGTTTCAGAAGCTCTCTTGATTATTAGCCCTTTCCTTAGGTTTGGGCTAATATCAGTTACATTTGGATTTTTTCCCTAGGGTTCCAATGCCCATATTGCCACAATTTCAATTTCATACAGAGCTATCTTAACCTCTTCCTCACTATTTTGAATGGGGTTCTTGGAATGTAAGATAGAAGTAAATGCTACTACATCGGATATGTCCCACTCGGGAAAAATTAGGACACCAGCCTGAGTCACAAGTCTCCTTCCTTCCTTAGGAGTGATGTTTTTTAATTCTTCCATTAATTCGGCTTTCACCTCATCATCATTCTCCTGCTCAGACCTATCAGGTCTTGATTCTCTCCTTCTCTTGCATTTTTCTTGGTATTCTTCTAATTTCATCCTCCACACTAGTTGCAATAATACATGAGCCTTTACAAATGCATCATCATCCAAGAATGCCTTGCAGGCCTACATTCTGGCATCGTGTACACATTGTCCCTTTACATCCATATTAGATAACACCAACTATGTTGATCTAGGATGGCAAGGGATACCAACATGCATGTCGTGATGTGTAACAATTATTTCATCCATCAGAATCTCTTGTGCTTCTTCAACTCTCTACCTCTTAGGGCTTGGCTCTGATGGTAGCACTACAGGATCACTTCTCGGTGGTGAATCCAGATCAACAATCCTTATCCCCTTAGGTTCTCTGATCCTTGGACCCGACTATGATGATGTCTTCATTATTTTTTTTCCTTTCTTATCCCCCTCCTCCTCATCACAATTGTCATTCCTCTTCCTCTTGTATAGAGGTCGATCAACTAAGGGCTGATAAGTTGACGTTGTTTCTTCAGGCCTTGATTCTGTTCTCTGAATTCCAAAATCTAACTCCAAATTGATCTTCTTGGTCATCAAGGTACCCATGATCACTTTGAAGTTATCCAACAAGAAGGGGATCTTCTTTTGGAATGGAGTAAACTCCATTAATGGATCATATTTTGGATCCATTTTATGCACTATGGCCAACAAATTCTCATATGCAATCCATTTTTCTTTATTCAATTCCTACCTATTCAAATGAAATTCATTTCTAATTAGATCTTCAAGAAAATTGAATTCATGTGCAAACCTGCCATCTTTAAGTCATTTCCTGAACAAGGAAAATAATCCCTCAGGGTCATGTTGCCTCCTAGATCCACTCTTCAAATGGAAATCATCAAAAAACCTTCCAAAGTGGACCCATCCTCCCATGGAAAAGACAAAATCTAAAAGAACAATGTAGTCAGGGAACAAACTCCATTTTCCTCTCCCTGACAAGTTATCCTCATGAATACAACCTATTTGCCACATAAACTCAAAAAACCAAATTCTTGATGGTACATTAAACAAGAGAATATGTGGGACTCCCTGGAAACCATATACCCTTAGGAAAATGATTACGATGTATAAGATGATGTCACCCCAATTGTGGTAGACCTTCAAATCAGGCTTGCTCACCTTTGGTTAGAGGAATTGATGTTAGTCTTCAGGAAATCTAGGCACATTTACCACCAATCGAGCCCTAAGTCTCGAGGCAAAGCAATTATCAAATTGCACAAAACTAGAACCTCCCCTATTGTAAGATAGGTCTGCACTCCAAACCTATACTAGTAATATTTCTCCATTTAATTCTTGCCTCAACTCCATATTCTTTGAGAAGAAATTGGAATTCCTGTATAGGAACATATGCATTAACAGGGAGTACCAAAGAAAGGAGTGCCAACGTCCCCCACATGTAACTTTAGCAAACGCTCATGTATCTTTTCTGCTAGAAAAGATGTAGTCATACACCATAGAGAAATTGGGATGCTGAATTTGATCCCCCATGAACATATATGTGATTGGCATCATAGTATTAGGGTTGAATCCAAAAATCTAGCACAATGAATAAAATGTTGCCAAAAAGTGATTGGAAAAATAGCTCAACCTGAAGGGCTCCTGGTCACTTGGGCTGATACAAATCATTGAAGTGCCTACCCTGGCTAGATGAGGAGGAAGCAAATTCAATCTGAAGAGAGGCTTTGACCTTGCATATTCCTGCTTCATCTCCTCAAGATCAATTAGGACCAAGAATGAGCTAGAATCACTCAAATTAAAAACCTGTTGAATCTCATCTGCACTTATACTTAGCAAAATCCCACCATCATTATCCCTTATTAGCCTTGTAACAGGGTCATATCATGTTGCCACTTCTCTGAGTAAATCCACATCAGGAAACACAATAGGCACTGGTAGTTTCCCCAAGTCATATCTCCAGCCATTTGAAAAAGGGTAAGTTAAGTTTCGTTGTCCATACCACAACCTAAACATCTCCAAACCAGTCATAGGAACCTTAGCATCTACAATATTATAATTCCTGCACACTAGTCCTTCACTTTGGGTTTTCCCATTCATCAAAACTAAACCCCTCTTCTTGTCATTTGTTAAAAATGGGAGTTGATCCAAAAAATCATCATATAGATTCCTTTGCAAATAATCAACATGGCCGAAATGTTGCTTTGGTGGTGCCATTTCAAACAACTAGGGCTTCTTTAAAATTCAAATCCTTGAACAAACTAGGGCTACCCAGAAAACAAAATTACAACAAAACCTTTCAATTTCCCACAATTCAAACGAACCAATAATCCTACAAAAATAATCAACAAACCCCTTGACCAGCACACTACAACCTTTCACAAAAAAAATAGTCAAATTAACCCAGCAGTACAAAAAGTAACTCATGGGATTTGGTGCCTTCTAGAGAACCACAATTTCATTGTGATCGCTCAAAAACTTTATCTTTGGCTCTCAACTACTTCAAAAATACTTGAATTCTTTTGTGGTGAAAATAGAATGAAAGCAGCTACTTTATGTTGATCGAATTGAGCTAGTAAATATCTCATCTGCCATTAAAGATCATTTGCATGCCACACCAATGGCTCCAATTGCATTTGATGCGAATTTAAATTCTAGTCATTGATCTTTTGTTTTTGTTAGATCATCGAACGACCACCTAAAAAATGGATGATGTAATCTCCATCTCAGCATTGAGGGCCCACCACAATATGCAGCGCCAAAGGAGTACATGTGGCGCTTGCTCGTGATATCGCAATCACTAAACATCCTGCATCTTTGAATCATGCGATGGTGGGAAACCATTGATTCCCACCATCCGCAATCGTGTTTACTCACAACTATCACTAGTACTTGAATATAACCGTCGAGAAACTTTTCATCAATATTATAAAACCACCGTTGATCTCGAGCACATCTTGCAACTATGTTAGTAACTTACTATATAATGTATTAAAACAGACATAAAATTAAAGCAATTTATTAATCTCTTTTTGGTGTCGGTAGTTGAGACACGTGGCGATCACCTGTGATTTCACAATCAGTTGAAACTTAGCAGTGAGGTCATCACGAGATCATGGGGAATGATCAGGATCAACCGTTGGATGATTGACGGTCACTAAAAAGTGTTCCCTACAAAATAAAAAAATTATTAAAAGGGGAAAGGGGACATCTCCTAGGCCAACAAAAAATGATGGCTCAAAGTTGTTCTTAAAACATAGGGCATGGGCCAACCTAGACTTAGGAAATAATAAATTCAGGCAAAAGGTAATGGCAAAATATATCCAACCCAAGGTTTTAGATAGAACATTAGGATTCTTTGATAGACCTGAAATGTGGCAAAATAATAATGGAACTCAAAGAAAAAAATTTGAGGCTCCATCAGTATGTGAGATGAGATAGATAGCTATCTACAAATATCTACCTATTATCATACTTTATATGATGCTAGTATTCCTAGGGCCTCTCGGTGTCCATGTTTTGGGAGTCTAGTGCTATGAGCGATGGTGGTGGTGCAGGTGTAGGTGATCATTCTATGAGACAACCTAATCATTTTGGTTTTTAGTAGTGTTTTTTCCATCCTAATAGGGTTTTATTTTTTTTGATACCTGATCTCCATGTTGTTTCATGGTGGAGAGGCATTTTGTAGACATTTGCTATATATATTCCTTAGTGTAGTTGAGACCTCATATATATGTTATGATTTTGTACTTTCCTATCACACTTGTGTCATTACGAATGTACTTATGACATATTCCCTTTTTGATGATGATATATATGATATATACCTTCTTCGATTCAACCTCATTGTATGTTTATATGGGTTCTTGTGCCTTCATGATGTATGGATATGATGTAGATGTGATGGATGTTGATAGATGAATGGCCCATACATGATACATGATGTTTTTAATTGGTTTATTGTCATCATGATATGTATTGATAACATTTGTGGGTGTAGAATGGATATGGTATTGATGATGTGTTATGTAGGATGAATGTTAATTAGAAGAAATATGATGATAGATAGAGATATGATGTTAATTATAAGAAATATGTTGATTTTTGTTAGTTAGTAATAATATGATGATGGATAGAACTGATGAGGTGACTTTGCTTTGCTTTAGATACTTTGTTGTTTGAACAATCTTGTTTGATGTAGAAAACATATAGAATGCACCAGGATATGAATTACCAAGGTGACTTTGTATCTCTTGTGTGGAATTTGAATCTAAAAATAAAGAGTATCTTTGTTCATACCAAACATATGAAAAAATTATTTAAAGTATAGGGGGGACTATGTGAAAAATGTTTCAGACCAGTCACACAGAGAGCTATACAACGCCTAGGGAATGTGCAGGATCATGATGGGAAAAGAAGTGGTGATATGTAAGTTATATGATGGCCCATGTGGCTGACAAATTTTTTACCCAAAATTGATGAAACGAAAAGGGTTTTTAAAGGATATTATTAGCTTTCCACCAATATAAATTATTCTTTACTTTGAATTTAATAATAGTAATTATTAATTTTCTATTTGAATTATGACTAAAGTCCTGATTGATAGGATGATTGAAAAATTCTATAGCTTTCAAATGGTATCGCAATTTTTGAATGCAAAACATGCATCACATTATATGCTTTGAATACTATAGGATTAAAAAAAAAAGAACTTCATGAAGTTTTGACCAAGTTAAGGTGGCCAGACATACAATTTTTTTATATTTTTTAAAAGTTGTAATAAAAAAATCATAATTAATTATTTACTTGGAAAAAAATAACAAAAAATATGCATCACATTGGGACATGAGTCTTCTACTTATATCTAAAATATTATAAAAAAATTATCATTTTATTGTGGTTAGGGTGGTTAGATAGATACCTACTTCTTATATTTTCCTTGAAATTTAAGTACTATTGAATTGAAATTTCAAATTTTCACTAAATAGACTTTAAAAAATAAATAAACCTAGTAGTGTAGAAACTACATTCAATTTTCTACAGAGTCTATTCTTACATATTTTTGAAATAATATAGATAATTTACTTAAATATTTAGGTCAAGCACCTTTTTTTTCCATGATGATCCTACACATACCCCCTAGCATGTAACTGTTTCACGAAGAGTTTTAATACAACTTCCATACTCAATAAAGAAAGTATTCACCATGGTAATATTACAAACATATCTTACAAACAAAAAATAGAAATGAAGCTCAATTTTCCCCATTCCTTCTTCTCTAAATCCTTTTGGAGATTCTTGAGAGATGTTGGGAATGATTCAATAATATAAATCACAAAATTAAAATCATAACAAGATAAAAACAAAGTTGCTGTATCACTACCATATCTATTTATGGTGGGGCCATTATTCGTTTTTGATTATGTCTATCATAGGAACATATTCATAAAGGCATATCTTAGGATTTTTTTGGCACTTCTTTAAAAATATAGGTATTTGATACTTTGGCATTTTTTTTGCTGTTTATAGTAAGCTCTTATGCAAATTTTTATTGCTTGAAAATTCTTGTTGTTGATGTTTGCTTTTTTTTTTGTTGTTTTTTGCCAAAGGATGATTGGGACAATTTGTTTTATTTGAAAAGTTTATTGTGCATATTGATGATGGGATAAGCCTTTTCTTTTTCTAAGTTTTATGATATTTTTGTTTTATTTTTATGGGACTAACCTAGGGCCTCGGGGCTCATCAAAGATAATCCTTTCCTACATTGTACACGCAAAGCTTGTAGTTCATTTGGTTTGACCTCTTTTTTTTTTTTGTGAATGTTTTTGGATTTTGTATTTTGTATATGTTTTTGGGATTTTTTAGTTTTGAATAAGAGAAATAAAGCATGTTGGAAACCTAAGGGAACTATCTTAGGGTCTTGACTGCAAAATCCTTTCCTACGTTGTACACACAAAGACCACTTAGTTCAATCATTTTGACTCAAATTAGGAATTATTTTTGGGTAAACAACATTGATAGCATGTATTGATATCCCATTTCTGTGTTTGGAAAATATGTTGTGGGAAATCTACTTGAACTAGTTGTGAGGTTCAAGAAGATGTTGATATCTTTAGACTTTTTGAGTTAAGGAATAACCCAATGATGTTTTATATTGATTGTTTTCACATGTTTTTGATTTTTTCTATTTTATTAGTGTTTTTGACTTTTGTTGTTTTATGACCTTGATTGAATTTTACAAGATCTAAATCATGACTAGCTTTGGGAAGCTTCCCCTAATAAAATGACTTACCCTAATCAGTGACAAGCCATAGTTGGATACATGATTCATGAAATGGATGGGTGGATGTTGTGAAAAAGTGTTGATAGATAATAATGTATGTTATATTCATGCATAGTGCCTATTTACTAGGTTTTCACTATGGTACCTATTCTAGGAGTGCCAAAAAGTGGTTTTCTCTCAAAGAACGGCTCATTTATCTTTACTTTTTCTCTTGCTTTTGGATTTTTTTGTATTTTTTATATCTTTTTTCCATTTTTTTGGATTTTTACCCTTTTCCCAAGCATATAAGATGTTGAAAACTTTAATTGATATTTCAAATTTTTTTCTATAGGATATGTTACAGAAAAGCATAATTGAACTCGCTATGAGGTTCAAGCAACTGTTGATATATTAGTATTTTCAAGTGAAGGAGTAATCCATGTTGTCGTCATCTTCGAAGGTTACCTTGGTAGTATGTTGGTGGTATACATTATTGGGACAATATTTTTGAAGGTTACCCTAGTGGTGTATTGGTAGGTAGACCTTGTTGATGGTGGAATTTTACACTCTTTCCTAGGTTGTTAGATGTTAAAAACTTGGATTGATACCTCACTATTTTTTTCTAGAGGATATGTTACATGAAAGCTTACTTGAACTAGCTATAGGGTTCAAGCAACTGTTGATATCTTAGAAT
Organism: Sequoiadendron giganteum; assembly: GCA_007115665.2. Lineage (NCBI taxonomy): Eukaryota > Viridiplantae > Streptophyta > Pinopsida > Cupressales > Cupressaceae > Sequoiadendron > Sequoiadendron giganteum. The sequence continues at coordinate 226,284,050 of CM021105.1, forward strand.
TTTTGAGTGAAGGAATAATCCATATTGTTGTCATCTTTGAATGTTACCTTGGTAGTGCATTGGTGATATACCTTGTTGTTGGGATAAATGCCTAGATCACAACATGAGTTAGAAGACATAGATCAAAATTTACTCTGAAGCAACATGCAAGCATTTTCCTCCAGTGTCTAGCAATTTAGGTGAAGGATTATCTTCTGATAGGATAACATATTTGGCTAGAGTATGTCCTTTTGGACAATGCCTCACGGCTTTAGATGATGTTGTATAGGACACGATCAATGATAAATAACCATGTCAATATATTTTTCATAAGCAAGCGTAAAATGTATATCAAACATTTGTCAAGATCAAGATAAGTTGGATTTGGATAAAAATAAATTGGATTCATTATGGATAGGCTGAGATACTTCCACTTGAAATGGCACATGTAGATGCTCGATTCTTACACATGACACTTTTTTTTCCAATTTTTCATCATGTTATTTATCCAAACTACCACCATAGTGGTTTTCACTAGAGGATGATTTTTCTCTTGACTATTTTTCTTACTTTTTTCTCAATTTTCTCAATTTTTGATGTCACAAAAGATTCCTGTTTACAAGGTTTTCATCATGGTGACTCCTTTTTTCTCATGTTGGACCACCTGGTGTTTTTGCTGTAAATGTTGTTGGTGATAATATGGTTGTTTTTGTTGTCATGATGTGCCAACAATATCCTGCTTGGAGGAGTTGTTTTGCTAGGATATAGGCGCTTGTATGTAACCCCTGGAAGTTCTTATCTTCCTTGTTGATACTGGAGTTAACCATACCTTGATGCACACATCATGATATATTACCCTTAGAGTCCTTATGATAAAGATTTTCTACCAACACATGGTCAATGTGAGATTTGGATATCATGGATGGTAAAATGCATTGAGGGATATGATATTTAGATGGATTGGTCGATAGTTTGGGACCTTTGACTCTCCAGAATTGGGATGATGAGAAAAGATGGGTGGACATGGAGATTATATTCAAACCAAAATCATGATATACCTTGTAGGTTGCTCTTGAAGCTTCATTTTTTATTGTTGGACTTCTTTGATGGATGGACTTCCCTCTTTGATTTTTCCCCATAGTTTCTTTGAGTAATGGACTCTGATAGGAATTATTTTCTTTCCTTTTATTTTGTATCCATTTAAAATTTTCTTGTCCATTTTTCTTTGCTAATCTTTTTACTTCAATGACTTGTTTCATTCTTGGGTATAGCTTTTTCTCTTACTTTTGGTCCCAATTAGAGGATGAAAATATATACGAATGATGATTCATGAAACTGGCTAGTTGTAGTGTTGGTAGAATTTTCATCATAAGGACTCTTCATGCTCTCTATGTTGATGCTTGCATTAGATAGAGTTGCCTCCAGTATTATGGAGGTATCCTTCATATGTTTAGCTTCCTTAGTTGTTGAATAATCAGGACCTCAATTCTTAGGATTTCCCATAATTTGCACTGATTCTAGGATACTTTTTTCATGTAGGCCTAATCATCTATCTTGATACTGACCAATGAAAATTTTCTCTTGCAATAGGATGTCTTACCTTAGAAATAAAGTGTTAATAATTCTCTTCTCTAATACAGATCTTCAAATGTGATAGATTCCTCACTGATAGGCTCCTTCAGATGTGGGATAACTTCCTTATTTATATCTTAAGCCTAATCTTGTAAAATATCAAATGTTAAGGCTTCTTCAAGAGGTGTTTTTGATTTTATATTCACATAAAAGTCTTCCTCATGATTCCTTTTTTATATTTCTTCATATGAAGTTTTAGATTCACAACTTGAGTATAAGTCATCTTCTTGATTCCCTTCTGATATGTCTATATAGGATGTTTTTGATTCACAACTTATGTATAAGTCCTCTTCCCAATCCCTTTCTAATATGTCTTTGGATTATGCTAAGTCTTGACCCTTTATAGAGATGATAAGAGTAGGAGTTTCTTGTTCCTTGGTAATGATATCAAGAGTATGAGACTCTTGTCTTAGGTTAAGATCATCTACATGTCCATTAGGAGTAAGAATCTCATGGGTAAATGTATGTGTTATTGGTATATGGATTTATTCTTCTCTTGGAAAGAATGGGGTGCCTTGGAAGATATCTGGCAATTCATTATAATGTTTTGATGATAGGGATTCTTGATCTTGATTTTGTGTTGTACCATATTTGATATGCTTTGGATCACATTCTTGACATGGATCAATTTCAAAGAAGGGATTGCTTGTAAAGAATCCTTGGATTTTCTCAAAATGTGGACATATGGGTGATGACTATTAGCTTAGATATTCTGCATTGGGTATAATTACTAGAACAAGAGTCTCTTGATCATCAATATGAACTGCCATGAGGTTGGATAATGTCAATATATCTTAGACTAAATCATTTCTATACTTGGGTGATTTCTTTTGATCATTATTGGGATTAAATTCTTGATGTATGTCCTCTTGCTCACTGGATGATGTAGAAACATTGTCAATGTGATCAGTGATAGACAGCTCTTGATTGTTGATTTCAACTTTTGAAGTTGAGATATTATCATTGTTTTCATTGGTATATGGGCCCTTGAACATCATTTTTAATAGCTATCTCTCCTTGATAATGAGCTATTGGATGATTTTTTTAGAGTGTAGCACATTTTTTCATTGAGTGACCCTTGATTTTGTCAAACTCACATCATTTGTACATGTTATACCAAGGGAGTTTAAAGCTCGGTTCACCATAAGTTGGAATATCATTGATATTGATAAGTTCTTATTGTACTAGTTTGTTCATGATTACCTCTAAATTTTCTTCCAAAGGGCTGAATTTCCTTCCTGATTAGTATTTTTTACTTTGTGGCTTTTCCTAATTGTTTTTCTCTTGATTTTATAGAACTCCTTGATTCTATATTTGAGGTATATCTTGATATTATACTTGAGGTACACCTTGGTGTTGTAGAACTTCTTGATACCATGGATGAGGTACATCTTTATATTTCACTTGAGATACACCTTGATATTGTGTGTTCTAGAACTTCTTAATACCATGGTTGAGGTACATCTTGATATTTCACTTGAGATACACCCTGATATTGCATTTGAGACAAACCTTGATATTTTTGATATTGGAGGTGTTGTTGAGGTGCTTGAAAAATGATGCTCATTTGTTGTGGATATGTAATGTCTTGAATTTTCACATGGCATGGATGACATGTTGTATTTTTATTTTGTTTAATTTCCTCAAGATATCTCTCAACTTTATCTAGGGTATTTTGATGTTTTGGACTTATTCCTTGATGGGGATTTCGAAACCCTTGATGTTGTTTCCCTATTTGATATTTTGACCATTGATAAGAATGATTTGGGTAATAGATCGACATGTTTTTGGGTATTTTTTATATTCAATACCCTATCAAAAGTTCACTTGCTTTATATCCTCATGGACCACTTCCATCATTTGTGGTGTTTGTTGGTGGGCTACTAGTGTCATCCTTGCTATTTTCTTCCTATGTTGTGATCTTGTGGTTTTCATAAAGAACTTGGGTCTCTTGTGGGAGAGTGGTGTACTCTTTCTAGTTGACTCAAATTCTAAATAATTGATGTTGTCTTATAGATTATGTAAGATACTAGAAGTGTTGGAACATACCTAGATTCTGACAATAATAGAAGGAATCCAATTTTGGATTGTTCTTGAAAGATTATTTGTAGAAGTTATATACCAACCCAGTTTTGGTTTTGTGAAGTGCCCAAAGGTTTTTCATGAGAGCTTTTGGACTTAGATTCCTAAGTATTAAATGATGACCTATGGACTTTACCTTAGGGATCTTGACCTTGCGTGAGATCATGAAGTGGATATTTACTACCATGCAGGTGGTGGTAATAGGGGTCTCTTTTTTTCTATATCAACTTTCTCTTCCTCTTTGTCTAGGATAGTTAATGTGGTGAGAAACTGATGGGGTATTTAATTTTTCTAAAAAATAAAGGTTCTCAAGTTGCTTATGATGCTGGTTTCTTCACCTTCGATATATATGAGACTAGGCTAAAGGATCAGTGCTACAAGATTTGATTTTTGAACTGGGGTAGTTGGTAATGAAATGGTCATAAAGTTTGATGGTGTTATGGGATGGTTGTTGTGAATATCAAGACCCTAGGGTTTGAATGATGTTTTGGAATGATAATAATATTTGGAAATCAAAATATTGAAGAACTAAGGTCTATATTCTAGTTCCTTATTCAGAGGATATGTTGTAAGAAAGTCTACTTGTACTATCTATGAGTCCCAAGTAACTATTGATATCATGGATATTTGAGTGGAGGAATGACCTTAATGGTTTGTTTGGTTTTGATTTCAAATAGGTAGGATGGAAATAACGAATGTGGGACTATTTGATCTTTTAGCTTTCCATTTTTTTTGGTTCGAACAATAATCTTATAAAAAAATATCTCTCAACTTTTTCTTCATGTTTTGAAGTATGGAAAGTGATAAGACAACACTTAGAGTGGCTCAAAAAGCATGGACTTATGTGACCTTCATGTTTATAACTTAGGTTGTGAAATCACAACACCCAAGCCATAGTTCCCAAATGTTTACTTTGATTAATGTACCTTGAAATTAAAGCCAAATGTTAAGAAACCTTTAAGGAAAGATACTTTCAAAGGGATGAAAACATAAGGCTTCTTTCACAAGTGTGCACCAAATCAAAGGGTTTGTGTTTCAACCATCTCATTCAGTGTTTGTTTTGAATGTGTTCTTTTTCTTAAACCAATCACCAAATTTGATGTCCAATTGTTTTGAATGTAATGGGCCAAGTTTAACATAAAAAAACAACTAAAACCATATGGGATAGACACCATTCTCTTAGGTAGGCATACCTCATTCTCTGAAGAGAAAATTTTACATGCAACTTATGGCATGAGCTTGTAGTCGAACATGGCAAGTAACTTCTCGAAAGTAAATTTTGACGCCCCACTTTCAGAGAATGTTTTTTGTATAATAGGGTGGCCTCTCAAACAATTTGGTTCTTAGTGATAACTATGAAGGTGGAAATTTGACACTCACCTGCTCACCACTTAAGGCTCTTTAACCATTCATGTTCCAATTAAGGTATGGGATTAGGTGTAGTTTGTTGTCAGGACAACTTGAAGCTACTTTCTTATGATTTCACAACCTTTAATATAGCTCACCAATAAATGTTCTTTGAGACCTTGAAATGGGTTCAACAGTGTGAGATGTATCTCAAGGCAAGCCTCCTCTTTAAGGTAAACTTTAAAAATAAAATGCAATGCTCAGAAATGTTCTTTTGCTCCCCCAAGATTGCCAAAAGGTGTGAAGGGAGAAGATAAAAAAATTTAGCTTTGTCAATCAATGAATGCACAGTGAACAATCCATAGCAATTTGATTTATTTTAAACACCTCGAGTGATGTTATCCCCAAAAAATTGTGAGTAAGGAAAAAAAAAATATTTTTAACTTGCGTCAGTGTGAAATGTTCAAGACATCAACGAATTAAGATAGCAATGGTGAAATATCATAAAGAAATAGTTTTTATTTATTTATATGAACTCCAATAGAGGTGTTTCTAAGAAAGGTAGTCCTTGTCTTATCTTGGTCAACAAATGTAAAATGTGCGTATATCAAAAAAAAGAAAATATGTTTTCGCTCTTTTTATGCACTAAAATTTAAAGGTTCCTACTTATGAAAAAAATGAAATGTGCTCATTTTTAGAGCCCAAAACTAAAGTGTTTTTTTTTCTTTTTATGAGCGCCAAACAAAAATTCCTAACTTAGAAAGCTTAAAATTGGTTCATATTAACAACACCAAATTCAAGTATGAGTTTGTTGTTGTTCATTTTAGAGCACCAAATGAAAGTTTATAAGTGAAAAAAGCTTAAAATTTGTTTATTTTAACAACACCAAAATCAAAATGTGTTTTTATTTTTGTCCATTTTTAGAGCACCAAATAAAAGTTCCCAATTTAATTAAAAGTAACTCAAAAAATGGGACCAATCATCTTCCCAACAATAAACATGTTAAAGTTATTGGAATCTTGCATCAGATGTGTCAATTCCTTCTTACACATCAAAAAGCAAACAATAGTTAGTGAAAAAAACTATTACAAGAGTGTAGGATCTATGGATTTGTGCGTTAGAACAATTGATCAAAACATAAAATACAAATAAATAGGAAAAAAGATAACTGCATAGTTTTAGAAACAAATGCTAAAAAACTTGGAAAAAAAATGCTACCTCTATGAAAATACAAATGTGAAAGGACAAAAAAAAAGGGCCATTCCCATGAAAAATTCATAGTTCTTCTGAAAACTACGTAGTTTTCTTGACAGACCAGCACTTAGACTTTTCGAACAAGCACTAAGGTTTTCTAGAAAAGCAAGTGAAAACTCTATTAGAAGCATTTTCAGGACCTACAACTTCAAAAGTGACTCAAACGAACATTAGAGGAAAGGGCAAGGATTCCACTGAGCATTTCTAAATGTGTGAGGGTGAAAAAGGATGTTAGATTCAGATTTAAGAAGAAGATGAATGCAATTTTGACAAAGAAATCTAATCTACATCCAAATGCACAAATCTAAAATCTAAAAACTCTTACACATATGATATTGAACAATCCTATTTTAAAAATGATGAGGAATCTACTAATTACCAAATTAAATGAAAGAAAAAGATAGATTTTGGGTATGTGCAGGATCATGATGTTCCAAAAAGTGGCGATATGTAAGTGATATGATGGCCCATGTGGCTGACGAATTTTTTTTAACCCAAAATTGATGAAATGAAAAGGGTTTTTAAAGGATATTCTTATCTTTCCACCATTATAAATTATGCTTTAATCTGAATTTAATAAATAATTATTATTCATTTTCTATTTGAATTATGACTAAAGTCCTAATTGATAGGTTGATTGAAAAACATCTATAGCTTTCAAAGGGTATCACATTTTTTGAATTTGAAACATGCATCACATTCTATGCTTCAAATAATAATAATTGAACTTCATGAAGTTTTGACCAAGTTAAGGTGGTTAGACATGCGATTTTATATTTTTTTTAAAGTTGAAATAAAAAAAATCAGAATTAATTATTTACTTGGAAAAAATTTACAAAAAAATATGCATCACATCAAGACATGAGTCTTCTGCTTATATCTAAAATATTATAAAAAAATATTATTATTTTATTGTGGTTAGGGTGGTCAGACATACACCTACTTATTTTTTCCCTATAATTTAAGTACTACTGCATTGAAATTTCAAATTTTCACCAAATAGATTTTAAAAAAATAAAAATAAACCTAGTAGTTTAGAAAGTACATTCAATTTGCATCAGATTTTATTCTTACATATTTTTGAAATAATATAGTTAACTTATTCAAATTTTTACGTCAAGTTGCCTAACTCTAATTTTTTTGAATTTTATTGCCACTTAAGGGCCTTGTTTTTCCATGATGATCATGCACATGCCCTTTTACTAGGAATCTCTTATCACAGCGAATACTCCAAAGTTTGTGTGCAAAGTATGGATGAATGCTTGGTTGATCGAAGGAAGGAATGAAGTTCTCTCAAGGATGATCTTGAAATCACTTCATTGCTCAATGTATGCTGATTCTTCGATCCTTATTTGTGAGGAAAGGGGTTTGTTATATAAAAAATGAGATTTGAAATGGAAGATCAAGATCAGTTTTAAGAATTTCCAAATCAATGGTTGGAGTGTGTTGAGGGGATTTAGACATGAGAGAACTATGAAAATTTTATTGCACAATTTGTGTGATTGTGAAATAGATTGGCTAGTCGAGATGTGATTGACTAGTTAACAAAATAGATTGATCAGCCAAGTTTGTGATGGCTTAGTTAGGAATGTGATGTTTTAGTTAACAAAAGAGATTGATTAGTGAACAAATTATATTGATTAATCAACAATCATAATTTTCTCAATTAGAAAGTGGGAGAGGAATATGAATTAATTAATTCCTTTTTGGAGCTTGAATGTGCAAATCAAGTTTGAATTTTGGAAACAAAGTTGCATTAGTTTGATTTGATTTTTGATAATCGATTTGAACAGTTTGATTTAACTATTCAAATTTTGGAGGGAAAGTGTTGTAATTAAATAATTTAATTTACTTAGGGGAATAAGATGATTTAGAGACGTAATTAGATAATTGGAATTATTTAATCAATTAGGACTAAATAAGGAAGGATTAGGACTTTATTAAATAAATGTGTTTTATTTAATTGGTCTAAATGATGAAATGTGAATTAATCAAATAATGTTGTTTTATTTAATTAATCGAGGAATTAGAGTTTTTGGGACTTTATTAAATAACTGAAATCTATTTAATTTGTTTGAAATGATGAAAAAGTGAATTAATTAAATAATGTTGTATTATTCAATTAATGGAGGAATTAGGGTTTTTGATTTCATTTTGATGTGACGCAATGTGGTGTGATGTGGGAACATTGTGGTGTAATTCTAAGATGATCTGAGACATTATGAGATAATTTTGAGATGTTTCGAGGTGATTAAGAGATGATGCGAGATGATCTGAGACATTACGGGATGATTCTCAATTGTTTCAAGGTGATTCTAAGATAATTCAAGACATTATAGAATGATTTTGAGTCATTTCGAGATGTTATGAGATTATTTTGAGTGATTCTAAAGTGTTACAGGATGCTTTTGAGTTCTTTTGAGATGTTTCAAGATGATTCTGAGTGGTTTCAAGATGTTTTGGTATGATTTATATTCATTTCAAAGTGTTAAAAGGTGATTTTGAGTCATTCCAAAGTGTTAAATGATGATTCTAAGTCATTCTAAAGTGTTGCGAGATGATTATGAGTCATTTTGAGATGTTACAAGATGATTTCGAGTAATTTTGAGATGTTAAGAGATGATTCCTAGTCATTCTGAAGTTTTATGAGATGATTCAGAGTCATTCTAAAGTGTTAAAAAATTATTATGACTCACTCCAAACTGTTACAAGATGATTCCAAGTCACTTTGAAGTGTTATGGGATGATTGAAAGTCACTCTAAAGTGTAACGAAATGATTTTGACTCATTATGAAGTGTTATAGGATGATTCCACATGATTCTGAGGTGTTATTTGATGTCGTTCAGTGTTGTTTGAAGTCATTTACTATTTTTTGATACCATTTAGTGTTGTTTGATGTCGTTCGAGGTTGTGTGATAGGTGTCAAGTCAATTTTACATGTGTACGAAGGACCTAACCAATTAGGCTCAAACTTGTCAGATTTCTCATGTTCAGATTGATTCTTTGGATTTTGCATCAAGACCAAGTCACTAATGTCAAACTTTTGGACTATAAATCTCTTATTATATGTACATTAAAGGTGATTTTGATATGCCTGTAAGTAATTCAAGGAATTTTTTCTTCGTTCTTCTAATAATTCTAGCTCATATATTCAAGACTGTCGATAGTATTTATCATTAATCAATCCCTCCATTGAATCTCTAATGGAAGGGATTTCAACCTTGATGGGCAGGATAGCCTCAGCTCCAAAGACCAAGGAAAATGGAATGGATTTAGTAGGCATGTGGATGCTGGTGGAGTAAGCCCATAGGGTGACATTAAGTTGTAGGTTATAGTCATGGCCAACATTATTAACTATCTTCTTAAGAATCTTGATGATTGTCTTGTTAGATGCCTCAACTTGATTGTTATCTTGCATGTAATAGGGTGTGGAGAAATGATGTTGGATATGGAAGTGTTCACAAAGCTCACAAACATCCTAATTTTTGAAGGGACAACCATTATCTGTGATGATGGACTGGGGAACACCATATTGGAAAATGATATAGTTGAGGATGAATTTGGAAATTTTCTTGCTGGATATATAGGTGAAGGGGATGGTTTCTATCCATTTGGTAAAATATTCGATGGTGGTGATAATGATCTTTTGTCCATTGGATTAATTGGGATGGATTTTACCCACGAGGTCGATTCCTCATTGTGGAAAAGGCCAAGGACAAGTGATTGGTCGAAGCTCTCGTCCTGGTGCATGAATAAGATCACTATGTATCTTACATTGATGACATGTTTTCATAAACTGAAGGGCATCCTTTTCCATGGTCGGCCAGTAATACCCAAGTCTCATAACTTTCTTAGCTAAGGTTTGGACACTTGAATGAGATCCACATACACCCTCTTGTACCTCACATAATGTTTTTCATGCTTCATTTGTCTCGAGACATCGCAGAAGGGTATTGTAAAAAGTGTGTCGATATAGATTGATACTAATGATGGTATAGCAAGTGGATTTTTCATAAAAGGACCTGAGTTGGTTGCTAGAAAGGTTTGGTGAGAGGGTTGGGAGAGTAGGTAATCATACATGTATTGATACCATGGATAATTGGGACCAACAATCTCAAAAACCATTTCTAATTCTGGAATATCATAAGCAGGAATGAAAAGTTGTTCCACTAAGAACTCAAATTATGACACGTTACTAGAAAAGTCTAAAAGTGATCCAATCATGGCCATAATGTCTCTTGCCTTGTTCTATTTCCTAGGAGTCTACTCAAAAGCAATGATATGGAGATATGTTATGAAACTATCCACCATGCAATTATAGGGCATCAACTTCTCATCCTTGGTGTCATAATCATCATTGAATTGGTTGATAACTAACTAAGAGTCTCCAAAGACTATAAGTTCCTTGATTCTCCATTTGATGGCCATCTGAAGTCTTGTGATGAGTGTTTCATATTCAACAAAAAAATTAGTGCAAGGGAAGGTGATTTAGAATGACTTAGGAATATAATCCTCTTGTGGTGTGATGGAAAATATACCTGCTCCCAAGCCATGACCCATCAAAATAGAGCTTCCAAGGTGATTTAGGATCCACATGAAAGATGGATTCATTTGGGAAGTCACCGACCAAAGGGTGATCAACTTGGATGGGTGCATTATCAATTTGATCCATGATAATCTATCCCTTTATTGCCTAGTGTTCCATGTACTCTTTGTCATACTCACTAAGTATCATTACCCACTTTGCTAATCGGTCTGTCAATGCTACCCAACTGAGATGATATTTTAAAGGATATATCTTTTCCACTAAATGTGTCTTATTATTTAGCGTATAATGTTTCAAATTTTGAGTGACAAAGACCACTGCAAGATAGTAATGTCCAATGAAAGTGTAGTTAAGCTTATACCCAATCAAGGTATGATTGATGTAGTATATGGCTCTTTCTTTCTCCTCATGGTCATTTTGTGTAAATAATGTCCCCAACGTGGAAGTGGTCACTGAGATATACATGATCAATGGTTTTCCATAAATGGGTGGCATTAGAAAAGGTGGTGTCAAAAGAGAGTTCTTGATTTGTTCAAATGTCATTTGCCACTTTTTAGTCCACGCAAAGGGGATGCCCTTGCACAATAGATATTGAAAGGGTTGACATTTGTCGGCTAATTGAGTGATGAAGTGTTTGATGGACTGAAGTCTTGGTTGTAATGTTTTGATTTCACTGATTCCTTTCAAAGGAGGCATGTCCAAGATTTATTTCACTTTGGTTGGATCCACTTCAATGCCTCGCAAAGAAACTATGTATCCCAAGAGCTTACTCGAAGTCACATCAAAGACACACTTCTTAGAGTTGAGATGAACCTTGTAATCTTCTAGACTTTTAAAGATTTTATCGAACACTTTTAGGTGATCATGGTGTGTTAGGGACTTTTCTAGGAGGTCATCAACATAGTATTCCATAAAATTATGCATGAGATTATGAAATATTGTAGTCATGGCTCGTTGATATTTAGTGCCCACATTCTTTTGGCCAAAAGGCATAGCGTTCCAACAATAGGTACCCCAAGGACAAGTGAATGTTATTTTGTATTGATCTTCTAGGGAAATGCGAATTTGATTGTATCCTGAGAAACCATCCATGAGGGACAACATCTTGTACCCAACTGTGATATCTACTATGATGCCTATGTTTAGAAGCAAAAAATCATCTTTTGAACATGCATTGTTCAAATCTCTAAAATCTGTACATATGTGTATTTTCCCATTTGGTTTTGTGACAAGTACCATATCAGAAATCCATTTTTCATAGTCTATTCATCTTATAAATCTCATATTAGTAACTTCTTGAGTTTGTCTTTGACAAGTAAGGCAATGTGGGGGTGCATCTTGCATAACTTTTCTTGGACAAGTTGGACCTCAAAAAGAAAAGGAAGATGGTGCAAGAATAATGCTAGATCTAATCATCACATATCAACATAGGACAATGAAAATTTTATCTTTCACTCTATGAAAAAATCTCTAAACTCAAACTTCTCCTCTTTAGTCAATGATGTTGCAAAGAGAATCATTTTAATATTTTTCAGGTGTGGATACATTTACCTCCACTATATGCTCAATTAGCATGGTTGATTCTCCTTATGTCATAGGAATAAAATCCAATCCTCCATCCTTGGGTGCCTCAAACAGGTTTTCACCCTTTTATACATCCTTTCTTTTTACTTTTGTATCATCAAAAGCTGTCTTGTGGTTTTCACCTAAAGATGTAGCTTTTTTTTTTTCTTATTTTTGTGAATAGAGGATTGAACAGTCTCCCCGAAGTATGTTGTAGAATCAAGATAAATAGTGAATCCCACTTTATGGTCCCCACTTGTTATTCCTTCATGGAGGCCCGTAAATTCGGTAATAGCCTAGTCATTTTCAATGATGTTGATGATAGGTGAGTTCTATTGGTACCATTCAATGAGTTGTGGGTATATAAGGGAAATGTCATTATCAGTGTTGGTGAAAGGTGGGGAGGACATTGAAAGAATTCAAAAAGAGGTTGAAACAGTAAAGACGGACGTGTCTTCAAAGTCCCAAGAGGAATCTATTGAATTTTCTTCTTCATACTTGGGAAAATTAGATTCATGGTTGAAATAAGGAACAAATGAAAGTTTATCGGACTCCTTATCAAAATAGGGAACAAATGGGTCAAAATCATGGAAAATAGGTTCTAATGGCGGTTTAGGTTTTTAATCATCATGAGGCCGAAAGATTTTTACCTAGGCTTCCCTTTGTAGAGGGAGTTTAGGAGGATATTTAGAAGGCTCACTGCTAATTTTTTTATAGAATTATTCATCAAAAGAATGTTCACCTGGTTCTTGGAATGTTTTGTTAAGTTCATAGTCACTCAAATATCTAACATAACCAAATTACCACTCCTACGAGTCATTTCTAGTGTAGGATTCCTTAGATGTATTGACACTTTTAGAAGAATTTACAAACTCACTCGGAATTTACATGGGTATGTGGACTATCAATATTGATTGGCTCAAACCCTAACTCTAGATTCTTTAGTATTTTGGATGGCATTATGGGTTCTCTTCTTCCACTCTTGTTTATGCCAAGGCTAGTAGTTATGTCATATTTTTTTTCCCTCATCATCTCATAGCCTTTTCCATACTATTCTACTAGTAGAAAAGGTAGGTCTTTTGTGTCCTTGTAGATCCATGCCGAGATATCTTCAATATCTTGTTTGTTTAGATCTTCACATTTTATGAGGACCATTGTAGGAGGAACTTTAAAAATCATCTTTGTCTCCATTCTAAAACAAGGTCTACCATAAGATTTCAGGGACTTGGTTATTATAGTGATGAATTAGGTAGTGCGTAAATTGTACGTGCCACAACCTTCATCTTGTATCTTAATACCTAGTTCAACACTTGGAGTAGTGGAAGTAGATGGTATGATGGAGGTAAAAGAGGTGGATGTGGATGGCTTGGAAAGTGTAGATGGATCAATGAATTTGGAAGAGGTGGAGGTCAAATATTTGTGATTTATAGGTAATTTTTGCTCAAAAATTCCCCTCAAGTTAGTGTAATACTGAAAATGGTCAGGGTCACCAGGTATGGTAATTTCGGTGCCATCGAATGGAAACTTCAAAAATTGGTGATAGGTGAATGGTACGAATTTTAGTGCATGGATCCAAGGTTGAAAAAGTAGGATGTTGTAACGAAACTTAAGATATAGTACTTAACATGTAGTGACTAAAATTATTGGCCCCACATGGATAGGAAGCATGATAATGTCTTTAGAAGAGTGTTCCTCATCGTTTTACGCCTTTATGACTATGATTTTGGTGGCATCTACACATGCATCAGAGAATCCTAAAGCCTTGAACAATTTTAGAGATAATATGTTCAATCCTTGTCTACCATCTACTAAGACTCATCTAACCTTGTGTTTGTGGATGAAGACTTCAATATGTAGTGAATCATTATGAGATGGTTTAGGAAAAGAGTAGTCTTGGTCTGAAAAGTTGACGTGATGGGAAGTGGCCAAATATCCTAGCATGGCTTGAAAGTAGTTGAAATTAATGTTAGTAAGAATAGAATAATCTTTTAAAGCTTTATCAAGGATATCCTTATGGGCGGGTGAGATGTGCAATAGTTCAAGTATGGATATTTGTGCAGGAGTTTAACCCAATTGGTCAACAAGGTTGAACTATCCTTTGGGTTGTGGTTGTCTAGAAAATAGATCAGGTATTGTGATCTTACCTTGACGTGTGGTGACATTACACTCCGATGTCTTTATAATGGTGATGGTATTAACATGTTCATCAACAGCTCCAAGGTGATTAATTATAGGCCCACTTCAATAGTCAATTGTAGCACGGGTATAATTGGCTTTGTTGTTAGGATTTTGTCCAGATGTAGAGGGGTTACCTGAACCATCATCCTATAGTGGATTCTTGTGAGTATTGTGGTTTGATTTAGAACATAATTGTTGTCCTCCAAGTTCAATGAAATTAATTTTAATAAGGTCTTGTATGATATTCCTCCATTGTCTACAGGAGGAGGTCTTATGTCCTTTTATTCAGTGATAATCATAAAAGGCATTATCCTCCCACCACAATGGTTTGAATTGACCCAAGTCATATGGTTTAGGATCTAGCAATGTTATGACACTAGACTGGACAAGTTTGTTGAGGACAACTTCAACTGGTTCCCCCAAGGGGGTGTATGTGAATTTCTAAGGAAATTTTTATGGTAGTCATTGTTGTCCTTGGATTTGGTTGTTTTGGATGACATTGGTTGTTAGTGTTAGGGTGGTCATAGTAGCATTTTGTGGTTCAGATCCTCTAAGAATTATTGAAGGACCCGTAGTAGTTACTACTTTAGCATCAACAACTCCATCATTGTTGATATGCTTATTCTTGACCCAATATTTGTTTTTATCATTTTTTGGGTTTGTGTTTGTGTTCTTACTAGCATATTTAAGTTAACCTTTGGAAATGAGATATTTTTCTAGTTTAACTCCTTTTTCCACTAGGTATGTGAAGGTGGTGCAACAATGGACCTACAAGTTGTATCTTAATGGTCCCACAAGATTTTGAACAAACATGTTCACTTTTTTCCTTTCTAGGTATCTCAATGAGACATCAACTTGCTAGACCTCTCCATATTTGGAAGAATGAAATGAATGTTTCCCTAGTGTCTTCTTGAGTAGTCTTGTATAGTGTGGAAATGGTAACATCCATTTCAGTGTTGTAAGCATAATTTTCCACAATTTTATTGGGAAGTTCATCACAAGATTTAATCCCCTTCAAC
Source organism: Sequoiadendron giganteum (assembly GCA_007115665.2). NCBI lineage: Eukaryota > Viridiplantae > Streptophyta > Pinopsida > Cupressales > Cupressaceae > Sequoiadendron > Sequoiadendron giganteum. The sequence continues at coordinate 226,299,651 of CM021105.1, forward strand.
AAGAGAGAAAACCAATCAATTGCATGACCTACGAGACTCCTAAGGAAGAGTCTCATCAAGTAGGTGTGTTTGTAAGCAATGTTTACACAATTGGTCATGAATTCCCTTATATGCTCTATGGGATTAGTCTTTCCTTTATATCTGGAGAAATTAGGTACCACATATCCTAGAGGGAATGATGGCATGTTTAATCTTGTATCAAATGGATATGTACATAAGTCAAAAGACATATATGTTTTCTTGTTTCATATTTGCATGTCCTCTACCTATTTTTGCAAGGTAAAAAGTTTTGTTGTTAATGCATCTACGATAGGGTTGTTGGTGATGAATATCCCATGGGTTCCTACTTGTTGAGATAGTATGTTTTGATTTACTAATGGATTGATATTGAGTGTCTTGCGTATTTTAATTTGGGATTTGTTGGTGTGTATGAATATTTGATGCATATGTAGGAATGTGTGTTCTAGCCATGTTATATTGTGTTTGAGGATATTGTTGCCCAAGAATGTTTTGAGGACCAAGTGAGTTAATATATTGTGATACTTGGCTTCCTTGCCTAGATTGATACATGTGGCCATGTGGAAAATTTGTGTTTTGTCTTAAGTATCCACTAGGACTAGTATTGACTTGAGGACCTTGTGATGAAGTATTAGTGTTGGTTGCAGGTCTTTGAATAAAAAAACCATCTTTTGTTTCTCCCAAAATGGTTTGAGGGAATTTTATCATAACATTAGAAGAAGACCCAAATGTGGACCCAACAGTTTGTGATGCAATTTTTGATACTTGAGGCATTGATTGTGATGATGTTTGTGCTATGGTTGATGCCCCCAAAGAAAATATAGTGTTGACCGTATTGGTTTCATTTTGAGATGTATCCCCCATAGAAGTAGAGTTGATTGTGTTGGTGGCATTGTGTGTTGTGGCACCAGTGGAATTATTGCTAGCATCATGTGTTGGTGTTGAAGGGGGTTGAATTTTTTGGGTGTCATGGTTGGGTGATGTTTCCCTTAAGGTATTAACATTAAATCTTAATTTAAATTTTGCTCCTTCATGTATACGCATGGCCAAATATTGTTGAGGATCTTGTAAGAGCAATTCTTCCATAAAGGAAGCCACTTGGAGGTTTTGGGCAGCATGTTCTATGTATTCCATGTACACTCATCCATTTTTGTCCCTATGCATGAATTATTCAAAGGGATTGTGACATGAGGAAGAGGCAATATTCATGTCACTAAAGGGATTATTGGAATTTTCCCCATGTTGGTATTGTTATGAATGATGTTTAAGTCAGTTGGATAGTTGTAAGGATTTATTTCTTGTCCAAAAGGGTCCATTGTTCTTCTCTTTCTTTGTAGCCTAGTCTCAACCATGTAATATTTTCTCAACCAAATGAGGGATGATATGGGCAATATGACACTAAATCTATGGTTTTTTACATTTTGGAATAAGGAATGCAAGAATGTATGATGCAAGGTGAAAATTGCAAAGTGATAATGAGGCCCAAAAGGAATGTCTAATGGAAAATGATGAGAACCTAAAGTACACAAGGCCTAAGAAACCTTTAAATATTATCAATTTGAGAAATTTAAAAGAGGTTTCCTAACCATTCAAATTTTGACCAATGTTTCAATTTTGATTTTCAAGAGACCTCTTGGATGACTAATGGAAATGACAAGGTGACAAGGTATGTTCTCCAAACTAGAATTATGAGTTGGAGGTATCTAACCTATAGGACAATGAAAAAAAAGGGTGATTCGATTTAGTCCAATGAAAATTTAATTTTGATGCAATGGTTTCAAAAATGTTTGGGAAGTTTACCTATTATAAAGTCTACAAATATGAAAATCTAAGAGCTTGTCTATGCTGGAAATTTTTAGAATGAAACTAAGATTTGTAATGGAAAAGCTATGGTAAAACCTAAATTCCAACTAAAAGATGGGAAGATTGATGGTTTGAGCAAACCCTTTCTAGTTTTTGAATAGAGACCATTGAGAAAAGATATCTATCAACATATTTAGAGTGGTTAATTTCATACTAGAGTAGTAATGGTCATTTTCCAAACTGATAGGCAAATGCATCATTTCAAAAAGTACTTGCATTGCAAAGAGAAAATGTGTTATTCCAGATAGTGACTGTATTGCAATTTTATCAAATGCATTATTCCAGTGTCTCAGATGCATTGTAGTTTGGACAAATTTTGGTTTTCTTGCAATTTTGGAAAAATTATGAAGTTGCTTTAGTTTGATTGTGTTTTTTCAGATTTGAAAAAGCTATTTATGTCTTAATTTGATTAGCAAATAGTTGGAAAATCCTTTTTTCTCTTTAATTGTAAAAGACAAACACAATGCGAAAAAGTACAAATCCTATGGCTGGCAAGGATTGTATTCACTGGATTCCCACTTGGATTAACTATGCACGCTTATTCTTATTAGATGACTTAGAATCTTGGCCACATCGACTCCCCCTTAGATGACACTCGCTTCTTGGGTCAACCAAAATTTCAATTCTCATGAATATCCCATGACAAAATCTTCATCTCTACTCAAAATCATGAAAATGTGGGATAGTTTGAGAGGTTAGACCTCTTGTGCCAACAAATAGAAGGATTTGGAAAACTAAACAAGAGGGTTTTATGGAATACTTGGGGACATGGCACCTCACGAGCATCCAACAAGCCACTTTAGGATTTAATCACTCTACTAGGGGCTCTTCTAACTTTAAAATAAAAGGTAGCTACCTTTTTTTGAATGACACTATACGACCAAGGCCTACATACCATGAGGACTTAAAAATTTAGTCTGATCCTTTTATATACCGGCCCAAGTGAAAAAATGGTTGGAGTCATTCCCTCTTTCGAGCGAGGCCCCTCAAAAGTTAAACAATTTAGTGAATTTAAAACTTTGGTTTTGGTCATCCAAGGTCACACTAAGGCATGAGGATATTGCATACAAAATTATTTCAACCCACACTCACAATATTGTTCATTTTAATGCCCAAATTAAAATATGTGGGTGGCAAAGCAACAAACCCTAAACATTTTTTTTTTTCAGGATCACAATCAAGGTGCAAGAGAATTGCATACACACTAAGGAGTTATCACTACACCACAAGACACATTAAACAATCACTCATTTCAACCCAATATTATTATGAGACAAGAAAAGTTATTTTTAAAACAATGCTATGAGAATGAAATTAAATTTTAGCCTTGATGAGTTTCAATGCAAGTTGTGTTCATTTTTATCCCACAAGTGAATGCATGTTCATTTTAAGCCATGAAATGTGATTGCACGTTGTAGTTGTGATTTTTTGTTTGTTTGTTTGATTTTAAGATTGAAAGAGATTTATAAAATCATCAAAAAAAAATGGTTAGTATCTCCTCCCCACTTGCCACATGTTGCCAACAATAGATTAGTAATCCAAAAAGCACTAACCTAATGAAACTTAAAAGAGAAATATGGAAAATATTGTAAGAAATTGAAAGTATACTTGCTTCAGGAAAATGCATCGGTGTACGTGTCAAATGTGTTGCAACATCAGATGCACTATTTGAGCCAACGAATGTGTTGTAGCAAGTTAAATGCATCATGTGGGCTATCAAATATGGCTTGGTACAACAGATGTGTTGTTCTTGAATGTAAATGTGTTACGATGCATCAAATGCAGCTCAAAAAATTTTGTTTGTGTCATTTCATACTTGTACCTACAAAAAATAACAAAAAACCATATGGAGATCTACAAAAAGTTTTTTTCGCGTCAAGTTCACCAATGTAACTAAGGGTAAAATTTAGGATTTGCATGAAAACAAATGCATATAAAGAAACCCAAGATAAACAATTAAGTACAAAGGAGGTAATATGCATAAACAAAGGAAGCCTTCATGCCCTCCATGGATGACCTTCATTGCCCTTCTCCATTTGTTTCAAAATTATGTTTTCCCTTAGATTTTGATGACCAACTACTGACTTATGACAAAGACCTAAGAAAATATTGAAGGATTGTACTACTCAAAAATTACAAGTATCCAAGTATAAAGCAAGCCTAAATTCTGAAGCATGAAATCATTAAGTCGAGATATGTCCAAATGAGGTTAAACTTTCCTTTCTATAGAAAAGACAATTTTGGAAGAATGGCCAAGATTGTGAGTTGAGAAATGCCCTAAGATCGAAGGCTGAAATTAGATGTTACAAGTAACAATTAAGGTTATGAAAACATTAGAGTAAAATTTGAAATGAAGGGTTGAGATTTGTTTTTAGAAAAATTAAATCAAAGGTCGAAAATGCATGTGACAAAAAGATATTGGGCATGAAAAAAAGAGATTTCTAGAAAATCAAATAATAATTTAAAATTATTTCATTTAAGTGGTTGAGTTGACCTTTTGAATTAAAAATAAATTTAATTCAAAAATGGTGGGGTCATGTGATAGTAAATAATGATTTTGAATTACTTACTTGGTGGGAAAATAGAAAGTGGGGAATTTTACATAAATAACTTTATTTAAAATTAGAAAAAACCAAGGTGGATAATAATTAAATAAATTAAAGAAATTTATTTAATTATAAGAAGATATAAGAAATGAATGATGTATTTAAATAAATAAATAAAGTTTATTTATTTAAATAATCAGGAGGAAACAATGATTAAATAAATTTAGGAATCTATTTAATTATAGACAGACATAAGAAATTAGTGGTTTGCATTTAAATAAAATAAATATAATTTATTTATTTAAATAGTTTGGAGAAATAAAAGATATGAATTAATTAAATGAATAAAAAATATTTAATTAATAGTTAAATTTAAACTATGGGTATGTGCATGATCATCATGGAAAAAAGAGGCCCTAAAGTGGCAAAAAATTCAAAAAAATCAGAGTTAGGCAAATTGACATGAAAATTTGAATAAGTTATCTATATTATTTATAAAATATGTAAGAATAGAATTTGTAGAAAATTGAATATAGTTTCTAAATTACTAGGTTTATTTACAAAAAAATAAAATCTGTTTGGTGAAAATTTGAAATTTCAATAAAATAATACTTAAATTTCAGGGACAAAATAAGAAGTAGGTGTCTATCTGACCATCCTAACCACATTAAAATGATAATATTTTTTTATAATATTTTAGATATAAGTAGAGGACTCAAGTCCCGATGTGATGCAAATTTTTTTGTAAATTTTTTTCAAGTAAATAATTAATTATAATTTTTTTATGACAAATTTTAAAAAATATAAAGACTCATATGTTTGACCACCTTAACTTGGTCAAAACTTCATGAATTTTTTTTTTTAATCTTATAATATGCGAAGTATAGAATGTGACGCATGTTTTGGATTCAAAACATATGATACAATTTGAAAGTTGTAGATTTTTTTCAATCAGCAAAAATATCAAGACTTTAGTCATAATTCAATAGAAAATGAATAATAATTATTTATTAAATTCAAATTAAATTATAATTTATACTTATGGAAAGCTGAGGATCACCTTTAAAAACCCTTTTTGTTTAATCAAATTTGGGTTAAAAAAAAGTCATCAACCACATACCCATCATATTGCCACTTTTTGGCCCATCATGATCCTGCACATACCCAACATTTGTTTGGAAAAATAGTCAAGGCATCATCCACATCATGTTTGACAATTGAGGCTTGATCCACCATTTTTTATTTTTACCTTTTTTAAGTCTTTGACATTGTATGATTGATTATCTTTTCATTGTTACATACATATGATTAGATCTCTGTTTATTGTCTATTTTAGTGTGAGTTTGATGCAAGATCATCCTCTCACTGAAGTGGGGGCTAAATATAGTATATAAAAATATGCCCCCTTTACATTTCCTAATGTGTTTGGGCCCTCCTAGTGAAAATGAACTTTATTATGTCTTAATTTTGTTTTGTAAAGTGTATCCCTTTACACTTTCACACTTATTTACGACTCCCTTAATTAATTGAGCTTTATTAGGCCTTACTTATGCCTATAATTCATTTAAAAGTCCATTAAATTACATTTTTTGAAGGGGAAACCCAACAATAATTAATTCCTAAACATAACAGTTTACCCTGAGCAATGTGTGTTCGAGGAATAGGGACTTGGGATGTATTCATCCATGGGTGAATGGATCCTCCCTAGACCTTTGGACCTAAACTTAAATTATGTTTTTGGTGGTATTTTAATATTGTCAAATCCATAATTGAATATTGGCTTGTGATATTGGAATTGTGGGAAATTAAGGATACATAACTATAAATACAAGGTTATTTCACTATGTTTCACCTATAATTTTTATGAGACTTCAAGTCTTTAATTAAGAAAGCTAAGGTTATGATCAATATAATTCAAGGGAATATTTCTCAAAGTTTAATTGCAACAATTAAGATCCAATCATCATGTCGAAGTCTTCTTTCAGCATGCATGTTTCTGCAGCTAACATTGTGATGTAGGTTTCATGATCAAATAAAGCATTCAAAGCCCTATTTCAAGCAATATTTAAAGTTTAATATCCACATCTGTTAAATCCATTTCATGCAGTTTGCAGACATTCCTTCAAGGACTTATCTAAGGGTTTGTTGAGTGGTAACATAGCTTTGTTAATTCTTCATTCCCTCTTTCATGATTTTATTCCTTTCAAGGTTTTATTACCAAAACGGGATTTGACCAAGGGAAACCCCTATTCACCGAAAACAAATGATTTTTCCCTCTCATCTCATGTCTATAGATAAAGGTGAAAGAAAAATTGAAGACCTCTTGAAGAGAAAATTTGAAGAAATTGACAAAGTTACAAATTTGTAAACTTATTGTCATCTCATGGAAACTCGCCTAGAAAATTTATTTCTGACATTCTGACACTACAACTTGGACAAATTGGAAGCTATAGATCTATGTTACAGGCTCTTGAAAGTTACAGAAAAATCCTAATATTTGACACATTCACCCATGGGTGAATGAGTCCTAGTTAGCCTTGAAGAACTCACTTTTGGTGACAAGTAAGCACCTTTTTTCCCTTCTCATATCTGCAATTTAATTATTGGTTCTCTTAATTTTGAGTTTCATATTGTTGTTTCAAGTGTTATATTTCATTTTGGTGTCAATTTTATATTTTTTTCTCTCTCCCCAAAGTGTCATTTGACCTTGACTCCCATCCTAAGCACAAAAAGGAAACCTTAATATTCCCACAAAAGGTTGATTCACCTAGGGGTTGCTCATCAATTCTTTGCGAGGGTTTCATTTCCTAATGAAATAGTGAAAAATAGGTCCATCATAACCCCCTTTCTATTTTTGGGGACCTTTCACCTATTTTTTTATGTTTTATTTTTGATACATTGGCATTATTATTTTGAAAAATTTGACATTCCTAATGTTTCATTGAGCGATCTTCTTACTTCCTCTAATGTGTCTTTTCTTCATGGTTACATTGGGTTTGATTTCCTCCACTTGAGTGCAATTTTTCTTGGCATATGGCATTCCTCTTAGGGGTGATTCTATGTGTTGCATTCCCTATTTTGTGAGTATTTTATCGTAGATTTGTCCTCTCTTGGATACATTAGGCACAATGTTCCCCAAGTTGATACCTCACATGAACTAATAAAAAATACCTTTGAACATGTCTATTTTAATTTTTTCAGAAGTGTTTAGCATAACACATCTTTCTAACCTTATGGAGCTTGAACCCTTTTTATCACCACCAAGCATAACACACTTTTCTTTTCTATGGAGCCTTGCATTTGTTTCATAGGAGATTAGCATAACACATCTTGTTAAGCCTTATTAACCTCAAAGTTTATGTTTTTTTGTAGTTCCTTATTAAGGTTATTAGAGGAATATCTTTGGTATGGTATGGGAGCCTAATAAGATTCTCTCATTTTCCACCCTTTGGGAGCTCACCTAGTGGACAACGGATTCCATTAGCCCATGTGAGTGTGCATGTTGTTTGCATAGTGGATAGAAATTTCCACTCTTAAATTTAAATTAAATAAATAGCCAAGGCGTGATCCACATCACATTAGATAGTTCAAACTTGATCCATCCTTTTTATTTTTACCTTTCTTTAAGTCATTGGCATTGATGATTGAGTATCTTGTCATTATTTCATACATGTGATTAGACTTCTCTTGATTGTCTACTTTAGTGTGAGTTTGATGCAAGGTCATTCTCTCACTAACTTGGGGGCTAAATATAGTGTAGAAAACAATATCCCTTTTAGTTTCTCACTTGTTTGGGCCCTCCTAGTGAAAATGGACTTAATTATGCCTTAATTTATTGTTGTAAAGTGTATCCCTTTACACCTTTACAGTTATTTAGGGATCCCTTAGTTAATTGAGCTTCATTAGGCCTTAATTAGACCTATAATTCTTTTACAATCCCATTAAAATACATTTTTTGAAGGGGAAATCTGACAATAATTAATGCCTAAACATAACACTTTACCTTGAGCAATGTGTGTTCCAGGAATAGGGACCTAGGACCCATTCACCCATGGCTGAATGGATACTCCCTAGACCTTTAGACCTAGATTTAAATTATGTTTTTGGTGTTATTTTAATTTTTTCAAATCCATAATTCAATATCAGTTCATAATATTTGAATTTCATGAAATTAAGGATACATATCTATAAATACAAGGTTATTTCACTATGTTTCACCTACGATTTTTATAAGACTTCAAGTGTTCAATTACAAGAGCTAATTTTATGATCAAGAGAATTCAAGGGAAGAATTATCAAAGTTTCATTGTAGCAATGAAAATCCAATCATCATGTCAAAGTCTTCTTTCACCATGCATGTTTTTGGAGGTAACATTGTGATGTAGGTTTCATGATAAAATCAAGCATTCAAAGCACTATTTCAAGAAAGATTTAAAGTTCAAGATCTACATTTGTTGAATCCCTTTGATGCAAGTTGTAGACCTTTATTCAAGGACTTATGTAAGGGTTTGTTTAGTGATAACATAGTTTTTTTAATTATTCATTCCCTCTTCCATCCTTTTATTCATTTCAGGGTTCGATTACCAAAATGTGGTTTGACCAAGGAAAACCTCCATTCACCAGAACAATATTTTTCCCACTCATCTTGTGTTTTCAGATCTAGGTGGAAGAAATATTGAAGACCTCTTTAAGAGAAATTTAAAGAAGTTGAAAAAGTTGTCAAAATTGTTTTTGTCTCACAGAAACTCACCTACAAATGTTATTTTTGACATTTTGATACTACCACTTGGACCAATTTGAATCTATAGATATGTGTTAGAGGCTCCTGAAAGTTGCGGAAAAAACTTGATAGTGGACTGATTTTCCCATGGGCGAATGAGTCCTAGTCAACCTTCAAAAAGTCACTTTTGGTGATAGGTAAACACCTTTCTACCCTTCTTAGATCTATAATTTAATTCTTGGTTCTGTTAATTGTGAGTTTTATATTGTTGTTTCAAGTGTTAGATTGTATTTTAGTGTTGATTTGATTCTTTTTCTTTTTCTCCCCAAGCTATTGTTTGACCTTGACCCCCATCCTAAGCACAAATAGGAAACTTGAAGATTATGAAAAAGGGTTGTTTGACCTAAAGGTTGCTAGTCAACTATTAGTGAAGATCTCATTTCCTAATGAAATACTTCCTTTCTTAACAACTCATTATTATACATTGTAATAATCCAAGGATATTTTCTTTATCAATATGATTCTCAAGGTTGCGCAGAAAATTCAATGGAGTTTCCTCTATTTGTGATAGGCATTTTTGTTGTAGATGATTTTTGGGTGCTATGGGGTTTAAAAATCAACTCCTAAAAACCTAAATTATTTTTCTATAGGGGGTGGTAGAGAAGGTGGTGTTAGATATTGTGGTGGTGTAAGAAACACACTTGTGTGATAATATAGACAATACTGACCAAAGGGAAGTCTATTTTTTTATTTATATTCATTTCCTTTGAAGATTGCACTATCTCACATTTTAATTGTGGGTAAATGATCTAACGAAGATTGGTTTTGTGTTCAATCTATCCATTTATAAAATGATGTGTAGGAGTATCAAGAATGAGTTTAGATTTTGTTTTTTCTTTCTCAAGACCTTTTCCATCTCGTGTTTAGTTTTTCCTTTTTGATCATGATGATAGATTAGGATCTTAGTGATAAATTTTGAATGATGATGGGGAATACATTACATACATAATATTGTAAGTTTTATACATGTGATTTTTTATTTTTACTCATAAAATTAAGGGTTTGAATGAACTAAAGAATCTTGTTGGCTATACTTTCAATAAATAGGTTTCTTTTCATGTTTAATACATTAATATTCACATAGCTCTTTGTGAATGTATTTACTAGAGTTGACTTACAAAATAATGGTTTCTAGTAAATTTGTTTTATCTATTATATTAGTTTATGGATATTTGATGAAGACTATTAAGGCTATCCACCTTTCAAGTAAGGAACAATGTTCTTCAATCCACCCTATAGGTCTTACAACTTGCATTTGTTTTGGTGTGTTGAAAACCACACAAAACAAAATGGTACTAGAAGGATCTCGTATAATTAGAGTATGAGGATGAAACATTGAAAAATGGAAGAGATGTGATGAGTTCTAAATGTAAAGAACCTAAGATCAATTCCACTTTTGTAATGGTTTGATTAGGATGCAAATCCACAAGGTGCATATATTAACTTTCAACCTCAAAGGTGAGCCAATCATACTTGGATCAGATTCTTTTAAGTCTTAAAAATGGTCATCGGGAATGATTTACAATGATTGAACTAATTGAACTACATGACCTAATATGAAAAATGCAATATTTTGAAGATGCATAGACTAAAATTTTAAATTACAGGTGGATCTAGGAAGTGTTAGATGATATGAAACTATCACCAAAAGAAATATTTGGCATGTGTAGAGTGACTTATTCATCTCTAGGTGAATGGGTATCTAATGAAGAGTGTAGAAATTGATTTTGTAGTCCTCTAATGCTAGATCTATGATCTTGATTCCTGGTTGCAGAATTATTGAAATGCCTTCAGTGAATTCTATAATTGAGTATTTGTGGCTTGACAACTTTAATGAAAAAAAATGTAACAATGGATAATTTTTCTCCAAACTTTCCTTGATCCTCTTCAAAACTATAACCTGCACATTCAAAGAGGGAGAAAATGTTGGGACATTTAGGGTCTCTCCTCAGTCGAACCCCATGTAAGTTTTTCCACTTTTCACAATGCCAATGTCAATAATAGGAACAATAATTGAAAGGAAGGAATGATGCATGAACAAAATGCTGAAAATCACCACCATAATGGCTTCCTTCAAGGAATGAATTCATATAGCTCACCTCAAGTATTTATATCTTTCTTGATTGAATGCTTGAATGCTTGAATTCTTTTGAGATCTACAACAAGGGTTAGCCTTCACAAAACATGATCATGAATACACATAAAATCACATAGAGTTTGAAATTATGTTAGGATATTGAATTGTTGTAATAAAGCTTTGATAGTGCTCCTCTTGACTTTCTCTTGACAATAGTTTTTTCTCGTGAATTATTTTTCTTGTAGTTTTTAGATTTTAAATGATAAAATAACTAGGTATTTATCTACAATTGTACTAATTTCCTAAAAATTAGATTCCAAAAGCTGACACTTGAAATTTGAATTTTCTATGTTAGAATATTGCAAACATATTTAAGTTTGGGTCTTGACTAAGAAAGGAGACCCATTTTCCCATGGGGGAATGGGTCCTAGCCCAAATTTAACTTGTTCATCATAAATAGATGGTTTTTATAAAAATATAAATTCAATCTAGATAATATTATTACCATGTGAGAAAAGATGAAATGGGCTTGTTGGTCCCAATAGCCTTTCATTTATCTCAAGATTGGTTTTGTTAAGGCTTATGGACATGTTGGGTGGTCATTTATCCTTGTCATGTTTTAATTTCTTGGGTTTGTACTTCATTTTATCTCATCTATGAAGATGATATTTATATATAACTTGACTTGAATCACTATTTTTGACCATCAGTCTTTCCCTTTTAGGCTTCACTAGTCCATGCATCAAGGTTCCCTTTTTTCCCTACCGCTTTGTGTTCTTGTTGCTAAATGATTTGGTTACCTCCTAAATCATATAGCCTAATAATATCTAGTCAAGATGATAACCCTTACCAGTTATTCCCAATAATTTGTTAATGGTCATTTTTCCATTGAACCTTTCCTCTCATTAAGGAAAAAAATATTGTCACACAAGTGGGTCAATGCCTAGATATATTTTGTTAAGCCTCTAGTTCAAGTATTTAATGGAAAAAGACTTGATGCTATAGAAAATCCTCCTCACCAAACTAAATTGGCTTGACCATTTTAGATGGACGTGGATTGATAATAGGGAAGTGTTTTATTTCATGGGCATATTCTTTTCTATCCAATCCTTGCCATCTGATCTATGACAAGCTATGTTTGATAGAATTGTGAAATGAATCAATTTTAAAATAACCAAGACTCTTTATTTGGTAAGTAAATTCTAAATTCATTTGGAAAAATCACTTTTATGCCTACATATTACTCCTCTTTCTAGGTTCCTTCCAAGGACTCATATTTGAGAATTAAAAATGTATTTATATATTTTCTCTTTGCTTAACTTGTGAAGGACATCAAGGCTTCCATTATGTGCCCTAGTATTTTTATGTTTTCTTCATTAATCTAGATGTCTAGTCTTTCTTTCTATACATAGACAATTCATTTCCTTATGTGTTAAAAATATTATCATAGTATTAGAAGGGAAAAAACTAAGAAAAAAATTCATCAATCATTATATTATCTCTAAAGTGTCTTCAAGTCATCTGCCTTGGAAGGGCTTAGAATTTTGTACTCCTTTGACTATTAGGGAACCTACTAAGATGTAGGAAACCTTTGTTAGAACAAAAAATTGGAAATACTAGGAAGCTATGAAGCCTTCACATTATTATATGGAAAATAAAGTTTACAATGAATTTTCTATCAATCAACAATCTAGCACTTGGTCTTTGACTCTCTCTTATCAAGATAACTATTTTGAAAAAAATTCCTTAGATCCCTTCCTTGAAATTATTTAAGAGATTATTTTTTGTGTTATTAGATTTCATCAATAGAGCCACCAAAAATTTACTTCTCATCTACAATCCAAATTAAAATTTAATTTTGTTAACTAAGATCAAGAAACCTTTTAGTTCATGATAAATGCTATTCCCCCCTAAATGCTTCATAAAATTGGGGTTAGGTTTAGTAAACCTTAGAGAAACACTTGGAAATGGTACCCAAGTATACCCTTCTAAAAATACAAACCTCACAAAGGTTATTTGAGGCTAAATAATTGATAGTAACCTCAATGTTCTATTAGAATTTGAAATCATTGGTTCTAATGTATTTGGTTGGTTATTTTGCAACCCAAGTTGGCTCAATTTTCCTACTATATTCTTTATTAATGGCTTCCTATGTGTAGCTATTTATCTCATATGGGTATTGCCAATGCCCATTCCCTACTCTATGGATAGATAGTGGACTTCAAAAATAGTTTTCATTTTTATCCCATAGCTCAAGAAGGTTGAAATTAGATTTATGATTTTTCATAACTTTTAGAAATACTACCTTTCCTTGGAATGTGATTTTCCTTGAAGATCGGCCTTATCTCCCATCTAAGTATACCAATATTTGGAAAGAGGGAAATGTAAATTTTTTCTCTAATGGTTTTTCCTTCGTACACTAAAGTCATGATTCAATATCTAATGTGATTATGTAGATTAAAGTGCAAGAACATAAAGTTTCACTTAAAGTTTCTCATTCAAAAGCAATCAAACCATTTGGGTAATACCCCTTTTACTATTTCTAGAGTTCTACTAGTTCCCTCCACTTCCTCTCAAGGGTTTTAATGTCAGTGAACCTAGTCTAATAGGTGTGATAGTGGCACTTTCTTCAATAGTTCTTATGGATCACAACCTCTGGTTTCTAGAGATAATGCTACTTGTGGTGGTTTGACCTAGCCTTCAAAGCCACCTTTTGCCTCTTCCCATAGGTGTGGAGGTGCACCTATCTAGCTTGAATTTGGAAGGTTACCAAATTTGGTATCATCCGTTTCTGTAGTCTATTCTCTGAAACTCTTGATTGACACTCTTAAAGGAATTGGTTCTTCAACTATTTTGAAATTAATTAAAAAAATTTGTCTATAGATATTTTTGGGGAAATCCTAATGAGAAGGATCCTCCAAGCATTTCTTTAGCTACTTATCTTTTCTTGTGCTTATAATTTTTTATTAATACTTTTTTGGACTTGGTTCAATTAGATTTTGAGGGTGTACCTTTTAACTACCCGCATATATTTTGTGAATATTGTACTATTACTCTTTACAATATAAATTTAAATAAAAAATATATATAAGCATGTAGAGATGATGTATACAATTTTTTTACTTCTTTTAGAACATAAAGTCTAAATATTTTTCTATTAATTAAGTTCCTTTAATAATCTTGAATGTGAGAGAGCTCAAAAATTCTAAAAATTCTTAAATGCATGCTATTAAACACCTTTAAATGTTAAGAAATCATATCAATATTATAAAAACATGTGATTAATTAGCTTAGAGGGAGAAAACATAGGAAAGTTAAATAAGCACAAAACTAAGTTCTTCACTTCCACAAGGTGTAATATAGGATAGTTAAATAAGTACAAAACTAAATTCTTTACTTTGAGACAGTGTAATAGTTGTTATAAGACTAGACTATGTTTTCATTAATTATCAGTTAAATAAGCAAAAAACTAATTTTTTTACTTCCACATGGTGTAGTAGTTTTTATAAGACTAGACTATGTTTTCAATAACTTTCATAGGAGTTATTTCAAAATTGTTTAAATTGGCTCAAGTTTTATGTATCAACAAGTCAAATAGGAATAATGCATGCACGAGAGGTGTTTCATCTTCCACTAAAGAAACATGCCAGGAAAAAAATGAATGTCTTAAAAGGTTCGTGAGCACAATGCAATTTGCAAGTACTTTCATGTTATTGAATTAGTATTTTAGTTTAAACACAAAAATTATGCATCCACCTTCCAACTGCATGTGTTGTGGTTAACGCCAACATGCATCTAGACATAAACATTTCTGATGTGTTGTCAAAGATGCAGGCCTCCCCTAAATATCAAACATTTTTCCAAAATTAAAAATATTTAATTATTCTCACCATACATAATTAAGTAAATGCATACAAATCATAGATAAATTATATCAATAATTTAGATTACTTTAAAGAAAAGAGTATTTATATAATTAATTCATTAAGATTTACTTAAAATTGTTGAAATGGATTCTTTAAATAAATAGATTATTTGAATTAAGGTTATTTTTTAAATAGATTATCTTATTTATAATTTAAATAGATTATCTTAATTTATAATTTAAATCAGTTATGTTTTTGTTGGTTTGTAGCAACTAGTAAGGGAGAGAAGCATTGATCCAAATCAATAAATTGAAATTGAAAATTTTAGAGTTAGAATCTACAACTGAAATGAATTCCACACTTATCGAGTTGAGATAGGGTAGCAAATGGATAGATAGAGGGATCACATATAGGTCTTCAGGATTATTGAAGACCTCAAAGTAATTGATATATGTTCAATCAATTAATGGGTTTTTCATAAACTATAGCTGCATCAACCTATCGAAAGGAAGAGTGTTGACCTCAATCACCTTTGTTAGAATGTGGAAAAAGAGTACAATTAAGTTGTTTTCAAGTATCCATGCAAAATATATCTTCCTACAAACTAGAAAATGCATAAATTATAAACAAATCATTACGGTCCCAAAACATAATGCGAAAGGATGGGTATGCATTTTTCTACATTTCACCCCACTTTGACTTGCATGTGAGCTACCATGAAGATACATGCCAAAGTAAACTGAAGCATCCAACGTGGAAATCAAATATTTCTCAAACACTCGAAGGATACTTATTTATGTAAATTTACATATCATAAATATGGGTTATGTGTACTCTCATACATGAAAAATTCACAAAGAGAAGTATCTATGAAGCACAAAAGAAATAGTTAAAATGAGTTGCATTTATCAAACATTTAAAATTGAGCATAGCCATAAATTTATAAATCTATTCACTAAAACATAAAAGAGTAGGTTAAATAATTCTTCTTTTTATAGAAAGTGGTAAATCCCTAACTACATGTAGAAAAATGATAGGGGCTCACACCTAGTAGATGAGGGCTTGAAGCAAGTAGACAAATCTGAAGGACATTTACTATGCAAAAAGGGTTCAATTGCAATAAATTCTACTATAAAAGGGATTTGACTAAGTAGAAAATGTTGTCCATCTATATATAGTAATAGAGACCTTTTTTGTATGAGAAAATGATCACATCACTCACAATTAGCTAAATAGTGCCAACATTCAAAAGCTTCCCTAGTGACATTGTAAATTCTATAGACAAGATGATTAAGTTTCATGGAATGTCTCACCTATAACTACACGTACACCACTACAAATTATGTACAACTATGAACAACATTATCAATATAATATGATCTTTTTAGTACCATTAAATCCATGAGAAATAATTATTTGGAATGCATAATGACAATTTGAAAATCTAGATAATTAGAAAATGAAACTATCAAAATTGTAAATAGAAAATGTGATCATGAAAGAAATTTCTCCTAATGTTATCATGATAAAGGAAAATTCTAGAATAAGGATAGCCCTACATACTCAATAAGAATCGTGTAGTCATAGAAAGGATGTAACGTTATATGGGCATGATTAGTATCACAAGGATCATTTTAACATGTAATTAGAAGCATGATATGGATTATAACTATAAAATTATAAGATGTAAACATAATTCGAGGATCTTATATATGAAATCAAATAATGTAAACATGATACGAATTTCACACATGATATCATCATATGCAAACATACAATGATAAGGATAAAAAATATGGAAGATGTAAACACGAGAAGGAACATAAGTGTGCAAGACACAAACACATAAGTTATAAGTGTGATAAACATACAAAAATATGAAAATGCCATAAGATAATATGTAAACATAAAATGCATTAGATTCATTCTAAAAATGAAATAATAAGAAAAATGAAAATGTCATAAAGATAACATAATAATAATGAAACAGAAAAAAAACATAGAGATATCATAAAATCATATAACATAGAAGAGTAACACGGAACAAGTGAAAATATTATTTATTTTCCAGTTATGATGGTTCTTTTCCACTAGAATTAATTATTTATTGTCCCAAACAACTGCAATCCCTTAATATCATTAATTTATGCTTAATTTATATAAAATTATTACATATCTTAAATCTCCACTCATCAGGGAGCTGAAGACAAGCAGGCTGAGCATCACCTAAGCTCAACTGTTATTTAAGCGTTACAACATTTTCCCTTTTCAGACAGTGGCGAAAGCAAGCACGTCAACGAGGGACACCTTGATTGATGCGTAAGATTTAGTGGATGAGCTATAATGAGCGCATTCCTCACTAATTCTTACTTCAGATTTAATGGGCGAGCTATATTTGGTTTTCTCGTCTCCATACTTGGTCCACAGCGTGACTCGTCCATATTTTGCGGAGGCCTTGATCTGAGGCAGCACTTCGGAGATGAGTATCTTTGGGGCAATATAGCCGCCGCTGGTCTGTTCATCTTCCGCTGCCGGAAGCCCGAGGTACAAGCTCGTTGTTTGAGCAGTGGGTACAGATTCGGTCGACTTCTTCCACGCACTCAGCAGTTTGGTAGGGCTACTGTCGGCATACTGACAGGTGGGGTTGTTGCAGAACTGGATCCACAAGTAGTCGAACAACCCCGTCTCCAAGGCCTTTCCAAGCTAGTCGTCAGGAGAGTGGCACTGCGGAGCAGCACTGAGATAGACCTTCTTCGAGGAGGTACTAAGATGGGACAAGGCGTTCACCAGATCATCCCAGTGCTCTTCCGATTCCTCATAGATACCGAAGTGAATGCCATCGAAAGCGACGTCTCCTAGAGGACTGTTGTCAGGCTTCCCTTCGAGATAGTTGTCCGACAGATGGCTGGCTAGCTTCTTCGCATCCTCTGCGCTTCCGAGGGCTCCATCGAGGGACAGGAACACCTTCACGCCGCCGGACTGGCAGGATTTAATACTCTCGATCGTCGAATGCAGTTTATGGTTTGCCAGGTTGAGCGTCGGCGTCTGCCACTCCTTATAGATGAGTAGATACGCAACCATCACAATTTCGAAGTTGCCGCTCACACAAGTATCCGCAAGAGAAGCTTCCTCCGTATGCTGACCCCAATATATGCTTATGTTTCCCCCTCATTCAGATGCACATGCGCTGCTCCAAAGCAGAGCAACTACCAAGGCAAGTGCGGCCTCTCTCATTCGACGACTCTCCATGCTTTGGAATGAATGTTTTTGCTTGCTTTAAGCTGGTGGGGTTGGGCTCCTTATATAGCCCTTTGCCAGATGAAATTTCATTAGCACCTACCTCATACGGGGTTTCACATGGCGCCCACCGACGTTCATTTTCATCGTGTGCGTTTTTTCAAGTGCATGACGACAGATGAAATTGTTCTGATGCGAGTTTCCACAAGTGGGAGTACTAACGATAACATGCAACCGGCCGTTTAAATTTTTTTATTAGTGGAAGACGACAGGAATGAAATTGTCCTGCTGCGGGTTTCCACTCGTATAATACTTAGGGGAGAAGATCCAGAATCCGCCCCCCAATTCTGCTGCGGGTTTCCACTTGTATAATACTTAGGGGACAAGATCCAGTATCCGTTTTCCATTGAATAACCGCCACCTCCATGCTCACTTCACCTCCAATTTTTTTTTAACTTTGATCCATTACAAAATTTTATTTGAACAAATAAAAAATTACAACAACAATGGCTGCTCATAACACAATGAGTAACTCACCAATCATAATAGACAACTAAACATGCTTTTGCATTTACAAAAAAAAGTCAACTTGCACATAAAAAGACTTATTTACAATTTAATTTAAAATATTTTATGTTACAAATACCCCACTTGCAAAATTTTATCCCTCATTATATTTTATATTTACAAGTACACATGCACATTTAATGGTGCTTTACATGACATAATCATAATCTCTTATTAACTCTATGGGATTTGAAATGCACAGTCTTCCACACACTCCCTGACAAATATATTTATTTACTTCATTTCCTTTAGGTACCTACACAATTAAATACAGGTGTAAGGCTCCCCAAATAAACATCAAATCCAAATATAATGTAGAATTCACTCATATCATCTCTGAAAACCTACGTAACTGACATCTACAAATTCAAATGTTCAAACAAATTCGAATTTCAAAATCAACAACCAAATTGAATGCATTCAATTGCCACATTTGAATTCCTAAATAAGAGGGGGAAAGTAGCCAATGTCATTTATTATCTATGACAACTTATTCTCTGCAGAATTCAGAGTATCATCAAATATTCTCTGCACATTCCCCTACAGTTTCAGGTTGGTACTTTATACATTCTACTTATAGTTATTTTAATGAATTGTGCATTTAACATTTATATTTATGCAATGTCTTGTTACTTTCATGAACTATGCATTTAACATTTATATTTATGCACTATCTTTTTACTTTATTTTATAAGTAAATGAAGGTCTTTTTTGTTATCTTTACAAGATGTGCAAAACGAATTTTCCTAAGTTTTGCAGCAATTCTTTTATATCATTTACTATGTTTCATTTGGCTATCTGATACAACAAACTAGCATTTGAATACGTTTCCTTTGGCTGTCCAATACAACACACTAGCATTTGTTTATATTTTTATACTTTCCATTGCACATACAATAGGCCAGCATACATATATTTATCATTTTACATTCTGTGTCTCTTGTTCATTCAGCAAATCGATATATATATGTGTGTATTCTTTGCCTATCCTTTGGGAATGCAAACAATTGTACTGGTTAATCATTTTCTTCTGCATCTTATTGAATTTGTGAAAGAATGTGTACAATGTTATTTATATATATACCTATGAAACACACATTAAGCAATGTGTTTCAAATTGTAAATGAATCTATGCAATGTTTTATACATTCATTTACAAATTATGTGTTTGTTGTCTCTTGTTCATTGAGTGAATTGATATATATATGTCTGTTTCCTTTAACTATCCTTTGAAAATGGAAACAATGGGACTGGTTATCATTTTCTTCTGCATCTTTCATGACCCATAAAGGTTTTATTTTATTCGATGATTGAAAAATTATTATTGCTTGTTTATGAAATAAATCATTCCTCTTACGAGCATTTTCATCGTGTGCTATTTGATTTTGTTGGGTCATGCTGCTATTGTTTTCTCCCACATTGCATGTATGTATGTATGTATGTATGTATGTATGCATGCACATACACACATACATACATATGTACGTATGTTTCCATGTATGTATATATGCACATACATACATACATACATATATATATATATATGTATACATATATGTTTGTATGTATGTATATATAAAGTTGTCTGTCCATGGTGTGAGGTAACAAAAAACATCATTCTCCTTTGAAAGTGTATGTATGTATATATATATATATGTATGTATATATATATATATATATATATATAATTTGTTGTTTTACACAGGGTTATTTTTGAGGTTAAATGATTTCCTCTCCCTATTTTACAATGTACTCATGACCTTGTAAAGTTGTTGTTTTACACAGGGTTATTTTTGAGGTTAAATGATTTCCTCTCCCTATTTTACAATGTACTCACGACCTTGTAAAGTCCATTGTATCATGATTTTGTCTACAAAAATGATAGGGGAATTTTGTGGGTTTGACCACATGTCTGCAAAAAATGATTAATGGTCTGCATCAACCTTTTCTATAAAAAAATCATATGAATATGAGCATAGATCAGCAGACCCATTTAGTATTCACCATTTTTTGTGAAAACCCTTGCTTTGTTTTTCCAAATACGAGTTTTTTTAGGGTTAAATGATTAAATACGACCTAGTAAAGTCGAACGTCTCATGATATTGTCTCCAGAAATGATGAGGAATTTCCTGGGTTTGACCACATATCTACAAATAAATCTCAGGAAACCCTTGCTTGGAATATTCCACATCTATCTGAAAACGCACTTTTGTATTCCTACAAGTGAGGAATTATTATTATGAAACCCTTGGTTAATTTCTTGTGCACATTTATGAAAACCCAAGTGTGTAATCGATCTACCTCTGTTAAAATTAATATCCTATTGTTGTTGAATACAACACAACTTCTTTCATTTTTTGTACAATGTGCTTTGAACATTGATGGAAAAGAATGGGGTACCCACCAAAAAAAACATTAGTCATATGCTTAAATCAGACCCCAAATGAAGATTAATTAGGGTGTAGTGTGTTTGGTGTCTGCTACTAAAGTAAGGAAATTAATATGTAGGAGTGATTTTTAATAGGCACAAAATTGATCTTTTAAGGTACCAACGTGAATTAGAACCATTGAATTTTGAGCCGATTTGAATAGTATAATAGTTTTATTTAAATGTTAATAGTGACACATTTAACACTATTTTTTATTTTGCATTGTATATCATTTATTGTATTTGTAATTATATCTGTCTAATTATATGTACATGATCATCGTTTTCTGACTCTTTATGGCTTACAATGTATAGGACCACTGACAATCATGGCACCAGGGTAGAAGAGGAAAATATCGATTGGGAGGCACTTGATTAGAGTACCTCATGGAGTGATATTCAATGTTCCAGATGTTGATGAAGAGCCAGCAGTGAACATCAACGAGGAATTTATTTCTGAAAATGCACAACAAACCAATGAAAATGATGATTTTGAACCTGTTGTTCATAATACTATGGTAGAAATGGAACCTGCCACCTGTTGACCATGTGACAACCCCAGATTTGTGCATAAAAACTTGGTCTATGGATGGCGTGGAAAAATCCATTGCAGATGTTGAGGATAATTGAATGTCAATCAGAGGTTCAATGATCAAATGGGGAATCCCACCCAGCAGTTTGTGGGCATGGCTCAATGGTGTGACATTCACAAAAAGAAGGGGGGCCCGAACAATCCTAACTGACGAAGAACAAGCTAAAATTGTGCAATGGTGTAAAGATATGGCTAATATTGGCCATGGCCTTCAAGTGTTATAACTTAAGTCAACGGTGGCACAAATGGTTGGAGCAAGGCCTAAACAATTCATAAATGGGATACTAGAGAGGTCATGGTGGGTTGGCTATTGTCAAAGGTATCTCGATCTAATGATTTGAACATCCGAAGGAGTGGACACAAATCAAGATATAATGCTACACCCATAAATAGTTTCTTCATTCTATGATAACTTGGAAGAGTTGTACAACAAACATAATTATGGGCCCAACAAAATATGGAACTACGATGAAACAAGTGTGCAGGCTGACAAAAACTGTGCCATTGCAAAAATAGGGACGAAATGTGTTCCACAATTAATTTCTAAAAGAAGAGAATGGATCAGTGTTCTAGCTTATGTTAGTGCAACAAGTCAAGCTATACCCGATTACTATTTGTTCAAGTCCAAAAGGAACATTAGAAACTATATTATTAACTGTGAGCCAAGGGCATGCATGGAAATCCAAGAGCATGTTTGGATGACCAAAGAATTATTTGTGGAATGGTTAAAACACTTTGAAAGAAATTTCCTCAGAGGGTGTCACCAACCAACAGACAACTTCTCATCTTTGATGGTCATGGCAGCCATGTGGTATTCAAAATGATTGAAGAAGAAAAGACTATGGGAATAGATCTTCTCACACTTCCAACACATTGCAGCCACAAATTGTAGTCCCTTGATGTTAGTGTGTTCTCATCATTTAAAAAATACTTCAAATAGAAAAGGAGTATATGGCTCTTTGCAAATCCTCAACTTGACATTGGAAGGGTAGAGTTGGCAACACTTGCCAACAAAGCTTTTGCGCAAGCTTTGACTTCTAATAACATTGCAAGTGGTTTTAGAAGAATGGGAATTTGGCCATTAGATAGACATGCACTTGACTTTGATATGGGGCCAAGCCAAGCTTTTGTGGTTCAAGAGGAAGGAACCATATTGAGAGAAGAAATAGAGGGTAATACAGCTGATGATGAGGCATAGTTCATGGCAACAAAAACATGTTTGAGGATAGCAGGTTGGAAAGAGGATCAGATTGGATAGTTTCTGGACACCTTTTCTCCAAGCATACCCCCAAATCCAACAAATGAAGAAGGATATTTCCCACAAAACATTGAGGCAGTAGAAATTGATCAAGAACCAACAGTTCAATCATGTAATCAGGCAGTTGAAAATGAAGAGAGTCTCAATCTGCCATCTGAATTTCAAGATGCAGCTTTGAACCTAGGGGTACATCTCAATTTCAATCAAGTGGATGAAGGGTTGTCCATGCCATCACCACCAGATGTTGATCCAGAAGATGTCATCCATTAATTCACAACTGGGAGAAATTGGGAGGTTGAAAATGATGATGAGGATGGACTTGAAGGTAATGACTCAAGTGAGGAAGAGGTTGACTATGTTCTATTCAATCAAGTCAATGATCAGCAACCAAGAAGCAGTTTTTTGCAACTCCCAATGAAAAGGGTACACCAATCATCTAATACAGGTCGCAATGGGGTCCTATGCCTTAATAGGCAGTCTCAAATTTTGACATCAGATGATTTCTTCAATATGTTGAATGAACAAGAAGCACAAAAATGAAGAAACCAAGAATTGTAGTAAAGGAAAAGGGAGCAAATGGCTGAAAATAAGGTAGAAAGAGAAGAAATCCTCGCACAAAGGGAGGAAAAGAGATTGGAGCATGCTACAAAAGAAAAGAAAATTACAAAGGAGAATTTGAGGTAGCGACATCAAAAGGAGCTTCAAAGGGAGCAAGAAAAGATTGCTCAACAGTTGAAGGAAAACCAAAAGTAGGCAGAAAGAGAAGAAAGAAACTGAAGTAAGAGTACTCCTACAACTCCTCTTCCAAGTCAACATCCAATTTTAAGGGACATGATTAACATTTTGGCTCTAGCCTTTGCTACTCTTAGCAACATACAAAATGGGTCTTCTGAAGGCTACTCTCCACAGTTACAACTCACTCCAGAGGAAAATCATGCATTGCTTGCTTCTATCGCAAGTTCCATACAGAACAATCTACAGTCCTTAACATCTTATCCAGTTGATGCGGAGTCAGTTGACCCCCAAGGACACACCACTTCTTAATCAAATATGTGGATGTATGATTAGGATTTTTTGTTGTCCACTTTTTGACCTTGAAGTGTGCTAGAGTGTTTATTGTAAAACTGAATGCTAGTCTATTGTATTGGACAACCAAAGGAGAGTAGTCTGTTGCATTGGATAGTCAAAGGATACTACTATCTAATTTTGTAGAACTAAATTGTAGTTTGTAGTCAACTTATATACTTTGATGTCTGCCAGTGTCTTTTTTGTAAGACTGAAGACTCCTTGTCTTCTTTCCAACTTTGTCTTGATCATGTTTAAAGTTAATGATCTATGCTTTTGTAATTCAAAATCAATTTTGTGTTGGTTGAATTCATCTATCATTTTGTTTGGATATGTACACAGTAAAACAGGGAGAGGAAATCATTTAACCCCAAAAACAACCCTATGTAAAACATCAACATATATATATGTGGGTGTGTGTGTGTGTGTGTGTATTCATACATACAGATATACATACATACACTTTGAAAGGAGAATGATGTTTGTTGTTACCTCACACCATGGATAGACAACTTTCTATATACATACATACAAACATATATGTATACATATATATATGTATGTATGTATTTTTGTGCATACATACATACATATATATATATATATATATATATATATATATATATGTATGTATGTATGTATGTGCATGCATACATACATACATACATACATGCAATGTGGGAGAAAAAAATAGCACCATGACCCAAAAAAATCAAATAGCACATGGCGAAAATGCGTGCTAGAGGAATGATTTATTTCATAAACAAGTAGTAATAATTTTTCAATCATCGAATAAATCCTTCACGGGTCATGAAAGATGCAGAAGAAAATGATTAACCAGTACCATTGTTTGCATTTTCAAAGGATAGTTAAAGGAAACATACATATATATCAATCTGCTCAATGAACAAGAGACAACAGACACATAATTTGTAAATGAATGTATAAAACATTGCACAGATTCATTTACAATTTGAAACACACTACTTAATGTGTGTTTTATAGGTATATATATATAAATAAAATTTTACACATTCTCTTACAAATTCAATAAGATGTAGAAAAAAATGATTAATGAGTACCATTATTTGCATTCCCAAAGGATAGGCAAAGGATACACACATATATCGATTTACTGAATGAATAAGAGATGCAAAATGTAAAATGACAAATATATGTATGCTGGCCTGCTATATGTGCAATGGAAAGTATAAAAATATAAACAAATGCTAGTCTATTGTATTGGACAGCCAAAGGAAACGTAGTAAATGATATACAAGAATTCATGCAAAACTTAGGAGAATTCATTTTGCAGATCTTGTAAAGACAACAAAAAAGACCTTCATTTACTTATAAAGTAGAGTAAAAAGATAGTGCATAAATATAAATGTTAAATGCACAAATCATGAAAATAACTATAAGTAGAATGTACAAAGCACATTGTATAGTAAATGAAAGAAGTTGTGTTATATTCAATAGCAATAGGATATTAATTTTAATAGAAGTAGATCGATTACACACTTGGGTTTTCATAAATCTGCACAAGAAATTGACCAAGGGTTTCATAATAGTAATTCTTCACTCACAGGAACATAGAAGTGCATATTTAGATAGATGCAGAATATTCTAGGCAAGGGTTTCATGAGATAAATTCATTAAACACACGAATTTGGAAAAATCCAAGCAAGGGTTTTCACAAATACACATGTATTTTATATGGGTTTGCCAATTTTTGCCCATTGTGTACTGGGTTCTTATAAAAAGGTCGAAGTAGACCAAAAACTATTAATTTACAGACATGTGGTCAAACCCATGAAATTACTCATCATTTCTGGAGATAATATCATGAGACAGTCGACTTTACTAGGTCGTATTTAATCATTTAACCCCAAGAAAACCCATATTTGGAAAAACAAAGCAAGGGTTTTTGCAAAAATGGTGTATACTAAATGGGTTTTCCAACGTATGCTCATATTCACATGGGTTTTTTATAAAATTTTTGATGTAGACCATTAATCATTTTTTGCAGACATGTGGTCAAACCCACGAAATTCCCCTATCATTTCTGCAGGCAAAATCATGATACAATCGACTTTACCAAGCTAAAAGAGTGCGATAAAATGAGGGGAGGAAGTCATTTAACTCCAAAAAAACCCATGTGTAAAACACCAACACCATGAACCAACAAAATCAAATAACACACGACAAAAATGCATGTAAGAGGAATGATTTATTTCATAAACAAGCAGTAATAATTTTCCAATCATGGATTAACCCTTCACGGGTGATGAAAGATGCAAAAGAAAATGATGAAACAGTACCATTGTTTACATATTCAAAGGAAAATGATGGTTGATGTTACCTGAAGGCATGCAGGAGTCATGGAGATCACTTGTTGTTTGCTTCCATCGTCGTGAGAACCTTCCAGAGAGCACGCGCAGTAAAATGATGGAAAATAATGGGGTGCCCACCAAAAAAAACCTTATTCATATGCTTAAATCGGACCCCAAATGAAGATTAATTGGGGTGTAATGTGTTTGGTGTCTGGTGCTAAAGGAAGGAGATTAATATGTAGGAGTGATTTTTAATGGGCACAAAAATGATTTTTTAAGGTGCCAACGTGAATTAGACCCATTGAATTTTGAGAAGATTTGAATGATATAATAGTTTTATTTAAATGTTAATAGTGACATATTTAGGTGTTTTTAAAAAAAAAAAATTGGTGGTTATAGCTAGCGGGTACTGGGATGTTAGGTGGCGGGGAGTGGACGAAACCTCTAAAAGGTGTCTTTTTGACCTCCGCACGCATATCCAATGCTCTCACACTCTACCAAATTGCCCAAAAGCCAAAACCTTAGTTATAAGCTCTTAATTTGTGAGTGAAAAAAACCCATAATTTTTTTTTTCGAATCGACGTACAATTCAGATTCTATGGTTGTGTGAAGTTAGCCCTGGAGGATACTGGGTCTTCTCACCTACTATGACTTTTTTTAAAATGTGATTTTATCTCAGGAATATTAAAATCTATGTATGCTAGGCTTGGATAATTTTTCAATTATTATAAGTTTTAATTTATTGTCTCATATGATATTATGCATTTTGTAAAAAGTTTCTTAGTGGCTATTATTTTGTCATTTAGTCTTTTTAAATATAAACAAGACCACCAACCAAACATTGAAAAGAATCGAGCCAATGAAAAATAAATATTAGGTCATAATTTTTTTTTTTTACATCTACATATAAGGTCACACAAGGAACCACACATGTAAAAAATACATAGCCATACATTTGACACGTTGAACAAGGGCTTGGATGGGTAAATTTTTCTATTCTTGCACCTTAGATGAGAATTAGAAAAAATGTTTACATTTGGGACCAACAATCAAATTTAGTTAAATGAGATATTTATTATGATATTGGTATCATGATTCAACTGTGTGGTTCAATTCAAACACATTAATCATGTAGTATTTATTTTCCTACTACCTTAATGTAGTTAGACATCTGAGGTGACATGTGATGGGATTTTATTAGCCATTGAGGATGAGGAAAACTGAAGGAAAAAAAATCAAAGGGATTCATTGAAGGGGATTTGGGATAAGATATAAATGATGGAATCCACATAAGACTATGGTAAGAGATAGGATAAGAAAAAGGACCCCTAAATTCATTAAAAAGTGGTGAAAATGAACACCAAAAAAAAATTCTCTAAAAAGAATTATAAACTTATTAGAATCTAGGATTTCTAGTTAAAAAATAAAATATTAAACAAAAAAAATCCACATGATCAGGTAATGTTATTTAAATCTAAATCAATAATTGCATGAGGTAGGAATACATTATTTCTAGTTAACTAGAAGGAATGTGTGCATGTGATTCATTTAATCCTTCTTAAATGTAACAATATTAGTTTTGAATAAAGGAAATTAGGTAGGGAATAGGGTTGATATGAACACATTTCAAGGATTGGTCCATTGCCACATAGGATTCTATGGAATTGATGGAGATGCCTATAGTATTCATTATGGCATATATATACTACTAATGATAATTCCATAGTCTAAATAAAGATATTAGTATCATCCATAGAATATGAGCTTGTATGATACTATTCTTTAGATAGTTCTACTTTTCTCTTGATTCTATTTTATTTTCTTATCATTTGTTGATCTTATATTTTTTATTTAGATAGTAAGCATTAAATAAAACTTCCTAGGTTTGGAACCACCATTTGCATACGTGATGAGTTATCAATAAATAATGCCCTATTATCTAAGACCATATTGAACCATCCTAACAAAATATAAAGTACAATATTTTGATAAGTAATGTTTCATAGGTTAAAAACGTTTATGCATACATATTATTTCTAGAATCAACCTAGATATTCCTAATAAAGGCTAAGAAATAATTTTGTTTTATTTAATATATCTTCAAAAAATAGAAAGATGGATTCAAAGAAAAAAAAATTGATCAAAAAAAGTGTCATGAGGCAAATTTGTAGCACCAACAAAAATAAGTTAGTGAAAAGAAAAAATAATGGAAAAGAAGTGAAACCAAAACAAACTATGACAAATATAATCTATGCACACAAAAAAAATCTAAGACAATACTACCCTTTTACACTCAGATAATTGAGAAAAAAAATGTCCAAATTTCTTTTGCTCTACTTATTTAAAGCATTAAAAAATAATGTTGGATTATTTGGCTAAGGAGGAACGTAGGGACATCCTTGAACTAAAAAATTAGGGAAAAAATTTGTTGTGGCTTTTCACAACCTGCCCCATTTGAATTTTACCAAAATGAGCAAGTTATTTTCTTGTGGGTTCTCCACCTCCAACTAGTCCAAGTCTATCTATGCAGGATTTTCTTGCAATAATTTCTTTGGATGCAAAATCATGGAAAATGTGTTTTATCTAGAGTCTAATTTCTAACTAACCTAAACATTTCAAAGTGTAAAATAAGTATTTTGCTTCAAAAAAATTGCAATAAGTATTTTATAAGCCCAATTTTAATTTTTTGGGAAGTTTGAATTCTATTTTAATCAAACCAATTGTAACTTCACTTTTACGCAAGTTCACTTATGATTCTTCACATCCTCTACACAAATGATTAAACCATAATGTCATCATCTTCTATAAGACTTCATCTTTTCATTTGAACCTAATTTTTAAGAATTAGGTTGATCCACTTCCAAATCCCCGACGATAATAGGTTGATCACATTAGCCTTGTGTCATGGTGACATCAATTGAGAAATTTTGTAACAAATTGAGCTTATGTTATCATTACCATCCATTCAAAAAATACTTTTAAGCCCAATTCAAATAGTTCACTTTGAACTTTCCACAAATACCACTTGCAATTAAATTAATTGCACAAAGAAGTTTTCATTGAGATATGATTCTCAACTAAAGTGAACTTTTAGCAATAAAGCATATAGTTCACTTAGAATTTTCTTGCAATAAACCATCTATCAAGTGAGACTAGTTACTTGAAAAAGTATAACTCTTATATAAGCCCACTCAATTAATAATATACCTTTGTCCACTTCACTTGAAAATCTCCACAGATTGTATATTGATGTCATCATCATAACATCATATTTCTCTTATGGACCATCCCTATCCATTCTAACATAACCATTATAAAAACCACTTCCAATATAATTTCTTACAATATTCACATTGATAACATCACCATTGTTTCATGTTCTAATTATAGATATTGTGTTAAGAGGAAATAATATGCTACATTGGTGGAGAATTATTAGTAATAGTATACATGGAAAGATCACCAACTTTAGTTCAACACAAAAATTATACATGAGCTCATACTGGGTCTATTAGGGCTGATGCAAAAAGTTGGGTCCACAAAAAGCTCAAAAAGTGGAAGTGTTTTTGCTGTTTTTCAGAATTTGTCACACTTGGACTGAAAATTTGAGGCACTTACACAATGAATTTTTAAAAAAGTCAGTAATATGAAATTTAGAAATTTGAATCTAACTTATAAATATGTAAATTATTCAAATACCCAGATTGTAGAAGTTAAATTTTGATAAGGATCTATAAAAACCACTTTTTAAAAGTCCATGTCTTTTAACCATACCATGCACGTGTATGGACAACACTTTTTGACTCAAATAAAAGTATTTTACTAATTCCTTTTGGAGAAAGAGAGCTAACAACATGAAGATTGATGAGGATTTTTTTTTGTAATTTTTTATTGAATATTTTTTTTTTATTAAATTTTTATTGGCTTTAATTGTTGTTTTTAAAAATCAACGTGTACGGACAACATAATTTGACCTAAACTAAACATTTTTTGAAACTTTTTTTTTTCATTCTGTAAAGAATTGTCTAAAGATTGATGTCATATAATTTTTTTTACAAGAAACTTCACCAAAAAAAAGTTATTAAAAAACAAAAAAATCTGATATTTCATGTTTAAGGACTAGTTTGCTTTGAAATTAATTTAAAAATATCAAATATAATCCAATATTAATAAAAATTATATATTTGGAAACTAGAAATCGTGTTCTGTAATGGGTTTTAATTTTATAGATTGATTCAAAAAAAAGTCCATCAACCATATTGTCAAAGATGGACATTCTTCTTCAATTTGCCTTAGTTTTTTAGTTGCAGGTCAAAGGCTAAGGCTCGGATTGCCAAGCCTTTCCCGAGCCTAAAACCAAGGCTATAGGGGTTGGGAAACAACTTTTAAAAATGTATATGCGTTACAAAACGCATATGCGTTATTTATTTATTTAATTATTTAAAAAAAAAATGCTTTTTAGAAACGGGTACGCGTTTTAAAATGCATACACGTTTTGAAAAAAAAAATGCGTATCGTTTTAAAATGGGTATTGAAATTAAAAAAATAAAAAAATTTAAAAAATAAAATAAATAAATAAATAAATAAATAAAATTTTAAAAAAAATAAAATTAAAAAATGGGTACCCGTTTTACTTTTCAAAATGTGTACGCGTTTTAAAATGGGTACGCATTTCTAAAAAGCAATTTTTTTTAAAAAATATGGCTTCTACAGGTTATAAAACGCATACGCATTATATAACGTGTACGCGTTATATAACGCGTACGCGTTTTATAGTGCATATGTGTTTTTTTAGGCTCGGGTACCTGATGCATAACACATACGCGTTTTTTAATAATGCGTACACATTTTCTATGATATTTTTTTTTTTGCCGAAACTTCCCCTCTTCGTGGACCCAACTTCTTGCACTTACCCATTAAATAGCAATAAAGTCAACATGTGTTAAAATTCACAAAGTTGGTGTTCTTGGCATAAGACCAAGACAATTTTTTTTTTACCACTACTATCCATAGTTAGAGCACCAAAATTTAATTCCCCACTACAAAAGAATTAATGATGCTTTTTCTATGTTGTTGATAAGGACCTTGGAAGGGGAAAAGAGAAGTACTATGTACTAAAGCACAAAAAGCTATAAGTTTGATGGGAACTTGGTATATCCAATTCCCAAAGTTTTCTTACATCAAAAGGGAATATTTTATAGGAAATTCATCCAAAGTTCAAAGGTACCCTATACATAAGATAGTTTTTCTTGAAACTTATAGACAAATGTAGACTTCTCATACCCTCATGGAATCCAAACAGAAGGCATGAGTCATGTTCCCCATTTGTATTGGAGGGTACATGTGTTACGATATTGCATGTAGCAAGACATTAAAAAAATTGTAACATTATAGCTTATAGTTATTTGAACTTTGATGCAGAGTAGGGTTGGATAATTTCAGAAAACACTGAAACAATTCAAATTCCTCAAATTTAGAGCCAACTTGGTTGTTACCTTTACAAATTTACTATTCCCCTATTAGCACTTGAAACAAGGGGTTTTCCACCTAACTTTCAGAGGAAACCCAACACCAAAAATTTGGTCACCATTCCAGATACGCTTTATTCCACTTGTAATCATATCAATTTTGCATGTAGGATTACTTTGAAACAGAGCCCTCAAATTTTGATTTCTACCATTCTAGTTAGGCCTAATTAGGCTTGTTTGATAAGGCAACAAGATGGTATTCTATCTCCAAGCTTCAAAACTTCACTTCAAGGTGTCCAATATGTCACAAGGGATATGCAAACACAATTCCCATCAACTGGGACAATCATTGAATCATTCAACTACAGTTTACCCTAAGTCTACCTATCCTCCTAAGACCTCATCTAGACCCTTACAAACATGAAGATGATACAAAAGGACCTTATTAAATAAGAGAGACACAAAATCACATGGGTGCTCCTGCACCAAACTTGTTAGTAAAAATTATGACCCATATGGAAGAATGGAGAAATGGGTAGTATATTCCATGAAACATGACACTCACATTGATGATTTTTAGGCTGATTACATAGATGATGATGAGGTCAGTAAGAGGAACTACAATGATCTCACTGTAAACAAGTGAAGACCTTGGGAGTACATTTAGTTCCTTGTGAGGTAAAAGATGATGATATCATTGTTCATCCATGTTTTGAAAGGAATAGAACTTTTGATAAGCTTGTCTCAAACAAAATTTTTACTAAGGAAGAATATAAAATTAAACAATAAACACAAGGTAGATCATAGATGTAACTTCTATCTGGTTAAATAATTTTGTGGGTGAGTTTAAAGAAAAATAAATTGCACTAACTTATAGAAAGTATTCATAGAAAAGAAATGGTAGATTTGATAAAAAATGAAAAAATTGATAATTTTTTTTTAGAATAAGGAAAATGTAAGAGACTAAGGTAATCCACATGTTCTTATCTCCCATAGGAAATTCTTTTAATTCCAATTTTAGCACAAGCTATATAATATTCATTACCAAAATCATTAGATAAAAAATCAAGAAAAAAAGAATCAATAATGACAACTCCTACATCCTCCCCTATCAGAACCACATTCATGCCTCCTCCATAAATGTTAAGTGTAGACATTGAAAATATACATGCAACTAATCCTAATCTAACTAGCACCAATTCTTCTTGAATCATCTCCTCAACTAAATTGAATAATCTTTATTCGATTTAATTCATTATATTGCCTTTGTTAATTAAATAACTTTATTTTATTTTATTAGGTCATCTGCTTCTATTAAATAAATAAATCATTTTGTTTAGTTAATCCTATAGTCTCTCTTTTAATTAAATAATTCACTTTATTTAATTAACCTCTAAGGTCATCTCATTTAAATTAAATACATTAATCTTTATTTGATTTAATCTAACACCACCTTCTTTAATTAAATAAATCAATCTTTATTTAATTAAATCTAAATAATTATTCCTCTCAACTTTGATCTAAATAAATCCTAAAATCTAAATCAAATTGTCAAATCAGCTAATCTTCATCTAATTTAATCAAATCTTGATTAATCCAAATTCTAATCCATCAAATCCTCTATATTTTTCAACTTGCTCAATAAATCAATTTATTTGATTTATTAATTCATCAATTTCTATTCAAAAGGGCATATTTTGTGGAATATTCTTTCAATTCAAAAATCCCTCCAAAAGGGATGAGTACATATCCAACAAGGCATTAAAGGCCTCTTACATGTCCTTTGCCTTGAACCAAGTGACATTTACTCCATTCCTCTCTCCCTCCAACTTGTCATTTCATCAAATTCAAATTTGAATCTTATAGAATTTATGTGCACATTCATCAAAATGTGCTCATTCCTCCTCCAATCACATCTTGACAAGTGGCACAATTCCATTGGCCCATCTTTAATCCCACATTCATTCTATTTCACATACTGATCTCCTATAAATAGAGAGATTCTCTATTGATTTTAGGATCCACAATATCATGCACAATCCATGCAAGCTTACTATACTCAATTTCACTCACAACTTCATCCATTGCATTTTGAATTTCATAGTTTTGTATCAAGTGTATCAAGGTTATCATCACATTGCATCAAGGAATCAAGAATCTTCATCAAATCACACTAAGGAGTTGGGAAAGGGCCATTTCCTATACATAAATGGCACCAATTCCCCCATGGGATTGAAATTTTGCTCATTAGAATAGGATTCAATTGCTTTCATTATGTTGTTCTTCATTTTATTCCTATTTTGATGTATCAATATAATTTCATGGGGAATGTTCTTTATTACTTGCATTTTGATCTAATATTATGTTTTTTCTTTGTGTTTGTGTAGGTATAGAAACTCCATTCACATTTTGGCACTAGAAGGAGGGCGAATCTGAAGGATTTCATCACGTTTTTCAAGAAATTACATCCGTTTTTGTGTTTTTTGCAGTCCAGACGAAACTCCACTACTATCAATCAAGCGGTGCTATATCGTGTAATACCCCTCCGTTTTGCTTCTTGTTCAAGTTGCTTTATGCTATGTTTGGTTGCAGTTACTTTGATACTGGATACATTTTGTTATGATGTTTTGATCGCTACTATTGAGCAACAATTATTATTGTGGGATGTAATTATCTGATTATTGTTTCACATGCTTTATGGATTAATGAAATTGTAACGTTAACATGAGATGTTGTTATGAGATTACTGGATTATGATGGAAGTGTCAGTTCCGATGAGTGTATTGGTGAAGAGGACGGTTTTGCATCACTTGTTTGCAAGCTCCCTACGAATCCGTAATTCCTTCTTCACAGTGTGTATTATATGCTGGATATATTGTATGATCTTGTTTATTTGGTTGCAGGATTGCAGGTACATGACATCGACTCCACCTGGTTTCACAGGTTTGAGCGTGTCGATCCAACGGTTAAGTTGAACGGGAGATAGTAGCTAGGTAACATGTGTCAAGTCTATACCCTAGCCTTAGTGTGTGTCGAGTCATTGTCTGTCTTGCTTTGATGTTAATTAATTCTGAAGCATTCTTGATTTGGAAATAAATATTTAGAATAATTGCATTTAAATCATGTTGATGGTTATTTAATTAAAATAATGCAATGTGGATAAAAGTTTATACTTAAATTAATTAATTATATTTAGTTTATTTAATTAATTAAATTTGATCCAAGGGGTTGAATTTAGTTATTAAATAATTAAATTAATTAATTAAACGTGATGCAAGAGAATAAAAAGAAATAAAAGAATTAGAATTAAATTTGGAATTTAATTTTAACGTGTGGGAATTAAATTAGAAATTGTAATTAAATGTTTATTTGGGAAATTGGTTGCAACTTTGGAAATTAATTTATTATTTGAAATTGCATTTTAAATTGAAAGTGGGTTTTCCAAAAGTGAAATTGAAATTGAAATTGAAATTTGAAATTGAAGGTGAAATTGAAATTGAAATATCTAATTTGCATGTAATGTGAATTAGGGTGTATTAGGTATTTTTGATTTATAAAGAATACATGTTTTAATTTTAGGGGAGAAAAATCTTTAGAAAAATACATTTTTACGGCAGGAAAGAAATTTTGGAAAATTTGCACAAGGGTTTGAAGAAAGTTTGATTGTAGAATTGATTGAAGGAAATATTGTTTGCATTTGTTGGATTTTGGATTGGATTCATTGGAGGATTGAAGAAAATTTAGGAAATCTTTGGAGGAAGCTTGCATCAGAAATTCATCTCTTCCTGTAGCTTCTTGTACCAGGTTTTCCTCTTTGTATTTTATTGTTCTTGATTTTTTTTTTTAAATAGTAGTGATTAAAGATTTATTTGTTAAATCTACTTTAGAAAATAAATTTGATATTAGAAGAAAAGAATTAAATAAATTTACAGCCTTTGCTTGTGAAAATTCTTGAGTGAAAATTGTGAAAACCTTAGTTGAATTTAAATTATTTGGAGAAATTGATTTTATTGTTATTGAAATTAAACATAGACATTGAACAAGGCATTTAGAATGTTTTTAGAAAATGAAACCCTCTGTTATTATTAAAAATCGGATTTTAAAATCTGCAGTATAGTTATATTTTCATGGTAAAATGGTCTGATTGCGTCGCCTATAACTTTACTTCACAAACTGGGTTTTCAAGAAATTTAAAGGGTTTTTGCATTTTGATATTTTCTTAACCCTATCCAAAAATCGCAAATACCCAGATCGTAGTTTTTGAGTTATGCTTGAAACATGAGACTGCTGTTAAATTATTTTCCCATGGCTGTTCTGAAAATAAAATAATAATAAATTGATATTTATAAATATTAATATTTTATGTATTGTTATTATAATACTAAAATATTATTTAATAATATTTTATATTATAATTTATAATACTAAAGTATTATATTTATTTATATTATTTTAAATAAAATTTGTATATTAGATTGGTGGATTTAAAATTATAAACATATGGGAAAATTATTGTTATTTTAAAATGGCATGTTAAAGTTTAATTGAAGGAGTTAAATATTTGATTTAAAGAATGCATAATTTAAAATTGAATTGTGGAATGTAAATCCATATGTAAAAGGTCCAATTATTAATTTGATTTAATTGGAAAAATATATTTATATTTTGAAATATTGATGATAAAGGATATTTTATTTTGAATTAATCAATTTGATATTCTGCAAAGGATAGAAGATATGTTAATGATTAAATATATTTAAATATATTCATTTATATTTAGTAGATATATAATGAAGGTATATATCCATTTGAGAGAATAAATAATATTTTATCTTATTTTATTCTGTTGTTTGCAAATTGGGTATTATTAGTGTTTTAAAAGAAATGATTAGTATATGTAGAAAATGTATAGAGAAAGATATTTTTTAATAGAAGTAATTACTTGATTTAAAAGAAAATATTTATTTTGTTAATATGATTGAAAAAAATATATTGAAATGTATATATATATCCATGAGTATTTTCAATCAGTATTTACCTTGTTTTATTTGAGTGCGTGTAATTTAGCTTTGCATGAAGAATTTAAATGATAAGTTTTGAATGTATGGTCAAAATTGATAAGGAAAATGATATTTAAATATATTGAAGAATTATAGAAATATTTATATTTAAATGTTTGTTTTAATTATGAGATTTAATTATAAACAATATGAATGCGTGGCCAAATAGACAAACCAAAAGACATTTTTATACATTGATGAAATTGCATATTTTTAAATGGATAGGTGATGAGTCATAGACTCCGATTAGAAAATTGGAAAAGATTGGTTACAATAGGGTTAGGTTGCATTAGAAGTAAATTTAAGAACTAACTATATTGAAAAAGGCAAATAGTTATTATGTGTTATTTAGTTCCATAGAGTAATCTAGTCATTGTGAATGGAATATTAATGGTGTCTATATAATATGGAGCATATATATATATATTCAATGTAAAATTCATTATCATATTTTATTTTGATGAGATGCATGCAATGTATTATTGAATAGAGATTTAAAAATGGATTGATTAGTATATATGGAAAATGGATAGAGAAACAATATGTTATTATATTAAAGTGATTGAATGTTTAAAATAGAAAATTGAATGAGATGTAAGATTTGGTTAGGAAACGGAAAGAGTTTACTTGTATGGATTTGTGTCGATTTAAAAGTAAATTAATAAGTTGTTTTTATTGATGAAGCAATCAATTATGTTATTTATTAATTTCTATTTAGATTAATTGAATCATTGTGATTGGATTATGAAAGAGATATGGATTTAGTATATCCAAAAGTAGTATCTTCCTCATGCTTATCTTAAAGGATTTAATTCTTTGTATTCAGTAAAGGGAAGTAAGTTTAATTGTTTTAGATTTCCAATAATGAAAAGGGAAATAGGGGTTATGATTATTTTAGATGATCTACTTATCATGTCTTTGACTTTGTCAACACTACCTATTGAATGAGTATGGATTTAGGAAATCCAAATATTAGATTTAATTGATGACTTGAATGCTTTTGTTGCTATGTCGTCAAGTTGCATTGTTGGTTTTGGGATTTAGTGTTAGTCCTAAATTATAAGTCTTCCAGAAGAACTTAGAGGATAAGAGTTGTTGAATCTTTTTGCCATCTAGTTGTTTTCCCTTGGGTAGTGCATGGCGTCTTTTCAGTTTTACCCAGTTTTCACGAATGGGGATGTTTGCACCTCCTTGGTTTAGGAGCGAATTATGTGATCCGTGTCTCCTTGTATGGAGTGACCTTGTTATGTGGTTTCATCTTGTTGCCTCCTGTGAAAGGAGTGGACTATATGTTGTTGCCTCCAAGATGTTTGGAGTGAGATCTTTTGTACCTCCTGTGAAAGGAGTGGACTATGTGTTGTTGCCTCCAAGATGTTGGAGTGAGATATTTTGTACCTCCTGTGAAAGGAGTGGACTATGTGATTGTTGCCTCCAAGATGTTTGGAGTGATTTTCTATTATTTATATCCTCCTTGTGTTGGAGTGGATTATGATGCCTAGTTGGTATGCGCTTATGGTTCCCTTGGTGGATTGTTTGAGTGTGTGTTGTCGAATAGAAGAGTGGCTTCTGTTAGGCGCTAGAGCCCAAAGTGGTAAATTGGATAACCTTCAGGAGTGATTTAATCAAGTGATAATTTAAATAATGCACTTAGAAGATTATGACTAACTTCTCACATTAATCAAGATAATTTACTCCTCACTCATAGACACAAGGACTTGTTTAGACTTGGGATGAGTGAGAAGGCCTGGAATGGCATGATCAACTATCTAGTTTTTGCGAGAGGTAGTTGATTCCGCATGAGTGAGTATGAGTGTCGGGATTCGGTTGAGGCCACCAGGATTACTTGTGCCAGAGCCTATGAAGAATGCCCAGAGGAGATCTCATGACAAACCTTGCGATGACACTCTATCTATGACAACTGATGTTAATTATTTTATGTGTATGGTTATTTGAACATACTTGATCTACTTTATGTCTGGAAGCAATGTGACCTATGTCAGTGATGTTGGAGTTGTACTTGTATTGTATTTGATTTGTATTGTATTGTACTTGATTTGTACATGCATTGTATTTGATTCGTATTTGTATGGTGAATGAGTTGTACTTGATTCGTACTTGTATGGTGAATGAGCTGTACTTGTTAATGTATTTGGTTGGTTATGTCAGTTTGAGTCAGTATGAGTCTGTCTTTGGTTAGAGATAGTAGATCCTTGTCCATGTTACTTTGTTACTATCTCCTAGCATGGGGGGTGGGCCTTCAGGTACCACATTGGTTGGGTGGAACATGCACCAAAACCGTTGGGTCCCCATCGATCTTCAGTACTTGGTGGCGAGACATCCAGATGGACAACTCGCAGTTCTTGTTGTATTATCTTGTATTGTAATATTTTAACTTGTATAAGTTATTTTATTTCTCTTATGTTTATGAGGTGGAATTTTGTAATTGTAATCTTTTGTACTACTGCCTCATTCTGGGAATGAGTGATGTAACTATTGGTTTAAGATAATGTTTATGAGATTGTATCTCGGTTGATTATCTTTTTATGTTATGTGATATTCTTATGATGTATGATGGTGATTTCATAAAGTTCATAAGGCTATGGTTATATGTAATATGTATATGTGGGTTTAAGGAATCCTAACCTTGTAGCCTTAGAGGTTGTTGTTAACTAGTAAGTGAATGTGTATGTTAAATGCACTTTAAAAAAATTTTTTTTGGTTCGCTTATGATGTTAATTGCAACTTCCTTTTAAGGTTACTTGGCGGGGCATTACATATCGCACCACTCCAAATTCCAAACTACGTTGTTGGAGTCTTTTTTCTCAGAAAAGTTGAATTTCAAACTTAATCGTAGGCTTTCCAAACTTGAAACTGCACTGCTATCAAAATAGAACCACAATCGTGGTCTTTGTTTTACTACAAAGCGCTTCTCTCAATCATCAATTTCGCTATATTGTGCCGCTGAACTTTTCAAACAATGTCGCACTCGTATATTGTGCTGTTGTAGTTGGGTAAAAGAAAAAATTGTGGTTATTTTGACATTTTCTTTTTTCCATTTTGGTTATTTGAACTTCTAATTGGTTTTCAGTCTTTGTTTTTGCAGTATTAATCAGTTTTTGTAGATTGGCTTGATCAAAGTGAAGAGAGGAAAAAAATACCAAAGTTTCTCCATGATATCATTAACACATTATATCTAGTGTTTTTAAACACTTTGGGGAGAAATTATAATCCCTCTTCCAAGGAGTTGCTATATTCTTGATTTTAAGTTCACTAAATTTTTATTTCATTTGGGCTTAAAAAGAAAAAGACAAAGGGATCTAAAAAGAATCATAGGAAAACCTACTAGATTTTTTTTTGGACTTAATCAAATGAACAAAAAAATCTCACACTTCAAATTGGTGCTTAAAAGGAATCCATATCATTGCTTTGTGGTTAAAATGAACATGTATATTCTTTGTTTTGTAATCCCTTATCCAAATTAATATCATCTAAAAATACATATGCACTTCTCTTGCACTTCACAATGATCTTGAGAACCAAAATTCCTTTTCATGATATTAAGTTGTGTAAGTGATTACCTCCACATTTTGATTTGGGTGCCTAAGATTGAACAAATCTTGAGTGTGAGTGGAGTACATCGCGAGTGTTTTATTTATTTTTATCAACAAAGATTGATCAAACTACGGATGTACTTTCTCACTTTTTAAAATCCATAGAGGGTCTTCTTGGTGGGAAAAGGTAATCACCCAAGGATGACCCAACCGATAACACGCAAAAGCTAAGTGACTTCCAGCTGGTATATAAGTCTTGGTACTCGAGGAAAGTTTGAGTATCATGAAGATCATTCCAACAAGAAGGGAAGCAATGGTATCTTGCCACATAGATGGCCCCCCTCGAATGGAATGCCCCCATTAAAAACCCCTTGTTTAGAAAGGCCAAAATCCTTCTCTATTTTTTGATGCAAGAACAATCGTTCTGAAGTCGTCCCATGTTCTTACAACTCCTAGTAGAGATGAGAAGTATGCCATGGGAGATTCATGGGTATTGATGCTTGGTTGACTTGAGAAGTATGTGTTGTAGATGGGAGCCAGTGTGGTCAAGCATCTAATCATCCACTAAGAGTAGGTGTATATGGATTTATCCAAGTGGGAACTCAACAAATTTTGCCTCTTTCATCTTAGGGTTGTGCATCATGGGTATGTCCAGGATCATGATGGGCCAAAAAGTGGCTATATCTAAGTGATATGATGGCCATGTTGCTAATGACCTTTTTTTTACCCAAAATTGATGAAACAAAAAGGGTTTTTAAAGGAGATTCTCAACTTTCCACCAATATAAAATTCTTTACTTTGAATTTAATAAATAGTTATTATTCATTTTCTATTTGAATTATGACTAAAGTCCTGATTGATAGGCTGATTGAAAACAATCTATAGCTTTCAAATGGTATCACATTTTTTGAATCCAATACATGTGTCACATTTTATGCTTCACACAATATAGGATTAAAAAAAATAATTGAATTTCATGAATTTTTGACCAAGTTAAGATGGTCAGACATACGAGTTTTTATATTTTTTAAAAGTTGTAATAAAAAATTCATAATTAATTATTTACTTGGAAAAAAATTCCAAAAAATATGCATCACATTGGAACATGAGTCCCCTACTTATATCTAAAATATTATAAAAAATATATTATCATTTTATTGTGGTTATTGTGTTTAAATAGACACCTACTTCTTATTTTTTCCCTTAAATTTAAGTACTACTGCATTGAAACTTCAAATTTTCACCAAATAGATTTAAAAAAAAAAAAAACCTAGTATTTTAGAAACTACATTCAATTTTCTATAGATTCTATTCTTACATATTTTTGAAATAATATAGATAACTTATTCAAATTTTTATGTCAAGTTGCCTAACTCCGATTTTTTGAATTTTATTACCACTTAAGGGCCTATTTTTTCCATGACGATCTTGCACATATCCTCATATTGAAATCAAAAATCTTTTCTTGGAGATCCAAAACACTTGAAAAATATACATTCAAAAAATACTCAAAATATCAAACCCTTTAGGGGAAGCAAACACCTTTGACAAATTCAAGTGCTCATGCTTTCCCTAGGGATTTCATCCTTAGAGGCTTTTAAGTATTTGAACTTAATCACAATTTACTCTCACTAAAGTCAACATTAGGGAACTATTGCCTTGATTTTCTTGATTTCCACATAAGGGGCTTTATGGGATGAAAAGAAATTGAGACATAGATATTCAGTTTGAAACCTAAATAAGAAAGTGTTGATGTGGTAAAAAGGATCAATCTAAGAAAGATAAAGAAAAATTGAACCACGCATGTTCTTGTTATCTTTTGTTCATATGGTTTTCCATGCAAAGATTGATCTTTTGGTTTGAAATTATCTTAGGAAAAAGCATGTTCTTCACTACCTTGGTCTTGTAAATAAGTCTTCTTAGCTTCATCTAGGATCAGATCGAACACTTCATCCATCCAGACATTTATCATCCCACTACATAAACAAATTTTGAACCATTGGAAAAATCATTCATATTAGACTTTTGGTAAATCCTTGAATCAAAATAAAATTCACTTTGTTTGGATAAATCTGTGTGGATGAATCCTTCATCACACATTTAGTTGAATTATCATCCTTGTGGACAAGTTTCTTCCAAGATAACATCCAACATCTTGGGGTTTATAAGTCCATTATCCAAATCAAACCCAATCCAAAATCCGAAAGTATAGTATTCCTCTAAAGTTCCTAAAAGTTCAAACACCCATATCATTCACCCCTTTCATCCTTCATCTCATCATTGGCACTTAATCCCTTAAAGGTTCACTTTTGCAACAAGGTCAAAACACAAGAAAAACATGGAATATAAACTTTATTCATACATCATGAGTAATACAAGTCAACAAAACTATCCAAGTCTTGCAATGCCAATTGATTATCGAAACTCACATTTATACAATCCATACATGGCATCATTTTCTCCTCCAAACCTCAATGATACAAATGTGGTTTTTCCAAATCAGAATTTTGGACCACCTTTCCCTATGGTAGATTTAAATCAAATTCAAAACTTACAAATCTATCAACTAAACATGAGTCTTCAACAAAACAGCATTATTCCATCCAATCCATACATACAAAATAAGAATATACCAAGTGAAAACTTATCAAACATGAATGTATCAAATCCACACTTGGTGAATTTTGGGATAGATGTGTTTGCAAACCAAACCAATGTTCAAAATCCAAGAAATATATTGAGAACTCAATGTATTGATCCAGGTCAAGGTAACACCATGCAAAATCAAAGTTACCTAAATCAAGGAAATATGTTTCCAAACCAAAACAATGTTCAAAGTCAACCTATGATGCCAAATCTAAACATCATACCAAATCAGAACATTATCCAGAATCAATTTATCCATGATCCCATGAAAACACCACAAGTATTCATGCCAAATATGATTTCTCAACAACCAAATCGACTATATCAAGGGTGTAAAGATCCAAATCAAGATCAAATTTTCAGGATCAAATTGTTGCACTTACCAAAATAGCTGATTCATATCACCAAGAGATATCTCCACCCCAAAATCAATACACTCTTCCATTGGCTAAACCATGTCATCAAAGCATTGGGTTGTGTCCCCAACCACATCAAGAACAATATCTCCAATGTCAAGAAGTTGGATATCAAGATTAACAACATCAACAACAAACCCAACCTCCACATCTCAAATATGAATCACCACATCTCCAAAATCAATCACCACAAGGTGAATTAAAAGAACAAATCTCACAAGGTAACAAACAAAATACACACCACTTGAGGAACCAATTCAAATCGGTCATGCAAGAGCTGATACAAGAAAATCTCATTAAAATCCCCATTTATGTGAATTATCAAGAGCCCATGGTGAAACCATCGGGGTATAACAAGAAACACCATTGTGATTTTCACAAAGTAAAGGGACACACAACATCAAATTGTATTCAACTTAAAAATCTCATCCAAGACCTTATTGATCAAAAAATAATAATTATTGGGGACAATGATCAATATTCAACCACTAGCGATAGCAGTGACAATCTCTCCTCCACAATTGTTGAAAATGATGATCAAGATCTATCCATCAATAAGCACCTTGAAGATTTTTCTATCTCATCCGAAGATCAACTCAACATACAACAAGAGTCAGTTTTTGATCATGATAAATACCTCTAGAAAATATCCAACAATGATCCATTCAAAGGAGTGTTAACATTATTTGATCCTATAAATGTTGATCCTTCCACCAATGGTCATGTTGAAAGTGTCTCTACATCATCTAATGAGTTAGAGGACATATCTCAAGATTTTAACCCAAAGCATGATCAACATCTTTCACCAAAGTCTAGCAATGGTCTTTTCCATGACATATTGACATCCTTCAACCTCATGGTTGTAGATATTGAAGAATTCCTCAACTGAACATTTGATCCAAGCCCACTCAAAGATCAAGAGGATATTGAGACACTTCCCATGCCTATAAAGATATCCAAGAACCCATTATAAGTAATCCATCCTTTGAAACTTACCCATGTCAAGAACAAGATCCAAAGCATGTCAAAAGAAATTATAAAATTATTCAAGATCAAGAAATTATATCTCCAAGGT
Organism: Sequoiadendron giganteum; assembly: GCA_007115665.2. Classification (NCBI taxonomy): domain Eukaryota; kingdom Viridiplantae; phylum Streptophyta; class Pinopsida; order Cupressales; family Cupressaceae; genus Sequoiadendron; species Sequoiadendron giganteum. The sequence goes on from CM021105.1 coordinate 226,344,497, forward strand.
ACTACAATGATATAATGGACACTCTCCTATCTATACAAGATGTCCCAAAAGATGATCATATCCATATAGCACATACCCCTCCATCCACCCATGAGATTCTTTATTTGGATGGACACATAGATGATCTTCATTTAGAATAGGATTCCTTTACTCCTGACATTTTTACACAAAAGAAGCAGGTTATTGATTCTAACAGTCAAGATGAGTTGTCAACATCAAGATCAGATTTATCTCAAATTCAGATGGAGGACATCATATATGCAGATATCCAAAATTATCCACTCAAGGAAACAAGTTAGACCAAACAAGATATTCTAGAGTTCGTAGAGCAACAAATTGAAAAAACATCATTTGTAATGGTTATTTATCAAAAGATTTCTACTTAATAGGACATCTCAAAACAAGTAGAATCAAAGCATGAAGGTACTACTTCCATATTGAGGGCAACTATGTCTCAAGAAAACATCAATATAGGGAGCATGAAGAGTCCTTATGGTGAAACCAATGCCAATACTACAACCCACCACATCCCGAATCTTCATCCACTCATCACCCCATCCACAAATTGGGACCAACATCAAAATAAATCTTTGAATAAAAGAATGAAGAAAGGAATCAAATAAAAAGAAGTAGTGAATCATGAAAGACAAATCAAATACAAGTGGATACCAAATAATACGAAGAAATATTATCCCTATCAAACTCCATTAGTCAAAGAAACTATGGGGCAAAATAAAAAGGGAAAAAATATCCATCAAAAATGTCCACAAAGGAAAGAGAAGGCTTCTCAAGTGATGTACAAATTATATCAAGTGGTTGGTCCTAATTCCATGCACACTTCCGTATCCACCCATCATTTCTCATCTTCCCAATTTCGGAGAGTCAAAGGTTCCAAACTATCAACCAATCCATCTTTTATTCCTAAACACACTCCACCATCCACACCTCCAGAAATGATATCCAATTCTCACATTGACCATGTTTTGGAAACAACCCTTCATCATAAGGATTCATAAGGCATTTTATTGTGATGTACCACAATGACAAAGTTAACCTTCGTAGCAACAAAGAAAAACAAAATTCTCAAAAGTTCCATTCAAGTACACATATCTTGGAAAATAAGCTTCTTCAAGTAGGATATCAATGGCACATTATGACAGAAGCATCTACATCGACACCACCAGGTGGTTCAATATGAGCTTAAAATATTTCAAAAAATCCAAAAAAACTAAAAAATATAAAAAATAAATAAATAAATCATGAAAATAGTAAAGATAAAAATTGTCCTCTAGCGAAAACCGCATGGACGGTGATTTGGAAAGGTTCCGTGATGAAAACCTAGCAAACATGCATCATGTCTAGAATCAATCATCTATGTGCGCCACTTCGGGTGAAACCATTTTATCACATTCATAATAAAGCCAACATTAAATCCATCCCATCCATAATAAATACATTCATCCACGAACCATTTATCCAATCTATTTTCATCCATCTACATCCATAGTCTAAATTATCTTGATCTTGACCAATTTTGGTGCATACTTTACTATTGCTTATGATAAACATCTTGACATGGGTAATTTTCCTTGATCCTATCCTACCCAACATTAACTGAGCCATGAAGCACTATCCAAAAGAGCATCCTCTTTTCAAACATCTTATCTTGTCACAAGATAATCCTTGGCATCCTTTGCATGTTTACCATATGTATCCATCCATACACCTATCCAAACATCCACCCATGGGCTTTCCAAACATTGTTAGACACTAGGGGCAAATATTTACATCTTTCTTGGAGAATAAATCTTGATCTATATCCTCCAAATTATGTGGTGATCCGAACATTGACAAACATGAAATCAAATTGGTCAAAGCATTTGTGATCCAAAAGCCAAATCAATAGCTAATGGCATATTTTGACGAGATGAAGTTCCTTATCAAACATTATCTTTCATCAAACATCAATCCAAAAACTCAATATTAGTCGCATCTAACATGCATGTCACCATCACATCAAATCATCAAAACAATTTTGTTCCAGATCAAGCTTCAAAATTCTGATCAATCAAATCCAATCAATCCATCACCATCTCAGGATATCCTTCCAAATCCTCATGTTTCTTAACACTATCCTTGCATTGTTCTGTATCCTCAACAATGTTATCATCATCAATCTTGATCAATCAAATCCAACCAGTACATCATTATCTTGAGATATCCTTCCCAATCCTTGTGTTTCTTAACACTATCCTTACATTGTTGTGTATCCTCAACAATGTTATCATCATCAATCCATCAATTTGATCAATCAAACCTAGCTTGATTTTCAAAAAAATCCCAAAGTAAAGCATTGATATCATATAAATATCAAAATCATGCGAAAATACCCAAAAACATCCAAAACATATCAAAAATCCCAAAATAGGTCAAAAAGGTCAGAAAACATAAGAAATGTGAAATCTGAACTACATCGTCTTTGAGCTTAAACATAGGCAAGGCTAATCTTTGATTGGCACCTAAGACACAAAATCCAAAAACATTCATAAAATCTCATAAAACACAAAACATTAGAAAATTTGAAAATCAAAACATTTGTAAAACATCTTGAATTTATACCAAAGACAACCTCCAAACATTTTAAAAAACATCAAAAACATCAAAATATTTGAAAAAACCCAAAATGGTGCATCCATCTCATCTCGCTTTCACCCGTAATAATATCATCCATAATATATCAATTGTCACCTTCATCCTTTTCCAAAACAAATAGAAACAACCACAACAATCGGCAAAAGAAGACTTTTAAACACAAATCAAACTCTTGATCATTTTTGCAAACATGCCAATTGAACTTATATGAATGACCTTTTTCGAACAACCTATCAACTTGCCACCATCCACTAACATGTCATAGGATGCATCCTTCCTACAATGGGCATTATCTTTTGGAAAAATCAGTTTGGATACTTATCCTAAACAAAACAGATCCCCTTGGCTAGAGGTATGAAGAACATTGGCTTGTTTGTTCACTTGATCTTTTCTTTAATTTATCTAATTGCACTCATTCCAATGACCTCTGAATGATGTCTAATCAAAATTATTTAGAGAGAAAGGAATGGGGCATGGATCATTATCTTTTGTTTGTTGTTCTTGTTGGACATTCTTGTAATATAACCTTGGTGAATACTTTCTTTGCTAGGTATTTATGGAGGGTGTTTTGAATAGCATGTTGATTATTGCATTGGAAGGCTATGCCTTTCTGTGTTTTGGTCTGAGATGTTTGAAAAATATGAAGTACATCTAGGTGAGGTTTTTGTATGTCAGGTGTGAACATGAGTACTCCTATTTGTTTGTTGAGTCAAGTTACATCGCACTAGATACCTTGCCATACTGTTTATCTATACCTTGATGCATCGTATCTATGTATTTTATAAGACATAAGGTAAATGACCCTGTTAAAATACCAATTCTTGATATCATTATCATTATAATCATCATAATATAGGCTTGGTGGATCCTCCTTTCATCATCTTATTTCTCATTTATTCTCTCTGCACTAACATGGTATCATGACGATCAATCAAAAACATCACCAATGCATCCATTTTGAACCTCTTTGTCATGAGATCGATCCTCAAATAAAAAATTTCTGCTCAATCTCTCAAAGGGGCAGTATACCAACATAATCCTTCTCATTGGGGCAGTAGTGGGGCATCAAAAAAATTAAATAAAATTGAATTCTGATCTTGGCAGTTCATTCTTTGAAACAACGCAACAGGTGCATTGCTTCAAAGAGGGGGAAAATGTAGACACTAAAAATATACATGGACCTGATCTTGATCTCGCTAACACTAGTTCATCTTGAATCATCTACTCACCTGCCATTTAATTGAATAATCTTTATTCAATTAATTTCATCATATTGCCTCTCTTAATTAAATAAATCCAATTTATCTGATTAGGTCATCCCCTTATATTAATTAAATAAATAACTTTTTTTAGTTAATCCTATAGTCCCTCTTTTAATTAAATAATTCACTATATTTAATTAACCTCTAAGATCATCTCATTTAAATTAATTAAATTATTCTTTTTTTGATTTAATCGAACATCGCCTTCTTTAATTAAATAAATCAATATTTATTTAATCAAATCTAAATCATTATTCCTCTCAACTTTGATTTAAATCAATCCTAAAATCTAAATCAAATTGTCAAATCGGCTATTCTTCATCTAATTTAATCACATCTTGATTAATCCTAATCCTAATCCATGAAATCCTCTTGATTTTGTAACTTGCATAATAAATCAATTTATTTGATTTATAAATTCATCAATTTCTTTTCAAAAGGGGATCTTTTGTGGAAAAATTTTCCAATTCAAAAATCCCTCCAAAAGGATTGAGTACATCCAACAAGGCATTAAAGGCCTCTTACATGTCCTTTGCCTTCTTCCAAGTTACATTTACCCCATTCCTCTCTCCCTCCAACTTGTCATTTCATCAAATTTGAATTTGAATCTAATAGAATTTATGTGCATATTCATCAAAATGTGCTCATTCCTCTTCCAATCACATCTTGACAAGTGGCACAATGAAATTGGTCCATCTTTAATCCCACATTCATCCTATTTCACATCCTTATCTCCTATAAATAGAGAGATTCTCTATTGATTTTAGGATCCACAATATCATGCACAATCCATGCAAGCTTACTATACTCAATTTTACTCACAACTTCATCCATTGCATTTTTCATTTCATAGTTTTGTATCAAGTTTATCAAGGTTATCATCACATTGCATCAAGGAATCAAGAATATTCATCAAATCACACTAAGGAGTTGGGAAAGGTCCATTTCCTACACATAAATGGCACTAATTCTCCAATGGGATTGAAATTTTTCTCATTAGAATAGGATTCAATTGCTTTCAGTTTGTTGTTCTTCATTTTATCCCTATTTTGATTTATCAATCTAATTTCATGGGGAATGTTGCTTCTTACTTGCATTTTGATCTAATATTGTGTTTGTTCTTTGTGTTTGTGCATGTATAGAAACTCCATTCACATCAAGTACAATAATAATTTCAAAAGATATGGAGAGAGAAAAACAAGTAGAAGAGGAAGTAATTATGCATAAAAGGTAGTGATAAATTTAAGAAATCCCCACTAAAGAAAAAGATATAAGATCTTGGTGAATCTTTCATTTTTGAGGAAAAAATATTAATTTCTATTAGTGAATCTTTCCTTCTTTTTTTTTTAAAATATTAGTTTTATTGGCAATTTGTTTACATCACTAAAATTTAGTAGAAAATTTTGGTGAACCTTGAAAAATAATAGGAAAATGTATTAATTGTGATGGCGAATATATCCAATCGAAAAATAATTCTCATGGAAAAGTAAGGGTGTGAGGGTGGAGATTATCTATGGGTTGAAGGGGTAGACTATAATATTTACTTGCCACAAATGTTTTAAAATATAATATAATGGCCCTCATTATCTTCTTCAAGGTAAAATATACCCATGATATGTATTTCTCATAGGGTTCAAGATTTATTTTAGATAATTGATCTAACAACCCTCATTGTAATCTATAAGGTACAATTTACCCACAATCTATAATGCTTATGAAACCCAAAATTGTGGGCCCCATGAGCATTATAGATCATGGGTACATCTTACTTTGTGGAATATAATAAGGGCCATTAGATTATATTATAAATTAATGGTGGAAAATAAAGATTAGAAATATGGTCCTAAAGCTCAACTAATAATTATGATATACTATTGCTAAATTAATATAGATTTCTACTATAATTTATAAAATTTAGAAAAATTTGATCTAATCATGTATTGAATACTATGGAAAATTTTTGAGTTAATTTTTTTAATAAAATAAATAATTTGGTGATTTAAATGAGACTATAATAAAAAAATTTAAAAATGTGTTGATTCAAGTCATGTTGTAGCTTGAACTATTAGCCAATTGGTAAATATTAGCCACTAAAAAATCTTTGATAAAAGGGTAGAGTCTCTAGTTTTATAAGAAAATGGGAAGGAAGTTGCAATGACAAAAAGAGAACAAGAAAGAAGAGATGCGGGAAAAAATAATGCACCTAGTGGCTCCTTCCATGAAGAACGATAGGAATTAGATAATATTTGAAAAGATATTCCTTTTCCCTAGTAAGTTATTGAGGAACTTTTTGAAGATGTGTTTAAAGATATTGGTTCTATAAAAGACTGGATTAAATCAAGAATTTCATTTTGACCTAGGTGCCACATTCAATTTCTAGGAGATTTTAATAGAAATACTTGAGATAATTAATGAAAAAAATAAAGAAGATCCTATTCTAGAGGAAGTCAACTTGGTCAGTAAATAATTTAAGGGTATTAGACATGAAATAATTAAATACCAATTAGAGATGCAAGTCTCATCACCTCAAAAGAGGTACCTATTGAAGAAGCTCTAAGGGAAACGAATAAGGCAATTGAAATAAAATTTCACACTAAAATTTTTTAGGCAAACAAAGGGAAAATGAATATGTCGAGCAAAGTAAAATAGAAAGAAGTAAGTAAATAAGAATATAACAAGTTTCTAAAAAAATAAAGTCTCCTAAAATTCAACAACAAGAAGGAGAATTATATCTTAACACTCTTGCATGGATAACCAATAAAATTTGAATAATATAGTAGATAAAAATTATTCCTCTTGACCTAAAGAGTCTAATACAAAAATTGGAGATACCCAAACCTAGACAAAAATTTAGAGTGTTGGATTTTATCAGAGGAGAGACAACTAGGTCAAGGATTGCGTAGATTTGTATTCCAGTTGAAACTAAAGATCAAAGTGAAATGGTCCTTGTTGATTATGAAAGTGATAATATTAATCTAGGGTATTCTAGACCAAAGAATGAGAATATTTATACTTAAAGTCAAATGTGGATGTTGTTGTGGCAAGAATGGAAAAGGACAAGAAGAAGAAACTAGAGTTCAAAGGAGATGTTATTGAGCTTCAATATTACACTAAGAAAAATTTAGTTCTAGTATAGTGTATGGATCAAAACCCTATAACCCTAGTGCTTCTCCATCAATATGAAGTTTCTTCACTTGATATATTGAAGCATATAAGTGCTACACATGATAAGTGGATGAAATTAGTAATTTAAAAAAGGGAAAGGTTAATAAAAAATGCTATTGAGAAATAGGAAGAACCAATGAAATGGATAAGAAAAATACAGAAGTTGATTCAACATTGTAAAAATCACTTAGAGAAAAATCATATTAAACTATCCAAGTTGAAGGAAACTGAGTGTTTGAGGGACAAGTTACATTTGAAGGAACAAATTTCCACTAAAGAAGCACTTGTTAGGATCAAGATGTGGATTGAATGACTGAAGTTGGAAGATAAATTTATTAAAGGAATCATGAATGATATAGATTAATTGAATAAGGTTTCCATGATAGAACTTAACTAACAAGAAGTGGTACAATTATTAAAAATATATTAGAAACAATATTTGATATTGAAGTTAAAGATGTAGAAATATCCATTGCTAAGCTTAAGGACATTCTTGGTGATATATCATAGACTAAAATAGAGGCTTTCAATAAAGAAACAATGATTTAAAAGTAGCCAATACCATGGCACTAATGAAGAATTACAAAATCAAATCCATTGTAAGGTTCATATAAGGTATACACACATATCCATGACTTATGTATCATACTAATAAAAATGAAAAGTCATGCTATATTATTACAAAATTAGAATAAACAAGGCTCTTCCTGCATGAAGTGATTTTATTAGAAGATAAAAAATAAAGGAAAATAAATTCATCATTGAGAAAGATATGAAGTAAAAGTTTGATGTCCTTCCTTCCCTAATTTTGGGTCTCTACATTTTTATAGAACATTCTTCTCGTATTAGATCTACATTGTTTCACCTTCAAACTTTAATTCTAGAAGGATAATCCATGGTTCAAATTGCAAAGACTTTGATGTTTTTCAAATATGGTCTAGATTTGAATTTGGCTTGTTCATTATGATGGGACTCTTAGAAATTTGTCAAAATTTCTGTCCAAATTGGGCATGGCTGGTTGTTACTTTGAACAAGACTAGAGGTCTTATAGTTTGGGTTTAGGGTTTTTTATTTCTCATGAAATATTGATTGGTATTCTTTAGAAATCCTCAAGTTATATTTCAATGTTGACTTGCTATTGAAGGTTACTGGTCTTTTAAGTTGTTTGATTAATAATATCCTTCGTCCTCTTATCGACCCCTTTTACCCAACCTATCGGTCTCTTTTTTCCACCTGAGCTTAAATGTTTATGCCACTGAACATTTTTTCGGCTGGTCCCACCTAAATATTCTATATGTTCTATGCAATTAGGCAAACCGTTGAATCATGGGTTTTGATCTGGACCATTTTTGGCAAACCTCACAGGATTTCTTGTTGATGTCACTAAAGTGGTATGAGGTGTGCGAGATTCTACCATTTATCATATACAAAGAGGAGGGGCCTTTTCCCGAGGTTCCAGTAGTTACAAGTGGCCATATTTTCACCAGTGGAGGAATTTAATGATGGGGATTAATAATGAATGTCCCTCGCAGGCCTTGCACAATCAGATTAAATGTTCCTAAAGTATTTTGAGATTTTCCAAAAGGTGACACATGGCCTGGCTCTTGAAGCAATAGGGCTAGGTGGGGCCTATTGTCTGATTGTGACCTCCTGTTTTCGTCTGCTGTGATTGGTTGTGATTTTTCCTAGGTGGTGATATGGATCTTCAATGATCATTGAATCGATCTAAGTCTTCCAACTTGCCAGGTTTTTTCTACATCAATGGTGCAATTTCAAAAGGAATACTGATCATCCATGTGAGGAGCTTTTATGCTCTGCAATTTTTTTTTATTAATGGCACAGGTTTTTCAAAGGATTTTCTCCTGATTTCCTTGTGTGTGAGCGATAACCTCTTGGTATATACAATGATGCAATGTATGCCTAAAATAAATTTGTGGTGGCAATATCAACCACTAATCAATCGCATACTCATGCAAGCATTTGGGAAATTAATACTCCCTGCACCGGATTACTCTATGAGTATTTGTTGAATTGCTCTATATTATCATTGTAATTTTTGAGTTGGCAGGTGTTGGATTTGTTTGCAATCTCTAAGCTACACTTCTTCAATGGATAAGTTTGAGCCACGCCGAAGTTTCAAGATAGGTGCAGGGAGTTTGAAGCAAGTAAAGGAACAATGTCCTCTAGATGTTCCTGAGGCAAGTGTTTGAGGTATACGCAGGAGGTCAGGGCATTGTAATTCCTCTGTTGCGCTCTCTTCGACCTCTGGAAGCGATGGGTCTGAGACTGAATTAGAGTATCATTGTTATCTTGTGACCTTGACTGAGCTCATGGGTGTTGATGAAGAGGTCCTTGCAATTTCACCAATAACTGCAATGGCACCGTGCCAAGTTGATGTAGTTTGTGCTGATGTGGATGGAAAGAAGAAATTGGTTCCACCTCAAATTGAGGTGAGAACCAGAAGCGGTTGCATGTACCGAGGCCGTGTGTTGACTAAATGACTATTGGTGTTGGGTGTTGTTGGTGTTTAAAAATACAACCCAACTAGGCTTTGAAATTCTCTAAGAGGTAGCCAACCTCTATATTAAAGAGCCACAAAGGACAATGGCCAACTGAAAAGATTCATTCAAATACTAAACTCTCCTACACATCTGGCTCTGCAGGACCAAGGTGGGTAAACCTATACAATGCCCCAAAACTTAAATCACTCGTACACTGACATTGCTTTATAAAGTAGATAATTCCCAATGAGAATACACTAAGGGAAGAATTGACAACTTCAAACTTGGCTAAATTTTTAGTAACTCAACCCTCTCTCATCCATTGGAAAGCAAGACACATAATAACATAGTAAGATTAATAATGATTTTGCATTTAATTTTATTTATAAGATGCATTAACTACAAACAGATCAGTACCAATTTTGGGCTATGGAGTCAAACACATAAAACAAATTTCCCAGCAAACAGCCTTCAACCAGTGGATTTAAATTGTTGATGCTTTGCATCAACTGTTAGTGTCTTACACCAATAATCCTTCTCTTACTATAAATCAGATTCTTCTTATTAAATCCCATTTGCACACCTGAAATCACAATTACCTGCTCAAAGAATTTTAACCACTTCTTTGAAACAAAACAATGAACAGACAAAACAATCTCATGAAACTTGAGATGATAAACTCAAAGACACTTTGTATTATTGAATTTATATGACTCAAAGTGTACAAATATGGATACAATATGAAGACATCATGAATGTGCAAACACCTTCATGATGTTATTTGCATAAACTGGTTGTATTTACTCATAAATTCAAAAAATTATAGCCTACAGACTCAAACAATGACTCAAAAATTTCAATTCTCTATCTACCCAGTCCAATACAAAAACTCAGAACCCTTTACAATGAGAGAATAGTAGAAGATATAGAAGAAGAGAAGGAAACAGAAGAAGCCCTAAATTCAATCTGGAAATTCCATTTGGAAGCTTCATTCACCATTGATCAAACTAAAAAGAATATCTCCTCTCCTTCCTTTGCAGCAAAAAACTTATTCCCTCAAAACTGCCTCAGCTCATCATTGCCCAGTAACTGAAAACATGCCCATGTGGAGAATCACCAAATTCACCCAGCTGGAAAATATCTCTTCTCGTGCGAAATTTTGTTTCAGCTCTTTACTTGTTGCATATTATAACCCAACACATATTTTCCTTTTGATTATAAAGTGAATATTAAAATTTACTTTACTTACATCATTTGCATCCAACATTAAAATATTTCACCTCCAGCCAATAAAATAATTTGCATAGTGAATATATATTCACTATATACAATTTCTCCCATGAAAATTCTTTATACTTTGTCCCTTCATTTCACCTTTACTGTAAAAAATTATCTCAAGCAATGAATATTATTTTACTCTGGTGAGCATTCATTCACTTTCCAAGCAAAACAAAAAATGCTCATGTATTTGACTTTACTTCTCCATCTTTAAAAATTCACTCACTGGGCACACTTATATTTTGAAAGCATTGCTCTATGAAAGCAATTAAAATGTAATCCCATAAATTTTATGGGGCACCATTTTAATATTTAAAATAAGCCCACTTTTAAAAGTAAAGGCATTTAACTATTTACCCATGAATATTTTATTCACCTCATGGAATTCCCCTATTTAAAATTTTACTCATTTGACGGGGCAGTAAAAAATCTTTTTGATTAGCCTCTATCTTTCACCCGGTTGCACTATTGGAAAAATATTTAAAATTTTACCTCCTTCACCTGTTTACCATTTAAAATTTTTGTATTGGGCCCACCCCATTTTAAATCTCAAACTATGTAACTTTAAAAAAAAAATTAAAAAAGGGCTCGTCCCATGCATTCTCGCACACCTCACAAGAATTTTGGCAATGTCACCAAAATCCTGCGAGGTCAACGAGATTGGACCTAAATTCATTATTTTCTTTGTTCGGGCATTCCTGGGCTGCATTTGGCCTAGCTCCTATTGCAAATCGTGCCTCTCTTGGTCTTCCCCTTACTCACACCCCACACTTCCTCTTTGGTTGGTTGCGGACTTCCTCTAAGCTCACACACCCTCTGTGTCTCCATGCACTCCTCATACCTAGCGCGGGTTTCCCTTTGGTGGTCACACTCTTCACCTTGTGGCCAACACACCTCCTCCTTCTTCTTGTTGTGCGGGCCCTTCACTTTCTCCTTACGTGGTGCGGGCCTCTCTCATTCGTTCTTCTCCAAACTGATGTGCGCAATCCCTATGCTCTAATGCGCATTCCTGTTGCATTTGCTTGTGAGTTTCCAAAGTCTTTAAGACATTCATTTCTAAATGATGGTACCATCCATCATATGATGGTTGTGCCCATACACCTGCGTCCAAGCTTCGTCTTAAAATTTCTTGGGCTTCCTTTGGCTCTTTGATGCTCGCACCCCCACCTCCATGCGCTGATCTTCACTCACAACATTGATGCATCCTCCATTGGTAGGTCACATGCCCTCTCTCAGTGGTGTGTGAGCCTCTGAATTGTCCTTGGCACGGGCAAGAGAAACAGTGATGAAATTTGTGGAATAAGGCTTTACAACTGCCAAATGCATCTATTAATTTCATTTTCTCAAAAAAGAACTGGAAGATTTTCAATAATCCCCTTATCCACTTCAGTTCGATATCACCAAATATTTAACAAAACACTTGATAAGAATCCTATCCATTTTCAACGCAAACATTAGCATCTGCATTTCCAAGGAATTCAAACATCTCATCATCCTCAATAGTATTATGGTCTACTTGTTTAGGTTCATCATGCCTTTCAGTAAAGACATCTAGCCCTCTTTCAACCTCCAATAGCATCTCATATGCATTGACCCTTCTCTTTTGCTCTTTACTTTGTCTTGATTCCTCTAATGTTGTAGTATGTCCTTTGTGTCTTTTGTGAGCAAGTGTCTATGCTCAAGAGTCTTCCTTCCATGATGCATTGAAAACTTGAATTTTTTTGAAACAACCATTGATTGAATCTCATATCATACTTGACCAAACTTAATATTTACAACTCTACAATAATGCAAAGCATGTCGAGCCCCAAGTGGCCCAACTAAAAAGAAAATAGTTTTGAAACAAATTTCACCTTGAAATGATCAGAGACAATTCTTGAGTGTATTTGAAGTAAAATTATAAACTGGGTTGCCATTAAAATCTTCTTTCTGGCACATTTGGAAAATGGGCAAAACTGACCCAGTGGGTTCTTGAATCATCTTGGGAAACTGGTCAAACAACCACGTGAAACCATAAAAAATTGTAAGTATATAGTCATTTGACCCAAGAATACAATGCAAAATATGGGTCAGAGAAATAGATCATGAGGAACCGTATATTAATCTACAAAGTTTCCCAATTAAACTATTCTGAAACAGTAGTTGTTTTGCACCAATTATAACTGACTCAACTGCCAATTTGTAAAAATATAAAATCAACCCCTAGCAAGCTACCATCATACATAGTGGAACATTGAGATACCCTGAGCATGTGTACAAAATTAATTTTCTTGAAACATCACTGATCAAAATTTATTAATGATCAAAGTTGACCATTTAGAAAGGCTGTCAGGAATGTAGATATAAAACATAACAAGCTGCATTTGGTTTTGACTTGTTAAAAATAACAAATCAGATCATGAGGCTCTAAAAACTGACATGTGAGATCATTTAGGTATGGATAACAAAGAACATCATTTGTTTTGGCATGATAGTCAACTCGTTGCGAAATCCAAGCTCAAAGAAGAGGCAACTTTGCAGAACTGACAGTCTGCAAACAACAGAACAGTGTCAAAACCTCCAACTTCACTTTTTGAAACTCTGACAAAAATTATTGTTGGAAGTGGAAAATTGGCATGCCTTCTCGCATAGGTCAACTGAATCTGTGTGCAAATTGGTTTTACACGAACATCAATAGACTTCAAAATAGAAGCCTCCAAATTGGGTCCCTCAGACAAATTCTTCAGGTGCACTTCTGAAATTGCAAAAGCAAAATTTTGAAATAGGCATCTCAAATTTGCAAAATTTGAGAGTGCCATAAGTGGCTCCGACTGGGGATGTATACCCCCTATGGGCATAGCGAGATTTCATTTCTCTGAGGAGTAGACCAAGAGATGAGTCCATCAGGTGTCCTCAAACTGTTCCTTTATTCAACCTTATTTTTTCAACTTCATTTGATGACCCTAGGTCACCAGATGAAAAAGGGGGGTCAACATTTACCTCTGTCAAACACAATTCTGTAAAAAGAGCTGATCTCCCTCAACTTATGCTTGCCTCTATCAAACCACAACAACACTGGTGACTGCATCTTTGCAAACACAAGTATCAAGATGCCTTTGTGCAAATGTGAACTTTCTCTTTGTTTAGTATTTTCATCAAGTGCCAACCAAATCAGATATGTCACATCACTTCCACTCCCTTCATTTTTTGATCTAGCATCAAGTGGCAACATTTTAAAATGGGGATCAAGACTATATGAAAGCATAATTTTATCACAACCATCTACTTGATTGAACATGTTAGTATCTCCTAACAGGCAATCATTCACAACATTATCAACATGTTCATAACCACAATGCATCTTAAATTCATACATACTTTCAAAATGTTGATTATCATGTGGAAAAAATTGATTATCTTCATCATTTAAATCATTCTCAAGCTGAAAAAAAATCGCTTCAGTGTTTTTCACATTGCCACATTCTATGAAAACCTCTTCTAGCTGAAAAAAATAGAACTCACATTCTGCCTTGTGGCTGGAACTATTAAACTCAAATTGATTACTAGTTTGCATATTCAAATTAAAACTATCACAAGAACTCACCAGAATATCTTGTGTATCATGCAAACCATCTCCAAGTGTATGCAAACAAATACACTCATGCATTAGCACACTTTTTAATTGTTCTTCATCATGTTTTTATTGAGAGTTATTAGAGATTTGTGACTCATCATCATCTAGAATCATATAGTCATCCTCTAAACATAAGGTATCAACCTCTTCAATATCACAAGTGTGCTCAACAAGCAATTATAGTTCAGAAGAATAATCTGATTTTTTTATTGAAATCAGCATTAACATCCACATGAAAAACTCATGTCTAGGCTCACTACTTGGCTCATTACTCAGCTCATTAGATGCATAAACCTTATGGATATTTGCTGCTTCAAACTCATCAAAAGAGATATTTGAACTGGCATTAGTGTCCATATCTTCATATTCATCATATAGTGCATCCTTACAATCTAATTGTTGTTCCTCCTCATTCACGTTATCATCATCATGATCAAATTTTTCATAACTAGGAGGAACATCAGAAACACATCCATCATAGCTTGCATCTTGAAGGTCATCACCACTATCAAAATCAATATGGGATGCACACAATAGCTGAGAGTTTTCCTTATGTGCACATTTCTGATATCCTGTGGTCAATAGATCTAGAATTTGTTCACAACTCAATAGATCATTGTTCTGATTTGTTGTTTCAACCACTTCCTATTTTTTACCTTCACTTATTGAATGCATTATCAAATTGCAAATCAGGATATATCAAATTGTCATCATCTTCAAACTCTAAGAACTCAATGGGCTGATCATAAACAAGATCTCCCCAATCATAAGAGATTAGACTATTTGACAACAATATCAAAGATATGGTCACTATCCACCACAGAGAATAGACTATCCATGTGTTCATTTGCACTCACTTCTGGGCTGTCATAACAACAATCCACATCACTTTTGATTTCAAAATCAGACTGGGTGTCATTACCAAAATTTTCACTTGCATCCTCTTGAGGATAAACACAAATATCTTCAAAGTTAGACTGAAAACCATCAATGGTTTTCTCATTGCAGCTACTTGTGGCTTGAATTTCAAAGTGAAATTCATTACACACTCTGTCACTTGTAGCTGACACACTGATGTTCTCAAGAGTATTCTCTAAATCAGAAAATTTGTTTATCTCACTATGGAGACTTGCATCAACCTACACTCAACACTTGTAGGATTGACATAATCAATTGTATCATCATATTGCTAATCACATATCTCTTCTTCAAAGAGTAAATCCAACTGATACTCTTCTTCAAGTTCTTGGCTTGGAAGACTCAAATGCTGATTTGTAGCTGGGTACATTTCTTCTATAAGTTGTTCAAAGACAAATTTCTCATTATTTGATGATGCATTCTTCTCATCTTCTACCTTTACAAGTATGCACTTGTCTGAAAACATCTAATTATTTGCATTCACACAACTATTGATTCCATCAATATGTTTTCCCATAGCTGAAGACAACCAACTTTGAACATACTCATTCCTCTATTTTTCCAAATTATCCAAAACTATGTAAGCCATCTGCATACTCAGTATTTTAAAATATTTTAACAATGCACTAGATCCTTCTTCATAAGCTTCAAAATAAATATGGATACAATCAGAAGTAATAGGTCTGAAACTTTCTCAGATTAGTGAAAGAGCAACAACAAATCTATGACTGAAATCAACACTTGACTCTTCATTTTGTTTCTTGATTTGCTTTAACCTCATGAGAAGGTCTGAGGGATCTCTTCTAGATTCTTCTCTATAAGCATTCACTAATTCATCCCAACAAGGAAATGACTTCTCAGAAAAGCTTAGATACCAATCCCGAGCTTGTGCTTCAAGAGGTGTAATAAAAATCTCATTTGTATATCCTGATCTCTAAATGAATGTTTCTCCATGAACCTGGAAAAACTTTGAACATGTGCATCTCCTTCACATACGGTATACCCATCAAATCTAGGCATCTCCTTGTAAACTTGAGTTGATATACTTTCAGTTTCATAATCAATCCATTAAAAATCTAACTGAGCATACAATGGGTCAAAGGAATTGACAATAGGTGCAATGAATTCACAACTAGAAACAGTGTGATGGTCTCTTGACCGGGCTTGCTGACAGCTGGTATCTTTCATCCATTTCTTTAAGTCCTCTTTCAAATACACCATTTCATTCATAACTGAACCTAGGCTTATTAACTCTTGGCACTAACTCATTTGATTGCCAAATCTGACGAAACCTTCCGACGAAAGCTATATAATCAGATATATTGTTGGGCACTTGTGTGAATTTTCATTTTTTAAAAATTTTATCCCTGACATTCATCGAAATTTCAACAAACCATTTTTTTTGTCTACGTTTTGAAGAAGATCTTTCACCAAAATTTTGACGGACCTACAAAGTTTAATTGTGGCGGGCATAAATAAAAATGAGCTCGAATATTTATTGTGACAGTGTTTTGCTTGACGGTTTTCTTGGGGAAAATCAGAAGAAACTCAAGAAGATATCACTAGGTTGAGGGTAGTCATTGTATTTTTCCAGAATTCATTTGTGAAGTCAGATTTGTACTTCCAGGTTTGAAAATCGTATTTTAAAGCAACATCTCATCAAATTTCATTTTTAGTCTTGTGCATTTTCAGAATTTCATTTCCATATTTTAGACCTAACTTCACAAATTCTTTATAAGGGAATTGCTTATAACTGATGGAAAATTCTTGATGGATTTGGACAAAGATTATATTTACAAGGTTTCAATTTTAACCCTAATGATCAATTTTCAATAGATTTGGGAGCCATAGCTAGATAATATCAAAGGTGGTGGTTGTTTTTTATTGTAACCAAGTTTATCTTCTAGACACATAGCATATAAAATCTCAGATAATACTACCTTACAATACCATCAATCTATATTCTAACCCAATACTACTTATCAAATCCTTATATGAACATAGTCACCTATAACCTCACTCAAGTATTTTAATTAATTCCTTGAATTAAAGCCAAATTGAGAATTACACAGACCATAATAGTGAGATGAATACAATAACCCTTGATCATTTTATTCAAGATAATAACATATTCATACAATGAAGATATCTTGAAATGAGTAATTTTCATTCAGATGCTAGTGCTGTCTTGAAAATTAAGTACCCATGAAACTAAAACCTACAACAAAATGACACCAAAACTAAGAATAGTATCTTCACTATAATATCGTGCTCTTTACAAATTTTTTCTGCAACTTCACTTAGACTCGACCTAAATATATCTAACTTGCTAACCCGTAATTGTGGTCTTGAAATCCTTCTTATAGGGAAAATGAAGGAGCAACAAGCATCAGACCAGAAATACACCTATCACTGGTTATTTGGACTGCCTTATGACATTTCAAAAATTGGTTACAACTATCGGTTGTAGACTCTGTCCTATTCTTGTTTAGTTAAGTAATTTTCTACCCATCCTTGATATTCTTCATCCGTTGGCAAATTAAAATTTACCACCTCATTTACCTTGGCACTGTAAGGTGTATACTTTACTGCTACTTGATTCGCCTCCATTTCAAAAGATTCCAAAAATGTGCCAGTGTCAATGATTTTATCCATACTACTCATCAACATGTCATAATTTGAGTCATCAAAAATCAATTTGATTTGTGCATTGATGATTTCATCTACCCTTACCTACCATTGCTGCAGTGATCTAGCATTTCCTTGAGAATCTACAATATATGGTAAAGATGTGTCACTCTAGTCATCAAAACTCTTTACCAACTCTTTAATCCTCCTGCTAAAATCATCAAGTAAGGCCTAGAAACCTTGCAGCGACTTCACAAATTCTTGATTAGGCCTTAATTGTTGAGGCCTATTAGCTGCATTTTGAGAATTTCATATCCGAATTTTGTTGTGCAAGTTCAATATTCTAATTTTAGGAGTCTAATAGTTGGAAATCATAGTAAAATCATAATTTAATAATTTATGGAATTAGCATTTGAAAGTGTTTTTTGGGGTCATTAACTTCATACTATCTTCTCTTTTGCAGGGGTTGTTGCATGCCGAATTTTTTTGGTGTAAAATATCATAATTATTATATTTTGTTACCTGTGTATGATTAAATATTATTGGAGTGTGAGTTTGATATTTTTTGAAGATCTAAATATTCAAGCTTGGTAAAGAAAAATCATGTCAGATAATATTAGTCCAGAACAAAATGAAGAGTCACTTGATAGATTGTGGGCTAGATTCAAAAGAAAGGGTGATGGGAAATGTTATTTTCCTTGCAATAATTGCAAGGGCTTAAAGATGAGAAGACTTTTAATCAAAACAACTGAGAAACATTGTAGGCAACATGGTCATGTTGAAGGGGGGCATGGTTATCGTCCATTGGTAAGTTTTTTATTATATGTGTTTATATTGATTGAATTTTTAAATTTTTATATTGTTTTAACATTTGGTATATATAAAAAATCACTTGATCATGATCATGGTTTATTTGTGTTTGTCATTATTATAAAGGTGGGGCACCCTAGGGCACATGATATGAATTATCACGGCCCAAAGAATGTGGTTTTGCAAGCAGAGGAACATGGAGTTGTGAATATCAAAGATGAAGTTAATGACCCTATGGAAGAAGATGATCATGCACCAGAAAACACAATTGAAGATGATGGTACAAATACATTGATCAATGACACATGTAGTGGCACATCTGATCATGTTGATTGAGATGACTTTGATGATGTTCATGATTTACCTAGACTTGAGAAGGCATACGAGCCCCTTATGAAGGCTCCTAAACAACTCATCTCTCTGCTCTATTGTTGTTGGTGAACTTGAAGGTTATGAATGGTTTATCCAACATAGCAATCTCACGGATGTTAAGGTATGTCATATATGTCATCTTTTTTCATTTATTTTAATTGTTGTTAGTTCATCGCTAGTAAATAATGTATGAAGTATGTACCATTAATATTCTTTATATTAAGAAATTATTTTTTGTTGTAGATTGATTGATGAATTTTTGTTACCACCATCAAATATTTTACCTCGTTCATATCGAGATTTATCTGGCCTTATGAAAGACATTGGAATGGAGTATCAAGTAATAGATGCATGTCCCAATGATCATATTATATATCATAAACAACATGAATTTGCAACAGAATGACTAGAATGTCATATCATTAGATCTCAAATAGATCAACTAAAAAAAAAGGTTCCTCGTAAGGTTCTTCGTTATATTCCCATTATTCCATGTATGCAACAATTATTTAGGTGCAAAAGCTTAGCGCATTTTATGGATTACCATGCATGAAATAGAAGTGGAGATGGGATTCTTCGAATGCTTGCGGATGGTTATGCATTTAGGGACATGGAGGAAAAATGGCCACACTTTTAAAGAAGAACCTCGTAATCTCAAGCTTTCATTGGCAGCGGACGGTGTTAATCCATTTGGAGAGTTGAGATCTATTTACTCGGTGTGGCCTATTTTTGTTATCAACAATAACATTCCTCCATGGATGTCAATAAAGAGGGAGCACATAATGTTGGCAATGATTGTTCCAAGTATTTGTTTACATCAATTTTCTTTAAGGTAGTAGCATCTCATTTGTCTTATTTGTTGCATAATGACATATTTTTTTTCATTAAATAGTCATGTACATGAATTTATATATATTGCAGTAAAATGGTTATAATAATTATGTAATGTTTATGTTCATTCAACTAGGTAAGTACCAAGTTAAAGATATGAATGTATATATTGAGCCTCTTATCGACGAGTTACTAAATTTATGGAATGGTGTGACTATGTATGATGTATCTAGACCAATAGGACAAAGACAATTTGAATTCCATGCAATGCTTGTATGGACAATTCATGATGCCCTAGGGCTAACACATTTTTCTGGTATGTTATAACATTCGACTGCATGACTTTAACAATATTTAATTTTATGAAGTAGATATCATGCATGTTTTTTAAATAATCTATTCATTATATATAATTATAAAAATTGACACATTTAATCCAATTATATATGATTTGCAGGTCTTCAAACAAAGGGAAAATTTTCATGTCCAATTTGTGGTCCAAAGATGAAATCTCGTCATTCAACAAGTTTAGGAAAGCAGGTGTTTGATGAGTATAGGAACTTCCTCCACAAAAATCATAAGTATCAAACTACTGAAAAATATCTTTCCAATGGGAAAGAAGAGATTACATCAAAACCACGAAGAATGACACCTCCCCTATGGAAGTTGGAATATAATAGAATTAATTGTCAAGGTTATATACTGGATCAAATTGTTTATCTATCATTTATGATATTTTTTGAATTTATATTTTTATATTGTGTTGTGTTTACTCATGTTGTAATTGACAATGATTGTCGTTGTTAATTTTTTAACTTATATGCTTCATGAAGGTCGTCAAGGCATTAATGGTCGGCTTCCACAGGGACTGAAAAGCTATCCCAAACAATTTAGTAGGTTTCCCTACTATGAGTAGCTACAAATTGTGCATTTTTTTGATACAATGCATATCGGAAAGAATATGACAAAAACATTATGAAAAATATTGGATGGAAGGCATGACAAAGAAAACATTCTCAAAATTTGTAGTGACATTCAGGAAGCCAATCATGCAATGAAAAATGTCATTCAATTAAATAGCGATGGAGACCAAATTAATATAAGTGCCCTTCCTTGATTATTAACGAAGTAGGAAAGCAATTCTATAAAACAAGTCATACGAAAAATTCGATTTCCCATAGGATTTGTTGCGACCATAAACAATATCATAACAAAGAAAGGTGAATTTGGGTCAGGGATGAAAATGCATGATTGGCATACCTTCATTAAGGTAATTATTCTGGTATATTATATATATATTTGTATATTGCATGTACTTTTCAGTGTATTATTTTTACTACTTTTGGAAAAATATTAATGAAAAGATCATTTTATAATTGTTGCAGTACGTTCTACATCCATCTCTCCCAGACAACTTTGACAACAATGTCAAGAAATTTATAAATGATCTTGGAAAATAAATGAGGTAAGTAGCGATATTTGTTCAATTCGTTGTATATTTTTGTTAAATATCATTAATAATTTGTGCCTTGAATCACTTGTAGATGGCTGTTATCTAAAGAAATCCATAAAGAAGATATAAATTATTGGAAGAGAAAAATTCCTCGTCTAATGTGTGAAATGCAAAAGTGTCTACATTCTACATTTTTCAACGCACAAGAACACTACCTCATACACCAAATTGAGGAGATTGAATTGTGTGGACCTATACATAGAAGGTCAATGTGGATGGTTGAGAGACACTTGAAATTTTTGAAGGTTTTAGATAGACAAATAGAACATGTCAAGGGTTCTATGGTGGAGGGATACATGGTATACCAAACCATGGTATACAATATTGAATATCTTCCTAAGTTTGTAGAAAAGATCCATATAGATCACATTTGGGATCCAAAATCCATTAACAAATTCGAAGGGGAGTACCTGATGGGGAAAGTGATAGGTAATTATAAGATGTTCATGGAGATTAATTAGAATACATTTTACATTTGGTTTTTATGTATATCGTAATTATTTAATTATTAATCTTCTCATCAATTATAAATTAAGTTCGTATACTGTGGTAATTAACTAATTATACGTTATTTGTGAATTAAATTTTTTTTTGATATAGTTGGTCTAGAGTGGAATGCACTACATTTGTACGTTGTAAACAATCTTGATCAGATGATGGTATGGATTGAATGATGTCAACAATTTTCTCATGCATTAACATGGGAAGGTGTGGCTTCATTGGTTAAAAAGCTCATCGTAATGGAGATTCCAATTTACACCAAGGGAAATTGATTTAGCATATAGTTTAAGAGATAAATAGGTATGTATAAATATATTAATCACCCATATTATTTAATTATTTTCAATTATATTGATGTATATATATTTTGAGATTTTTTTCTTTGCATACATTCGGCCAAGAATAAATATGTTTATCAATTGACGATATTGCAATAAGTTTTACATGTTTGACATATTGCAGGTGAAACACCACAAGGCTATGTGGTGCAATGGTCGTAAATTTTGAATCAAAAAGTTGGATGACACGAAGAAAACTTGTGATTCTGGGATAACTGTAGTCTTTTAGGTGACTAATGTTTCATCTAGAAGTGACATACATCCAGAAGTCTCAAAAAATTAATACTATGGGATTTTGGATGATATACTTGAGTGTGACTTTAAGTCCTTCAAATTAATTCTATTTTTTGTCCTATGGTACAGGCTACAATTGAATTAAAATGACCTAGAGAGAACTATTATTGAACATGATAATGGATTTACCATAGTTAATACAATGTATTTTGAGCAAGCTGGAAATGAGCCCTATGTTCTTCCAAGTGAATGTGAGTAGGTATTTTACTCAGAGGTTCCAGGTAAAGTGGGTTGGTCATATGTTGTTAGACATGATCCAAGAGGAAGGCCGGTAAAGTATAATTTGGTGGAAGAAGAAGATACTAAACAAATAGAAGATGATGTAGATGATGATGTAGATGATGATCAGGATCAACAGTTAGTTGATGATGTGCATGAAAAAGATGTCGAAGAGGAGGAACTAGATCATGATGATCTATGAGTTAATTTTCATGAAGGTGATATCCATGTGGATGATTACATTATCAAAACTGATATCAATGACGATGATGATGATATGACCAATCCTCACAATGTTGAATCTGGATCGGATGATACAGACAAAGAGTTGGATGAAGAAGAAGATCAATGAAATTGAAATGTATGAGTTATGTGATTGTATTATCTATTTGATATTAATTTCTTGATAGAATTATATTTGACTTATGTGGTTACATAATTAATTTTTAATTTTTTTATTTTAATTATATTTGAATTATATTAGAATATGTTCAGTTAACAGATGTAAAAATTAAAATGGATAAACCAAAAGATGAAATCGTGAGACCACTGCTTTGTTGGGTGTATGGAGTCTAATGAAGATCTATAAAAGTGTAATCTATGATGGCAATAGTTTAAAGTTTTTGGCAGACAGATGTAGTTTATAACTTGTATAAATGTGCAAGTAAATGACTAGCAAACTCTACTTGATATAGAATGACAATCCTAGTTATTTGATTCTTCTTATTGATCCAATTAATACTCTTCAGTAATTTTGATTGACTAGAAGGGTTTAATATTTACTTGAAAGAACCAAATAATCACATCACACAAATAAAAAAAATGTGTATCGGTAAACTAAATATATATATGCTTGATATATCAATTAAATTAACAAAAAAGAATCAAAATGGAGACAACCAGATAACTGTATAATTCCACAAATAGTTGATACCAAGATTAAGCCACAAGTTCAGACCTCCTCATTAACTTCATCAAAATTCATACATGCATCTGAGTCTTTTAAAGGAAAGTTTCATTGCAAACTATCTACTGTATCTTTCTCCTATCCGCCTATATCTATTTTACATTATGAAATAGATATAAATATATCAAAATTGTGAAAGGGTGCGTCCTTTGAGAAATTTCTTTTGCTTAACAACAATAAAAAACTAGAAATTATGCTCTATTAAGCCATTAATAGATGTTTGATAGATAATCTCGGTAAGCTGGCCGCTTGTGTGTATCAGCATCCTCCACTACATTCCTTATGGCTATCTCCATTTCAAACATCTTATCATTCTATTCACATGCCCTATCCATTGTTAAATCATTGCCTGTGGTTGTCTCAAGAATTGTTTGCATCATCGTCTCGCATTCCTTCATCAATCATGTGGTAATAAACACTGTTTTACTCCTCTTCGGTTAAGTACTTGTCCCCCCATCTCTGATACTCTTAATCCATTGGCCAACAGAAATTCACCACCTCATTCACCTTAGTATTGTAAGGTGTGTAATTCACTGCAACCTAATTGGCTTCCCTTTCAAAAAACTCTAAGAATGTGTTGGTGTTAATTATCTTATCCATACTATTTGCCAACAAATCATAGTTTGAATCATCACAAATCGATTTGATTTGTGCAATGATAACTTCTTCTACCCCATCCTACCAGTATTTCAATGTCTTAACATTTCCTTGTGCATCAATAATGTCTGGAAAAAATGTATCATTCCACTCATCAAAGCTCTTTATCAACTCCCTAGTTCTTCTACTCAAATTTTCAGGTAGGGCCTAGAATCCGTTCAATGAATTTACAAAGATTTGAGTAGGCTTCAATGATTGGGGCCTATTTTCCACATCAAACCTAGAATCTTTGTACATAATAGCCAGATCATTGGCCGTAGGGATCCATTTCTCATCCAAAGGAAAAACTATTTCCTGATCCCTATTGATATTTTTTATTGCATCTAAGAATAAATAATACAAGAATGTACAGATGGTAATTTATCATGAACCTTTTCATTAAGATGCCTCAAAACAGTGCCAACCACCTCACTTTGTTTGAAAATTACATCATCCTCACTTGCCTTTAAGGCAGATTGCAATTCTGTGATCCTATTAAAAATTTGCTTCTTGGTGGGATCCACAAAATATTTAACTTCTTCTTCAACTGGTCCTGGTGTAGGACTAAGAGCAGGTGCCTAGATGGGGGACCTTGGAGTTGAAATAATTGGAGTAGTAGGGGGGACCAATCCTACAATAGAAGGTAATTCTCTGATACTAGGAGCACCGGAGGATTCTCCCACCTGCCCATATTTCAACCTATTTACTTCAGATTGTAGCTCAACATTCCTTTGTTGCATCCTACTATATTCTGCAATTATCATATTGTATTTCTCCATCAGACTCTTCTTTTTAGCCTCTTCTCTCTCAGCTATCTCTTGGGCCAATTTGGCCACATTTACTGTCAGGCTTGTACCTTCTGTTGTTGAAGTTTCAAAAGCTCTCTTGATGATTAGCCCTCCCCTTAGGTGTGGGATAATATCAATTACATCTGTCTTTCTTCCCTGGGGTGCCAATGCCAATATGGCTAGAGTTTCATACTCCTCACTGAAGGAAGAGTCATGCAAAGTCGCCTTAACCTCTTCTTCACTATTTTGGATAGGGTGCTTGGACTGTAAGATAGCATTGAATGCAATCGCATCAGCTATGTCCCATTCAGGAAAATGTAAGACACCAGCTTGAGTCACAAGTCTTCTTCCCTCCTTAGGAGTGATTCCTTTAAATTATTCCATTAATTTGGGCTTGACCTCATCATCATTCCCCTGCTCAAACCTATCAGGTCTCGATTCTCTCCTACTCTTGCATTTCTTTTGGCACTCTTCTAGTTTCATCCTCCAAACTAGTTTCAAGAATAGAGGAGTCTTTAAAAATGCATACAAATTCATCATCATCCAAGAATGCCTTGCAGGCCTCCATCCTGGCATCTTGTACACACCGCCCCTTTGCATCCACGTCATAAAGCACCAATTGTGTTGATCTAGGAGGGGAAGGGATACCAACCTGCATGTCTTGATCAATGACAATTATCTCATCCATCAGAGTTTCCTGCGTTTCCTCAACTCTCTACCTCTAATGGATTGGATCTGATGGTAACACTGCAGGATCACCTCTTGGTGGTCAATCTATTTCCATAATCCTTATCCCTCCGGGTGCTCTGATCCTTGGACCCAGTTGTAATGATGCTTGCATGACTTGTTTTCCCTTCTTATCCCCTTCATCCTCATCACTGCTCACATTCCTCTTTCTCTTGTATAGAGCCATGTCAACTGGTGGCTGATAAGCTGGCCTTATTTCTTCAGGCCTCACAACCAATCTTTCTATACCAAAATCTAATTCCAAACTGACCCTCTTGGTCATTAAGGTGCCCATGATATTTTCTAAATTATCCATTAAGAAGTATATTCTCTTGTGAAATGGAGTGAACTCCATTAATGGATCATATTTTGGATCCATTTTATGTATTATAGCCAACACCTTTTCATATGCAATCCATTTTTCTTTATTCAACTCCTGCCTATTGAAATCAAACTCATTTTTGATTACCTCCTTAGGAAAGTTGAATTCATGTGCAAATTTTTCACCTTTAATTTGTTGTCTAAACAATGCAAAGAATCCCTCAGGGTCATGTTGTCTCCTAGGACCATTCCTTAAATTGAAGTCATCAAAAAACCTTCTGAAGTGGACCCATCCTCCCTTGGAACAGACAAAATCAGAAACAAAATGTAGTTAGGGAACAAAGTCACTTTTCGTTTCTTTGTTAGGTTGTGCTCATGAATACAACCTAGTTTCCACATTACTTCGACAAACCCCATCCTTGATGGTACATGGAAACCATACAGCCTCAAGACAGTGCTTACACGGTACAAGATGATATTACCCCAATTGTGACACACTTTTAAATTAGGCTTCCTCACCTTCGGTCAGAGGAATTCATGAACATATTCAAGGACTCTTGGCACATTTACCACCAACCGAGCCCTGATTCTAGAGGCAAATTAGTTATCAAACTACACAAAGCTAGCACCTCTCCTGTTGTAAGACAAATCTACAGTCCACACCTATACTGGCAACCTTTCTCCATTCACCTCCTGCCTCAACTCAATTTTTTCTGAGAAGAGAACAACATTCTTGTACAGGAACATATGCATCAATAGGGAGTACTAGAAAAAAGGAGTGCCAGTATCCCCCACATGTAACTTCATCAAACCGTCATGCATCTTCTCTGACATGAATAATACAAAGTCATATACCATAGAGAAGTTGGGATGCTAAATTTGGGCTCCCCTAAACATGTACGCAACTGGCATCACGGTATTAGGGTTGAACCCTAAAATCTGGCACAATGAATAAAATGTTGCCAGGAAGTGACTGGCAAAATAACTCAGCCTAAAAATCTCTTGGTCATTTAGACTGATAAGAATTGTTGAACTGCCTGCCTTGGCTAGGTGAGGAGGAAGCAACCTCAAATTGAAAAGAGGCTTTAACCTTTTGTACTCCTCCTTCATCTCCTCAAAATATATTTGGACTAAGAAAGGCCTATACTCAGTCAAATCAAAAATCTATTGAATCTCATCTGCATTTATGCTTAGAAAAATTCCACCATCATTGTCCCTTATGACCCTTGTCACAGGATCATACTGTGTTGCCACTGCTCTGAGCAAGTCAACATTAAAGAACACATTTGGCACTATTAGTTTCCCCATGTCGTATCTCTAGGCATTAGAGAAGGGGTGAGTTAAGTTTTGCTATCCATACCACAGTCTAAACATTTCAAGACTAGTCATAGGAATCCTAGAATCCGCAATGTTATAATTTTTGCATAGTAGACCTTCTCTTAGGGTGTTTCCATTCATTAAAACCAAACCACTCTTCTTTTCATTTTTTGACAACGAAAGTTGATCAAAGAAGTCATCATACAAATTCCTCTTCAAATAATTAACATGGACAGAGTGTTGCTTTAGTGGTGCCATCTTAAACAACTAGGGATTCTTTTAAAAAATCAAATCCTCGAAGAAACTAGGGTTACCTAGAATACAAAAATACAACACAACTATGCAATTCCAATAATTCACATGAACCAGTAACCCTACAAAAATAATTAACAAAACCCTTTGATGAGCACAATAGAACCCTTCGCAAAGAAACAATCAAATGAACCCAGCAGTTTAGAGAATAACTCACACGATTTCACGCCTTGCAGAGAACCAAACTTCACGGTGATTGCTCGAAAAACTTCATCTCTGGCTCTAAACTGCTTGGAAAATATAGAATGATTTTCTGATGAAGATAGAAAAAGAGCAGATACTGTAGGTTGATTTAATTGAGGTAGTAGATGTCTCATCCGCCATTAAAGTTCATTTGCATGCCGCCCCAACAACTCCAATCACATTTGATGCAAATTTAAACTTCATTCGTCGATATTTTATTTTTGTCAGAGCATCGAATGACCATCTTCAAAAGGGTTGACGAAATCTCCATGTTAGCATTGAGATCCCACCACAGAAGTAGTGCCAAAGGAATACATGTGGCACTCGCCCGTGATATTGCAATCACTAAACATCCTACATCTTTGGATAACATGATGGCGGGCAACCATTTATTCCTACCATCGGCGATCATGTTCACTCACAACAATCAACAACACCAAAAATAATAGTCGAGCAAATTTTTACCAGCATTATAACATCACCATCAATCTCGAGCACCTGCATCTCGTAGCTATTTTAGTAACCCACTTTATAACGTATTTAAGTCCGACACAAATATGAAACGCTTTATTAATCCCTTTTTGGTATCGGCAGCTTGGGAATCATGGTGGTTGCCCATGATATCACAATCACTAAAAAACCAACGGTCATGTCATCATGAGATCGTGGGGAGCGGTCAGGATCAATCGTAGGAAGATCAACGGTCATTAAAAATACAGCAGTCAGTAGTACCAAACATAATCGTCGAGCAACTTTTTACCAAGATTATAACATCACCATCGATCTCGAGCATGTGCATCCTGCAATAGTTTTAGTAACCCACTTTATAATGTATTTAAGTCTGACACAAATATTAAACACTTTATTAATCCCTTTTCAACATCAGCAGCTTGGGACACGTGGTGCTCACCCATGATATCGCAATCACCAAACAACCAGCGGTGATGTCATCGCGAGATTGTGAGGAGCAGTCAGGATCAATCATAGGAAGATCAATGATCATTAAAAACAAAGTAGTCAGCAGCATCGAACATAACCGTCAAGCAACTTTTTACCAAGATTATAACATCACCGTTGATCTCGAGCATGTGCATCTTGTAGCTATTTTAGTAACCCACTTTATAACGTATTTAAGTCCAACACAAATATTAAATGCTTTATTAATCCCTTTTCGACATTGACAGCCTGGGAAATGTGGCGCTCACCCGTGATATTGCAATCGCGAGATCATGAGGAGCAGTCAGGATCAATCGTAGGAAGATCGAATGTCATTAAAAACACCCCCTGCAAAATAAAACAACTATTAAAAGGGAGAAGTAATTTTGCGGCCATCGGATGAAGTGATTTTAGTCTTGACCATTGCTCGCAGACCTCACAAGGTTTCTGCTAATGTCACAAATATGGTGTCAGGCATGCGAGATGCTACCATCTATCACATTTGATGGTGGGGACAAGTTTTGCTCATTGATCAATGATGAAGGCTGATGGCGACAACTATTTCTATACCGACGCATCATGGTCGTTCCTTGTTGACCTCGCGTAATTAAAACTGCAGTTTCAATAATGTGGCAAGGTGTACAATTTGGTGATGCGTGGACTCTAATGTTGTGCACTGATAATAAAGGTGGGGCCCATTTACGTGCTAATGTGGTGCCCGGTAGGTGAATATCCTATATGTTTGGTGACTGGAGGGAAAACGTGGCATTTTCAAACTATTTTGACTAAATCTGGGTCGTTCTCCTAGCCAACTTTGCGATTGATCAACGACTCATATTTAAAAATAAACTGGTATTGTATTATTGTCATTTTATCCTACGAGAGTGAATAGTAATGGCCGAGTTCGACTCTACCTGCATAATTAAATGCTAAAATTTGTGAATTACTATTTATGTTTTGTATCTCTACATTGAGGAAGAATTGCTTGGTATCAAGTGAAGCAAGTTGTGGCTACGATTTCTCAATTTCGCTGCCCTGGATGTTCTGCGATTGAAACCATAAGTAGCACGTACGCCATTTATTATAAATTCAAATGATTTTATGGTTGCTTGCTGGGAAATTCATGATTGTTTTCTATTTCTATTCTTGAAGAATTAATTGAATAGATTCACTTTTAGAGCTTGTCTAGATAATTGCTAGGGTTTTTTGAATATTAAAGAATTTATTGTTAAGACTAAAGGAAAAAATTGTAATTATTTTCTATCTATAAATAAGCAAACCCTAGTTTGAATTATCATTAGTCTAGTATAAATGACACCCAAGGTCCGAAATTTTGGTTTTGAAACAACTACCAGGTCTTTATCCCAAGATATTATTGATTTGTTACAACCCTCTACTAGCAAGAAGCATGAGGGAAAGGTTTTGTTCTATGGGCCTTGAATCTTGGAAGGATTGACAGACAAGCAATGTACAATGCAAGATGCCAAGTTAGCATACACTGGGTGGCAGTTGTTCTCCAATTGGTTTGAGAGCAGGAATTTGTCGGTTCCTTTCTATAACCCCTGGAGGTTAGACCTGGGTAAATTGGTGGTTCCTAATGTTTATATGGATGTAGATCTTTTAAATGACATTTTTTCTAGATATGACTCTGTGGCCCAAATTTTTAGAACACATGCTCGTGTGCAGATGATTAAGATAACCAAAGAAGAAATTGCAAAGATTTTGAAATTGCACAAATCGAGTCAGGATATGGTTCCTGTCGACTTGGAGGTTTTTAGACAAGAATATAGAAATACTAGGGGTTTGTTCAGAACATCCTTGTTAATACCTCATTTGGTAGTGTCAAGAAGAGGAAAAAATCAGAAGAAGATAGTAATTGGCAGGAATGAGCCTGAACCTTTTCCAATGGACTATTTCTCTAGTTATTTCAAGAAGACTGTTTATGCTTTATATCAAGTTTTGGGAGTCATCTTAAAGAAAAGCTTGCCTACTGATATTATGAATATGGCAGTAAATCTCCAACACCCAAGTTTTAATGTAATATATGATTTTGCCACTTATTTGGCAGAGAAGATGCACACGGGTCTGGTAGCCCTAAAGGAGGGGAAGATATGGGTTGGATTCAGATGGAATTCCTTGTTAATCCACATGTTTCTATATAGGGGTTAGGCTATATTTGAAAAACATATGGAATTAAAGAAGAAGGAAGGAAACATTGAAGCCTGTCCAATATTGGACTAGGATTCTTGACATGCATGATCATAAGTTTGATTATGTAACTTTCTGTAATGTCTTTGGATCTAAATTAAGGGAGGCTCTTGTTTGTGACCCCCCAAGGATCCCAAAATAAATTCATGACTTCTTGAGGCCGACAGAGAGAAGGCGTGAATTGAACATAATGCACAATTGGGGAGACATTATCCCCTTTCATAATACCACAGTTTTCAAGGTTTTTGGCACTAATGTCAATCCAAAGGTTCTACCAAGGGAGGTGCCCCATAGAATTGGATTTTTGGAAATCATGAGGCAATTGGGAGGCACTCAGGAACTACAATTTCCAACTGAACAGAAGAAGGTTCTTTCTTCCCTGAATATACAACATTTGCTGATTTTGTTATGGAAAAGGGAGGATGGAAGGAGTTGCATCAATTAGTTGGGCCTTATAGGCTAAGGACTGTGCACCCTAGGAATCATGATCCCAAGGTTTTTATCTCTCAAAAGAAGGAAAAACATCGGACAAGAGCTTTTGTTCACAACTTCTACTTTCATGAGGACATCATCAGGAATATTTTTTATTTGGAATTACAAGATGATAGAAAGGCACTATACATTGCCTACTCTAAAATGGTAAAAATTAAGTAGGAGAAAATACTTGGTTTCAATCCCATACCTAATGCTAAAGATGAGTTTAGCAGGGAAATGCATGCTATTGATAATTTTGAGAGCTTGGTTGGGGTTTTGAAAGATGAAAGGGTTGTGGAAGAAAGGGGAAATCAAAAACCATCGAGGTGTACCCTGTGGTAAAGGAAGAGGAGAGGCCTACTTATCAGTCCCAACAGAAGATAAGGGTTTTTTATAGAAGAAAGGGAAGTAGGGCTGAAGATGTTGCTAAAAATATTGCACCATCTTCTTCAAGGAAGTCAGTACCAAATTTTGTTGATTTGGATTCTGCTCCATGTTTTTCAGAACAGCCATGCCCACGATCACCAAAGAGGTAGAGGGTTAAAAGGGTAAATATTGTTGATTGTGATGGTGATGAGGATGATGAAATTATTATCACTCTGGATGAAATGCATCTTGAGATGACATTGGACCCAGTTGAAATTCCAATATGTTCAGGTACAGTTTATTTGAGGTTAGGAAAAGATGAAATCAAAGGAATAACAAGCAATAATGACTTGAGAATAGAAGCCTGCAGAGAGTTCATGATGGATGACTCTTTTATTCAAACAAATTATTTTAAAGATTTTGTGTGGAGAGTACATACTGCATTATATGTTGAGAAGGTGGCACATGAGAGAATTTTGCATCCATAGCTCCTAGAGAAGGTAATTCAAGCTAAGGTCAGGGAACAAAGAGAGAAAAATTCAAAGCAATAACACTAGAGCATGGCCAAGAATTGGTACAAAAAAGTGGAGTATTGCTACTCCCTGAATGGGATATCAATGATTTTGTGGTGTTTGACACAATAAGAAGGGATAATAAGCCACTTATTTCTACTAAAGAGGAGGCTACATTGGCACTCAATGGATTGACCTTTAGTGAGGAATGGGATGCATTGGCAATCTGGTCCCTATCCACTGGCTCTAAAAAGACAATTTTTGTAGAACCTTCTAACTTTAGTGGTCACTTGGTTGTGAGGAGAGTTGCTAACACCCCAACATTGGAAGCTACTGATATGGTCGTAAATGTTGCCAAATTCACCAGAGTAGTAGTTGAAGATTTGACCAAGGACCGGGATACTCTAAGAGGCCAATATAATGACATTATTATTGAATATAATAAGATTCAAAAAAAGGTAGCAGAGTTAGAAACTGAATTGGCTTTATTGAAACAATAAATGGATACCATGAGATCTCAAAAGCAAGCCAGTTCTAGCCACACTGTACCCAACCCACCAGTAGAGTAGTCTCAACTTGTTGCACAAGCAGAGTCTTTGGCTATTGTTCCATATAATATGGGACAAGTTCCTATCGCTATTGAGAGGGCTACTAGCCCTGGAGGGGGACTTTCTATGGAGAAACTGTTTCATCAGGTTGAAGAATATGAGATGGTAAAGTAAATTGGGGATACAACAGGGAGAAGCAATGCAGTGGTAGTGGACACTGTTTTGAAACATTTAAACAAAAGGGCCCAGAGTAAGCTAAACAGTGTTCATGCAAATTATGTCCTAATGTTGCAAGCACTAAAAATGTTTCCAAGGGATAAAGAATTTTCCATAACATTGCTAAAAAAATGGAGCCCTAGAATGGAGAATTTGAAATTCATGGTAGTAGGGGAAAAATAGCATGGTGATAAATATCGTATTGTTATTGCAACATATCAATTGGTCAAGGGAATTGTTGAGCAGAAGTTTCAGGGATTTTTCACCCCAATGGAAACCAAGATTAAATTGTTGAAAGATGTGTATGATGGAAAGGACCTGACCCCATTGCCTCATATTTTACATAGTTAGGATGAATTCGAACCCCTACAGGTTTGGAAGGAGCAAATGAACAATATAATGATGTCTCAAACACATGAGATATGCAAATATGCTGACATCTACATGCTAGAGAATACATTGGAAAAGTTGTCTTTTGTTATAATTTTCTTAGAGAACTTTGATAAAAAGGCAACATCGATAATGGTAAAGTATGCTCCCTATCAAAACAAGGTTGACCAGGTTGTGTCTTTCCAGTGGCCTTCCGAGGAGAATTTTTAATTATTGAAAAAGGTGTTCACTGATGAACTGGAATTATGACTGTTATAGTCGAGAATTGCAACTTGGTCATGTATAATACAGGTCTGGCCTTAGATATTATATTCTAAAATTGCATTCTCCTTTTGACTCCAAGTACAGGGTGTTGATGTGGAGTTAATACTATAACGGCTAAGCATGCCTTTGATGTATGGGGAGCGGCCTTTGGAGTGATGTTTTCTTTCCTCCTTATCAACTAATGATGATCTTTGTCTTATACTCTCCACTTGCATGATAAAATTATAACTAAATCGAGAGTTAGCGGTCCAATTACAAATGGACATGTGTACTCTCTGACTTGAAGCTTGTTGGCTCCCTTGTTTTATAAAAGGGAATTATGGGCCGAGAGAGTGGTTGGTTGAAATATCCAAAATATGAGAAGTAAGAGTCTAGTAATATAGAGAGTATGAATTGTAAGTCCAGGTTTTAAATTTTTTTGATTCAGATTGGAGAACTTTGTTAATCATGGGGATTTTGAGCATGTTTGTATCAAAATCATGAATATTTGGAGTTTTTTTTGTCTCCTATTGTGCTATGTTACATGGATTATTAATGAAATATTGATCAAACATGATTTTCATTGATTTTCATTTGTTCTTTACTATGAATTATGTTTAACTACAACTCTAGTTTAAAGGACCGGTTAAATGCTTTAGCTAACCAGTAAATTCATGCAATACAACAAATAGGATTCATAAAGGAGTAATAAACTCAGGTATAGATATATGGGTTGTAATGCAATTCATAATAGATCATAAGTGTTCAAAATTAAATTTATCCTATAGTTTAGTTTTCTCTTTTGATTCCTTGTGTTGGGATATGGCACTGGAATTTTGATTACGTTTTATTCTCGTATGTTTTATGTTATGGCATCAAGATATTTTACTCAAACATTTCCTATCAATTTACTTTATGTGAAGTTTGCGATTCTCTGTTAAATGGACATGAGTCATTTTTAAGGAATAGCCAATTTCTTGAAGGATTTAATCCTTTAACATTAGTTGGGGATCTATCTATTGCTTACGTATGTGCAAATTAAATGAATTGTTTAAATGTTGTATGTTAAGAGCACATGTTAGGGAATATCCTCCTAGATTTTATAGAGTCTGAAGTGTAGGATAATTAGCATTATTGCTATTCTCATTAAGTTGGCCATACTGTTCCTAGTATTTTATTATTGAATGTGGCAAGTTCATAGGAGCTTCTAGGAAACATGTGTGGGTTACAATAAAAAAATGCCAACAGGTTCAATTCACAACATGATCTATTGAGTAATTATAAAGAATTCATAATTTGAAATTCTAGATTTTGACAACACGATCTATTGAAAAGTAGGAAGTATTTTTCACATTGTGTCAAATTTTGATATTGTTATCATGATTCAATTATGTAGTTTTACAAGTCAAACTCATTGACCCATGTTTTATGAGTAGTGTTTCACAAGAACCCATCTCTCATGATAATGAATGGTCCACTTAGCACTCATTGCATCTAAATGGTTCTCAAAGTGATGAAGCAATAGGCCTTCCTAGGAGGTCACCCATCCCAATATTACATGATCCATGATTTTATTAATAATTGATCATTTAGGATTTTGACAAACTTGAAACACAAATAAAAATTTGACAATGAACTTAATGTATCACAATTAAGTTTCAAATTGAGTAACACAATAGAAACTAAAAAAAATTGAGAGATTGTTATGAGGGTAGTGATGCAACTTTTCTAATTAGAGTGTATTCCATGAGATTACAATTCTTTGAGATATTTTGTCAAATAGTTCACAAGATTTGTCTATCCTCCCACATTTTACATAGAATTGAAAATGGAGTCTACAACCACAACATTTGAGAAAATTCATCTTCATATTATGCTTTGATGGATGTCCATACCTTGTTCCAAATCTCCCATATTAAGGAAATCGACAAGGATTTTGGTGAAGGTTGTGAAATTTGTTTATGCATCTACCAATTGCATTTGATTGAAAGTTTCTAAAACCTTTTAAAAAAATCCATTATGTATATTCTACAATCATCATAGTCCATAATTTCACATTTATTTGGTTTTGCATCTACTAATTGTATTTTCTTGAATTTTCCTACCGAATTTTTAATGTAGATCCATTTTGTGTATATCTTACAATCTATTGGTGTTTTTTCCCACATAGAATTTGCAATTTTGTAAGAGATAGCCAACCTCTATTATAAATAACTGAAAAGGCTAGTGGCCAACTAACTAGAGTTGGATAAAGACTGACATCTCCTACACTTTTGGCTCTGTGAAACCAAGGTGGGTAAACCCAAGTGTGTTCATAAGAATGTTTCCTGATTGGTAAGAACACTTCTTCTTACAGATGCAGTCCCCACTAACACTAACAAACATTCATTACCCTAGTGAAGGTTGTGAAATTTTTCTATGCATCTATATCCCAAAAAGAGATAGTAGTTGATATTTGTTAAAATGTTCAGGTATTGAATCACCGTGCTTAGAGTCACAATCCTATACTTGAAAGGAATTTACTAGTACTATCTAGTGCCTCATCCATTGGGTGGGAGTCATATAAAACATAATTCAGATGAAAATGAACTTATCACCATAGTGCTTTGCTACCATGATATTTTTCAGTATATTAAAACAATACTCCTTAGTGAATCCTGAGCATATAACCATAAACATGCAATTTGTGTTCAAGCATTTGATTAACTCTTTAAGTCAAATAAAGAGAAAAAATTACACTTTCAACTACACCATTGAAACTAAATGAACAAACCCTTGATAAATCCATTCATAATCCATGGCCCATACACAAGAGAGAAAAATTTCTTAATTTTTTAAGATTTCTTTTGATATAAGTAATTACAAAAGCATAGTATACTTATTTCATAACATTCCCAACCCAACATGATTTCCTACATAATACCTTCAAAATCCTACATGACCACTAACTGTACCTATTCTAAGACTTCAGACCCAAAAAGAACAACCCTTAATAATGAGTCATCAAATCTCTTTTATAAGATAGGAGAGCAACAAAGCAATAGGCTACATTGTTCATTCCAAAATTGAATTTCATTTAGAATGAAATTCAAATTGACATTCCTCATCATTAGAATAAACCATAATTAGTTCAAGGAATCAAAATATTTATACCATTGTAACCAACCGGAACTAAAGAAAAAAGAGTGTGGCAAGCACGCATACGTCCACATCAACACACCACCCAAAAGTAACACACCTAGCAACTGCAACTAATTGCAAGACACCTGACCTCGGTAGAGGCGATCGCTCCTAGTCCTCACTTTAGTAGTAAGCAAGACCAACTTCCTTTTCTCCACTTTAAAACATGATCTGGTAGCATGGCATGGCACCCTCGCAGTTATTGGGGCAACTGTGAGGGGCTCTTCATTGACCCCCAACAACTCGGTCATGGATGCCAAGTAACATTGATAGTCTGAGTCAGTTTCA
Organism: Sequoiadendron giganteum; assembly: GCA_007115665.2. Taxonomy (NCBI): domain Eukaryota; kingdom Viridiplantae; phylum Streptophyta; class Pinopsida; order Cupressales; family Cupressaceae; genus Sequoiadendron; species Sequoiadendron giganteum. Next base: position 226,382,003 of record CM021105.1, read on the forward strand.
GACCCATCACCATTAGAACTAGAAGAAAACACCAGTGGGGACTTAGAGCTCCTCGTCCCTTTACAAGCATCATGGACAACCTTGGGCTTGCTAAGGACAGGTTGTACCCCATCAGGCTAAAAATTTCTCACCCTGACTCTGGTACTTTTGTGCATAGCTGAATGGTCCATTGCAAAGAACACCTCCCAAAATATAGGAGAGACTCGACCACTTGCAAACAAGACAACTCAAAATGTAATGATAATACCAAATAACACAATGAGCATTTATAGAGTTAATTGGTGTGAGAATATTAATTGCTCGAATGCAGCACGAGCATTCAAGCATTTTAGTGGCTGATGTAGCCACCAAAAATTATTCTTGGCTTGCAAAGGCATGGTGTAAAACCCATCATTGTATTTATTAGGAGAATAGTATTCGCACGTAGGAAAATCAGGTGAGGATCCACTAAAAAACTCATGCCATTAATGATAACAACTTGCAGAGAGCAAGAACTCCCAACTTGGATGAACAGGAACCGAAGAAAAATTGAACCGTTAATGCCGATTGAACATGGAAAATTGGACGAATCGGATTGAGTCAAAAATTGTTTGAAAATCCACATCACTGCCCTGGGAGAGTCATTCCGAATCACAACCCAAGAAAACAAGAGGTTTCAACTAGACAGCGGGTCCCACCTAGCCCTGTCGCTTCAAGAACTAGGCCACGTTTTGCCTCTTCGTAGACCTCACAGTACCCTCAGGGGCCTTTAATCTAATCGTGCGAGATCCGCGAGGAAGGATTATCATTGATCTCCCTTGTTAATACCACATGGGTAGTAAATTTTAAGTCCCACTACAATCCTTGTATGGTCCACATGATTTTTTTATCCTTTGTTGAAGAAACTATTACAATATATTTCTTATTTGTGTACTTATTTTCCATACATGTTTATAAAAGTTTGAAATTATTAATAATATTAATTTTGGCAAGACATTAAAAGAATGTTGATTGTAAAAAATATGCATCCTAATGTGAAAATGAAAATGAAAATGAAAGTGACTATAGCACATAAATTTTTATGTAGTATCCAATTCAAAGAATCATGTTACCCTCTACCTTGAATTTTTTAGTATAAAAAGCTAAGGAAATGCTATAAATAAGATAATAAGTTGACTATTAGCATATACCAATTTTCATAGAGATGTAGATTGTTGGATGTTGTGGCTGTGTTGCTCATGATATGTGGTTGTCATTGATGTCAACACTATTAGCATTAATGTCTTAAAGGTTGTATATGTCGAGGATATTGAGAAAATTAGAATAAATATGTTGCAGATAGTCTATGAAGTTGTGAAGATCAGAGTGGTGGAAATTTTTGTACGTTGGTATTCTAAAGTCATGTATTAAAGGGTTTTTTTTTGAGCCTATCTAGTATATCCTATGGAAGTTTCAGAGGTGTGCATCAAGATTGGAGCGAGTTATGAGTTTTTGTGTTCCTATAGTTATTTTGTTGCTATAGTTGGTGTTTTTGAAAGAAGAGAATGTAATTATGGTGAATTGAATTGTTGTGTTTGCTCTTGATATGTTCATTGATGTTTCTTGATCTCATACTCTATCATTATGGTATGTCCACGTTGATCAGTGTGCTCGTGATCAAATATTTTTCCTTTGCATGTTCAATTTTTCATGTTCTTGGTTGACATGATGGTGGTAGCGTGTTGTAGATCCTTGTGGATTAATTTTTGAATTCTTGGCATGTTCGAGGATGTTGCTTTAGGTCTTCATTATGTTGGTGCGCATTAAGATTTGTTCATGAATTGGGCTGACAATTTGTATTCATCTATTATTTATTTTTGGCCGATAGAGTTGCTAATGTAAATTTATGAAGTGGATATATAAGAGTGATTGTTTTATTCATTTAGAGATAATGTATGTGAAGTTTATGTGATATATGTGTGAATAAAGATTATAACATTCGAATGCAGAGTAGAGTGTGAAGAATTTTAGGCAAAGTATGAAGAACTATTTATGTGCCTAACTAAAACTGTCATCAGGATTTTGAAGAAGCTAATTTCTCAGTTCAACCTCATTAGATGGATTTAATTTTATTATCTTATTTAAGGAAGTGAGCCTTCCCTTTGAGCTTGGTTCATTCTATGTGCATGTAATTTTGATCTTGATATAAAAAATAAAAAAAATATTAATCTACTCTTGGAAAAACACAAACAACACTCAAATTTAGTATAAGAGTCAACCAATCATAAGGAAAACATAATATGAAGATGAATTTTCTCAAATCTTGTGGTTGTATATGCCCTTTTGAAATCTATGCAAAATGTGGGAGGATAGACAAAGCTCATGAACTATTTGACACAATGCCTCGAATAATTGTAATCTCATGGAACACTCTAATTAGAAAAGTCTCATCACTGCCCTCATAACAATCAATCAAATTTTTTTAGTGTCTTTTGTGTTATACCCAATTTGGGACATGGGGTATAACAAAATAGACACTAAAATAAATTGAGAGATTACAATTATTTGAGACATTTTGTCAAATAGTTCACAAGATTTTTCTATGTTTCCACATTCTGTATAAATTTTAAAAGGGCATCTACAACCACAAAATTTGAAAATATTCATCTTCATATTATGCTTTGATGGATATCTATACCTTGTTCCAAATCTCCCATATTAAGGAAACCAATAAGGACTTTGGTGAAGGTTGTGGAATTTTTCTTTGCATCTACCAATTGCATTTGTTTGAAAGTTTCTAAAACCTTTTCAACAAATCCATTATGTGTATATTCTAAAATCATTATAGTACACAATTTCACATTTATTTGGCTTTGCATCTACCAATTGTATTTTCTTGAATTTCCCTACAATATTTTCAATGTAGATCTCTTTTGTGGATATCTTATAGTCCTTGTAGTCCACATCACTTTGTTTTTTGAAGAAACTATTACCATATATTTCTTATTTATGTTCTTATTTTGCATACATGTTTATAAGTTTGATATTACAATTAATAATATTAATTTTGGCAAGACATTAAAAGATTTTGTTGATTTTAAAAATATATCGACCCAATATAAAAATGCCAACAATGGAAGCAATGATTGTAACACATAAATTTTTATTTAGTATCCAATTCAAAGGATCATGTTACAATTTAGGGTTATGATTGGGTATTTAATTAGATTTAGGATTTAGTGTTCGGATTAGTGTTAGGTTTAGAGTTAGGGTCATGGCTAGGAAAAATAATGTTAGGATTAGGGTTAGATTTATAGTTTTGGTTATGGTTGGGATTAGATATGAAATTAGGGTTAGGGTTTAGGATTACAATTAGGGATTATAGTATTAGGGTTATTGTTATGATTAAGGGTTGTTTTTATATTTGGCCTATAGTTGGGGTTAGGATTAGGGCTAGGGATAGGGCTAGGGCTAGGGTTAGGTTTAGGGATAGGTTTAGGGTTATTAGAGTGAATGCAAGTAATTCATAAAATAAAAAATATTTAGGGTTAGGTAATTAGGATTAGGGTGGGGGTTAGAGTTTTGGTTGTGGTTAGGGTTATAATGATAGGATAAAGGTGAGGGTTAGGGTCAAGGTTAAGGTTTTGAGAAAAAGGGTTAGGTTATGCTTAGGGTTATATCTAGGTTTAATATTTCAATTATAGTTTAGGGTGTAGCATTTGTCTTTAGTTTAGGGTTACAATTAGGGTTAAGGTTATGGTGTAAGTTAATGTTAGTGTTAGGGTTAGATTAAAATTAGGATCATAGTTTAGGGTTTAGGGTTAGGGTTGTGTTTATGTTTAGGGTTACAATTAAGATCATGGTTTAGGGTTTAGGGTTAGAGTTATGTTTATGTTTAGGGTTGTGATGAAAAGGATTTGGGTTATGGTTAAGATTACGCTTTTGAGAAATAATGTTAGGGTTAAATTTATGGCTAGGGTTACATTAATGAGAAAATGATGTTTTACTTTCCAATTAAGGGTTAGGATTAGGTTTATTGTTAGGGCTAGGGTTAAGGTCAGGGTATTAGTCAATCTTATGATTAGGGTTAGGGTTATGGTTAGATTAGGGATATGATGTTAGGTTTCAAGAAAAGGTCTAAATTTAAGATTAAGCCATAGTTGGCTATAATGAACATGAGAAAAAATGGATCTAGTTTCCTTTTGTGGGAAAATAATCAACTACGACTTAAACTTAAATTTAGAGATTACCCTAAACTCTAACATTAACCATAAACCTAATCCCAAACCTAACCCTAAAGAAAACACTTAGCCTAACCCGACCCTAATTGTAGTGTTTGAGGCTAGGCTCAAACACTAGATATACTAACCCTATATAACCTAACACATAACCTAGCACTAGAAAAAAAATCTTCTCCCAAAAAATCTCCTCTACTTCTATTCATGCCTACTGGAGTTGCAAAATTCAACATTGGTGCTTCAAACATTCATTCAAAGCAAAGAATTCAAATAAGAGATTTCAATGAACTAGAAGGGACAAGACTTACAACTTTCCAGGAAGAAATATCACATGTTAGATACATATTGATAGATGAAATGAGTTTCTCTGGGGAGAGGTTGCTTGAAAACATAGATTCCAGGCTTCGACAAGCATTCCCAAAAAATAGTGACCAAAGTTTTGGAGGTGAGTTCTAGATCAAAATTACTAACTTCGATAACTTTACATTACAATATTTTTTTATTCAATTCTATTATAGTTCCTTCTATACAAATTCATACTTATAAATTAAATAAAATATTTTATATTCAAGCATATCTACATGATTTTAGTTGGAGACTTGAGACAATTACCTCCAGTAAATGACATGGCTCCATATGAAATTAAAAGGTGAGAAAAGCTACTATGGGAAGAACTTAAAATGGTCATTACATTAATTTGTGTTTTTTGACAAGATGGACAAAATGAAGAACAACAAATATTTCATAAAATTCTAACAAAAATTAAGGATATCAATCCCACAATCGACAATTGGATGTTGCTTATGTCAAGAACAAATGCAAGAACCAATGCTTCAGAGAATGAATAATTTGAAGGCAGTGTTCATTTGTAATATAATTAATGATTTAACAATATTAAAATGATTTAACTAGCTTATATACCCTATATATAATCTATATAATATACGTTGAGATTTATCATTTTCGAGGCATATTTTTCTTTTCTTTTTGCTTTTTTGAATCTTAAGGAGAGTTGGGACAACAAGGTTATAATTTTGAAGCCAAGTTACCCAGGGTAGTGTGGCCATAGTAGCATGGAGCATAAAGAAGTGCCTAGTCATGCCAAGTCATGGAAAGTTAAGGTAGGTTGCAAGGGTAAGGCAACTCTACAAGGTGAGTTGGACTCATCAAGATGTTAGCCAGGCTAGGAAGAGTCTACAAATGAAGGGAAGGTCCCTATGGGTTATCATTGGTGATGAGAAGTCAGAAATGGGGGAGTCAACCCAGAGTACGGTGTCATCCTACCGATGTTTAGTATCTAGAATAGTAATAACTTATATAGGGAGGTATGGTTGTTCAAGGAAAGGAGCACCATAGGGATGCAACCGGGTTGCACCAAGAGTTCATAGATGAACACAAAATGGATAGGGTGTTCCAGTACTCTTCCTTCTAGGAGAAAAAAGAAGTAGCTCCTGCCTCGAGTCCCATAGTGACTCAAGTGTTCATCATGGTATTAGGAGCGAGGAAGTCTCATTTTTCCCTAGCTATGAAGTGAGGGGTTTTGTGGTGAACCCAACATCTTGAACCCTGTGAATGCAGTAATAGGGCCAACATGGGTTAGTTCCCAGACATGTCGTCAAGCGAGCTAGATGTTGGAATGATTTTTTAATGACCGTCAATCATCCATCAGTTGATCCTGACCATTCCCTGCAATCCCGTGATGACCTCACCACTAAGTTTCAATTGATTGTGATATCATGGGCGAGCACCACATGTCTCGGCCGGTGGTGCCGAAGGAATAATCAAAGTACTTTAATATTTATGTTGAGTTTTAATACATTATGTGACAGGTTACTAAAGCGGCTACGAGATGCATGTGCTCAAAATTGACGGTGATGTTATAATCTTGATGAAAAGTTGCTTGACAGTTATGTTCAGTGCTAGTGACTGCTATGAATGAACATGATTGTCGATGGTGGCCACTTCATTTTAGCTTATAAGGTAGTTTAAAAGGAATATACTTATCTTTGATGTGGTTAATGAAGCCTTGGCATAGTCTATTAGATTCCAAATTTAATTCTTAAAGGTATACTTCTGATTCCAAGTGAAAATCTAAGTTAACCTCGACATCACTATCCATATTTGTAAACTATTTTGTTACACATGGATAAATTATTTCTAGGATATCTTAACCAAATACAACAGATTTAGCAATAAATAGTGAGGTGTCTTATTAAACTATGCCAAATCCTCACTTTATCCCAATAATTACAAAATATAAATCGACTTGGTTATTTTTTATATATAAAATGGGAAACCAAGGTCCCAACCCTAATACATAGCAAGCCCGGAGGATATGAAAATAAAAACCAAAAAATAACTAACTATAAATAATTAATAGAATAATAAAGAAAAATAGCACATAAATAACTAAAAAACAACAAGAAAAAACTACAAGTTGTAGCATGTCTTTTGGGGAGTCACATATCCCCAATCTTCAAAAAGGAATTAAAGAATATCATCCTTAGGGTATTTCTTTCTATCCTTCTTTAAAACAAAATTATCAAGATTACCCTTCAACCTTCTTTTCTAGAACTCCCACACAACATTCTTGAGTAGAAGCATAGAAGTAACCTATGGATCACCTTATTACTAAAATTAAGCACATTATTGACTCTTTCCTCCAAAGTTTGTAGAATTTTCTCCAAATAATTAAGAGAATTGGTGTTATGGCCACAATGAGAACATAAATTTACAATATCAAACTTATTGTCCACCTAAATTCCTTTACCCTTGTCATCATCCATGGCCACCATATCATTTCTAGGGACTAAATTCACATCATTTTCAGCCTCTCAATCATCCCCTATGTTAGAAGACTTAGTGTCATAAAGAACATTCATTTTTGAAATTTTTTGAGACCAAAATCATTGGAAAGAGAAACATCTTCCTCTTACATGAAGTATTGAGAGTGACTAAACTCTTTGTTCCCACTATTGATGCAGTCATTGTCCTTGTGATCAACAAAGCCTTTGTTGTTAGAAACAACTAATTCTACACTGGGTGTAGTGCTAGGGGTAGTATAAATTATGGCCACCAACCTATTAGATCTTCTTACAAGGTTCCCCTTAAAAGGTTTTCCTATAGAAATCTTATTATTAACAGTAGCAACAATAAAAACCTTAGTCATTGTTGCCCACAAGTGAGGACTAAATTTTAGGGTTTTTACTCTTAATCTTGGAGATGTCAACATCATTAGGAATGTCCGCATGGATATGAGAGGCAAATTTCAATAGAGAACCAATGGAAAAAAGATTAGGGCAACCTAAGTCATCATAATCAGCCACAACTTTACCAAGCTCAAGATTTCCCTCCAACACTTTACTAGGCACATCATCAAATGTAATTTTTTTCTTGAAAATGAATGAGGAATGTTTGATAGGTTTTCTCTTACCTTTACGAGGAGAGGGATCATGAATATCACTAATATTCCCACCTTTAGCTTTGATAAGGATAGGGGTAGGGAATAGATTGGACTTTGAAATAAGAGAGCTAACAAAATTCTAAGAGAACATAGCAAGGTGGACTTATCGAGTCTAAAAATTAACCCTTCATGTAGAGGCATCACAAATTTATCCATTAAGACCTCCTTACCTAAAGACTTAAGAGAACTTAGGAAAAAGTAAGGAAAACAAGAAATCTTATTATGTTTAAGATGGTCATGTGAGAAATGGTAATGAAAAACACATTTAAAACTACCTTCAACACTGAAGTACTTAATTAGCACTCTACTAAACTCATCATTCAAAACCATTCTATAATTCGATGAGTTCTCCCCTTTTCAAAATTTGGTTGATGGTTTTCTTGTCCATCATTTTTCCCTATTAATGACCTTCCTACCTTCAATATTCAACCTAGTTGCAGCTCTAATGGTTTCCTTTGAAACAAGAAATCTAACACCACCTACAATAAAATTTGTATCCTTTCATGAAGCAAAAAATTATTTTGAAAGGACTTGATGAGAGCAACATAGGGACTCAAAGTAGGGAGAAATTCTACCCTCTTTAAAAATGTCATAGCATGGCATTATTTCTCACCTCCTTAGGGGATGTGAGTTAAGTGTGGCATCATATATCCCCTGTAGTATCTAAACCCTTGCAAAAAATATTAAACTAAGAAATATACATTTGGAACTTAGCAGGAAGAAAACACAAGCATTCACCTAAGAGAATAGGCTTTGCAAAAATTTGAGGCTTATTCACTATCATGCAAAACTAACCTGTTCATACAATCATACCATGGAGAAACCTCCCAACCATAAGTGACTTGATTAAAGTGACTATATTGTTATTTTTAAGTAAATGCATATTTATGGAAGCTTGGGCATAATAATTAGAAGGACCATAATTACCAATACTAACATTATCCAAGCAACCTACAAGAGGTTCATAACAATACTATTTAATGACATCAATTTGGTTGAAGGAAATAGCATCCATTTTAAGACTTCCTCAAACATAATCACAAGGGATAGCAATACCCCTCTTGAGCCAAAGAAATATGATACCTAGACACCAACAATTATCACTAGGGTAAAACTCAATACCCTTCCCCAAGCACCCATTAAATAACAATTTCATTATTTTCATTATTAAGGTTATTGATAATACTTTGAGAAGTAAAGAAACTTCCTATAGACTGATATGGTCCAATGACATTAAAAGTATCATCTATGCAATCATATAAGAATTCATTAATAGAAATAGGAAAATATAAAATCCAACAACTAATTAAGCAAGGATCATTTAGAGATGTCATATTAAGAAGCCTCTAACAAATTCTATGGTGCAATGAGCCATAGTATTATTAAACTCACCTGAACAACAAAGTGTTAGAAATGGGAAATATTCCTTTTATGACATACCATTTAGGTTCTAATTCATAAGCTCATATTCATGCCAAGTTTTTCCACTTGTTTAATCCATTTCCAAATGAGCAATTTTCCAAGTGTGAAGAATGAAAGAATAAACCCAAAACCATGTATGATAGTAGAGGGAGTAGTTTATTTTGCATTTACTCTTCATTACAATTCAAAGTATCATGTATTACTTCTCCCATAAAAATTTTCATGGGAGAAAGGGGAGAATATTTCTAGTATTAGACACATCTAGCCTATCACCATTTTTGTTAGAAGAAAAGAGCAAATGCCAATGCAAAATCCAACACCATTTCTCATAGTGACCCTTCGTTGGACAAGGAAACACCAATTTCAATATTCACTACTCCAATCAATGGCTTCTATCCTTATTTTTTTTCAAATATAGCTTGTAGGCCAGCTCTATGACCACCCATCTCACTATCAACGTTGCCATCACTAGCCCAACTATTCAATGGTCATTTTTCTAATGACTCCTTTCTCACTCTCTTGGAGGAGAAACATGACATTATTTAGGATATTCAATGCCTAGATATTTTTTGGAAAGATTTAAGGTCAAATATATAGTGGCATAAAACTCAATGTTATAGCAAATCATTCTTAGCCAAGCCCAATTGGTTCAATTCCTATGGATAGAAGGGGGTTGATCATAAGGAAGTGTTGAGATTCCTAAGCATCTCTTTTACCTTTTAGGTTTCTCCTCCCTCTTTAAGGAATATATCATTTATAGAGCTGAGAAAAATTATCATATTAAATTATGAAGCCCCTTTCTTTGGCAAGGAGATTTCATGTGTGTTCAAAAATTCTTGTTGCACACATTTCCATTACTCATGTTGCTAAGAACCTTGAAAATCCTCATATTTGAAGATTGAAAAAATCCAAAGGTATATTTTATGGCCTCCCTTTAACCAAGGAAAATGGTTTCAAAAAGTATCCTAGGAGTTTTATTATTTCCCTCATGACTTTAATAGGCTTGGCTTACTTTATATTCACTACTCTAAATGGTGCTATAATAGGCTTTGCTTGCTTTATATTGACTACTCTCAATGGTGCCATAATTTTAAATTTAATTAACATACTCTAAAACCTAACTAAACCAGGTTGTAGCTTGTCAAATTGGACAAGTGAAAGGTCAATACCAACATTGAGGAAGAGTTTGGAGGAGTGAAAACAATGTCAATACCAGCGCTGATGAAGAGTTTGGAGCTAGAAGAAGGTCAATACCAGCACCGAGGATGAGGTTGAGGGAACTTAAGGAAAATCGATGACCAAGGGACAATGAGTACTGTAAGTTTGGCCCCCCGCATTCTCTTTAACCTACAATTTTCATGCCTAGTTTCCAAAGATCTTCTCATACATTGGCCCCCTGATTCTCGTAAAATGGTATAAGATAAGACAAAAAAAATAAAATAGCTTAGTCTTTCACATTTTTATAGTGATTACTAGAGGCACATAGACCAATTCTTCATAATAGAAGAATTTGATCATACTTTTCCAATGATGGAATTATGATAAAACCTTAGGTTAAATGAATAATTCCTAGCTAATTTCTTGAAATCATGTTCAACCATATAAGAGAATACCGTTGCTATGTGTACTTGGATAACATGGGAAAAGGATCTTTGGGCTCTTTCATCAATCTATGTATTGTTAAATTTTAACACCTAAAAGTGAGAATGAAAAATCTTTCCTAGGATGGTGGCTAATTATGCTTCTCAATACCTAGATTACAAAATCCTTGTCAATATCATTGCCATCACAATTAAACCTATTACTTGAGATATAGTCATAGAGGTAATCAAATTGGATTTCTTGATAGTAGATACATTCTAGACAATTCAATCCTTGCATAAGAGATTGTTGAATGGGCCCAACAAACTACTCATGATGCCCTTACTATTAAGTTAAAAGTTTGACAAGGCATATGATTGCATCAAATGTCCTTTCATTTATAAAAGGCTCAAATGGATTTATTTTCAACCCTAAATTATTATCACACATTCAAAATTACCAAATACGAGTTAATGAAGAACCTTCATTCAAAAATGATGCCATGTCAAGACTTTCAAGTGAAGGTATTTTTTATTTTAAATATTTCATGTCAAAAATGCTTTATAAAAGGAACCTTGGCATGAAGGACCTTCAAATGAAGACCTTAATTCAAAGGCCCTTCATTAGAAGATCTTTCATATGAAGGTTCCTTTAATTCCATCCCATTATAGCTCTTAGAATTGTTAGAGATATTTTTGTTTCGAAGTAGAGATTGGACCATCAAATAGTGTCACCATGACACTACCAAGATATCCATCAAATTGATAAACCCTGACTTAACAACCACAAATTCACAAGAAAATTGCCCCTGCCAGCCCTAGGGCATCAATTCAATGCCAATTTTCTTGCTTTAAAAGACCCCTAAATGCAATGAACCTCTATAATACCATGATGCACACCAATCCACCAAGTTACAGTTCCAAGACAGTGGGTGGATTGGTGGATGTCATTTCTATTTAGCCCTCAAACCCTTACATAGGTAAAATAGGACAGTCCCTGTAAATCTGGTAAAGACGTGCCACTCCAGTCATCAAAATTCTTTACCAATTCCTTAATCTTCCTACTCAAATCATCAAGTAAGGATTGAAAACCTTGCAGTTATTTTACAAAAACTTGAGTAGGCCTTAATGATTGGGGCATGTTGTCTACATCGAATCTAGAGGCCTTATACATAACATCTAGGTCATTGGCCCTAGGGATCCACTTCTCAACTAAAGGAAAAACTAATTCTTGATCCCTAGTAGTTTTTCTTATTGAATCTAAGAATAAAGAAGATAAATAATAAACTGATGGTAATCTACCATCAACTCCCTAATTCAAATGCCTAAAAACTGTGTCTACAACTTCATTTTGCTTGGCAACTGCTCCCTTCTCACTTGGTTTTAGAGCTGCATGTAGCTCTCTAATCTTATTAAGCATCTTCTATTTGGTGGGATCTACAGAGTACTCAACCTCCTCTTCAACTAGCTCTAATGAAGGACTAGGAGCAAGAGTCTGGAAGGGGGACCCAGGAGTAGAAACAATTGAATAATTTGGAGGTACTAATCTTGATGTAGAAGGTATGGCTAGAGTACCAGGAGCACTAGAGGACTCCCCCACATGTCTGTAATTCAACATATCTACCTTAGTTTGTAGCTCAACATTCATTTGCTTCATTCTAATATACTCTCCAATAATGGTGTTATACTTTTCCATCAAAATTTTCTTCTCAGCTTCTTCTCTTTCAACTGTCTTTTGGGCCAATTTGGCCACATTTATAGTCAAGTTTGTAGCTTTTGTAGTTGAAGTTTCAGAAGATCTTTTGATTATTAACCCTCCCCTTAGGTTTTGGCTAATATCAGTAACATAGGGCATGAGCCAACCTAAAATTAGGAAGTAATAATTTTAGGCAAAATATTTAATTTAATTTATAAAAAGGGGCCTAGCATAGATGAAACAATGAGACATAAGTCATTTTAATACCCAATCCAAAAAGGTAACGACCGAATATATCTCACCCAAGGTTTTACATGGAACACTGGGATATTTATGAAAGCCAAGGTAAAATCCAACCTTAGGTTCCTCCCAAACAATATAACAAGCCATGACAATGGAAAAACATAAATGGAATTCAAAGAGCAAGATTTGAAACTCCATCAAATCCACCATGATGCACACAATTCTGCTAAGTTACAGTTCCAAGATAGTGGGTGGATTGGTGGATGTCATTTCTATTTAGCCCTCAAACCCTTACACAGGCACAATAGGGCAGTCCCTGTATTTGATTGTTTAATCCCATAAAACAGTGATTGAGAACTTCAAAACAAATGAAAATGAAAGGGAACACATATATTTATCTACACCAATGATCTCAGAGCATTTCAAGCTTGTATGGATCCATACAACATAAAAGAACTTCAAAAAATTTGTAAAAACACAGAAAATTACTTCAAAAACGTGGTATCTGATATGAAATTTTTGTATCAACTTCTCCAACAATTGCAATTGGATGGGAATAGAGTATGATAGAAGTGGGATAAAAAATGCATCATTTGAAGCATCAAACCAATATGCAAAGATGAAATAAAGTGCTAACCCCTTAAACTAAAAAAGTTTATTTTAACTTTAAGTTTGTTGGGTAGCCAATTCTTTTAAGTTATCAAATCCTACCATCATACATAATCAAAATGTTGTTGTTTCAAATGACTATGAGCACTAACTTTCACTATTTGAAGATGTTGAAACCTTGTCATAGAGAATTAGAACATTGATGCGACCACTCATCCTACCTTAAAAAATACCAAAAGTATCTTAGCAAATAGACATAGGAAGATTTAAGATGACTTGAACAGTTTTTATTGCCAAAGAATAAACTTATGATCACTTTACCAGGCCTAGTACACACTCCCTCACCATTAACCACTTAGACATATGGAAATAAATGTAATTTTTTTGCTATTTTGTCATGTAGGTGTCCAATAAACCACTTGATGGTGTTTCCCTTCAAGTTTATTTACTTGAATGAAGAGAATAAGTCCTTTGATTACAATAGGAGAATACATTTGATGCCTTGGTTTTGTAACTGGTGGACCATAGTCACATTTAACACTTGTTACAAAGTTTGGGAGTTAAAAACTTAAGTAGATTTGATTTGTGATGGACACATTTGGACTATAGTAACAATAACTTGCAATCTATCAAGACTTGATTACCTTATAACTTGTCAAATTCTAGCGATGAAATGATAGATTAATCATAATATCACCTTTGGATCACATCACCATGAAAGAACTTCATCCAACATTCTTATGAGTGCAGGTACCACCAAATAGGTATTTTTCAGATTTGTCTTCCTCGAGCGAGGAAAATTCAGGAAGAGAAGAGGAAAGAGAGACATGTAGTAGATCTAAAAGAGGGAGACCAACTAGAGGTCAAAAGATTACAAGAAAATTCCGTAAAACATGGAATTTTTTCTTGCTAAAGGGGGGTCATGTTCTTATGATGATGAGAGCATAGGCAACATCGAGGTGCCCTTAAGGTACAAACATCTACAGAAACAATGGGTACCAGAGGAACCTCCTCCAATAAACACTTATCTTTGTGTCAATGAGAGGATATATCGCATAGAACCATCATTATTACATGGTTTGGGCTTATTTTATATGGATGGCATAAAGTTTTGTTATGAAAAATTTATTGAGTTGATGGAGTATTTTGGACCCTGTTACAATTACAAATATTGGATGAAGCTAGTTCAATATAAGAAGTATGCATAGTTATGCACTATCAACAAATTATATACAACTAAAAGATAAGGATCAAAATAAAGGAGTGGCTAGGTACATTGACGGGAGGCCAAAAGCATCAGGGAATATTGCAAGGTTTATAAATAGTACATGACCTGGGTCAACAAATAAGCAACCCAATTGTATATTTGAGGCGCGAGAGGGAAATCATGTATTCGTATGTGTGATAAAATCAATAACTACAGGGGAAGAGTTACTAATTGATTACAATTTGAATCACTTAGATACAAATACAATTACTATGGGGGTGGTATGTACTATATACCATTTTACCCAACCTCCAATTAATGACTCCAAGATACCATTTTATTATTCTATTTTTTTTGTAAGTCTATTGGTTTCATTTCGGTAATGTTTTTTATATTTAATTTTTGTCATAGCGAGACATTGATCATACAAGGAAGGGTCTGACCCAGAGCGCAAATCGTGATCCATCTTCAAGAACTTCTATCTGACAGGTTTACCTCATTATAATTATACAAATTAGATACAAGCAAAACTTTTTATTATGTTGTTTTTTTCATGAGTTTATTGGGTTCATTTCGATAATGTTTTTAATATTCTTGTTGCGGTCGGCTGATCGGGGAAAGGCACTAGCAATACAAGAGAACATCCATATGGAGGTGGAGTCACTATTATGCGATTATGACATCACATTTTCCACAAACCCTGTCGATATGATAACGAAGGCCCAAACAAAATGCTATCAAAAAATCCTTAAGCTGGTATTCATAGTGCCTCAAACAAATGAGATAAGAGAAAGGGTTAAACTATTGTCTGAGAGAGCACAAAACTTGCAAGTAAGCTATCATGAGATCTTTAATTATAACATAATTTCATTCATGGTTTAATATTTTGTACTATTTTATGTCATGAACTAAAATATGTGTTTTTTTTAAAGGATTATTTGAGTCCTCATCATGTTGTTGGCCATGATCAAGGTACTGCAAGTGTTTTCCGAGAAGTAGGGCATGTTACAAGTGTCAATCTTGATCTTCTTGTCCATACAACACTTTGTCTGGACCCATCATCTGTGCTTATATTATCGACTGAAATGTCGGCAACACATACCATGCAGGCATTCGGTAGTCCACCTTCTGGCAGTGAACACATGCCACTATATTTGTTAGTACCTATGGATACAGAGGCCACTAGTACTGGTGATGTTTTAGCAACATTTCCTGGATCTTCTCATATTACTAGTACGGGAACATTGTCGGTCACATTTGTGGTGACCGATGATTTCCTTCTCATAAAGATAGAGAAGGTCCCAAGTACTTTAAAATGTTTTAATTATTATATATAGTGCAATTGAAATTTACTCATTGATCACTCTTTATAGACTAATGATCCAATGATCATTTTGCAGGAAATGATGTTTTTTATAAACATATAAGTGATATTACATTAGAGCTCTTCAGGCCCACCATACGTACATGGTGGAATGCCCAAAATCAAGATTGAAAAGATGAGCTCATTAACCGTTTAGTTGTGTTGTTCAGTGATAACGTATTTCAATTTTTTCATCGGTTGCCCAACACATCGAAGGAAACAAAGGCAAGACTAGGAAAACATGGGCAACACAAACTTGGCTCTGGTGGTTATATGAAAATAGCCACAGGATTTGTAAGTATCAATAAATGAAATATTGCATCCAAATAATAAATTGCAAACAATTTTGGTCTTATCACACCATAGAAGAAAAATTCATGATCGCATGCAAAAATGCGGGGCTTTGATTTCAACAGAGTGCCCATAGAAGAGGACCTGAAGATTATCTTCCACCAATGCTATGGATCCCTGAGTGAACAGCTAAGAGTCTCGATTGGGCAAACACAATCTTCCACTACATCCAACACACAGGTAAATAAACTCAATAAAGTTTATTTCAAATACAATACTTGTGCAATTTGTTCAATATTAATTTCTACCATTATTTCACACAAATAAGCAATGATAATATTGCACATGACATTGGAATGAAGCCCGATGAGGGTGGAGCACAACTTGCTGATGAAGGCCATGGTGTGCATCCCAGTACTAGATGTATTCATGTGCTATACAAAATACAGTATGGATTAATACAATTAAACATCTTTAATTGCATTTGGTGTATTAATCAATGTAACCTTTCGAGTTTCAACTTTAGAGCATGTAGAGCATGATCAACATGTTGAGCATGATCAGGCTAGACAAGATCAGGAACATGATGTGGCTCCATTAGGTAAAGAGGACCACTCCAATGTTCTTTTAAACATATTTAATTGAAATTGGTGTATTAATTAATGTAATCTTTCATGTTTCAACTCTAGATCAGGATTTGGAGGGTGTTCAACATGTTGGGCATGAGGCTATAAGACAATATCAGGAACATGATGTGGCCCAATCAGGTAAAGAGCACCACTCTGATGTTATTTTAATTAATGAAATACGTGTAACAATAATAATAAAACATATCAATCAAACATTTATTTTCTATTGCAGCAGACCCCCCCTTGCAGCTGCGCCAACATTGTGAGTACACGACTAGGCATACATTAAGACCACGAGAAGAGCTCAGAACAACTGAAGGGGGGACAAATTATTTTGAAAATGATACTCCACTTCAGCTTTTTTTAGCTGCAAAAAAGAAACAAAAAAAAAGTGATTGTAATCATAATATGACAAGTTGACAACCATGTTTTTGATAATATGAAAAAACTGAAAAAATGAATGTTATATGTTAATGAATTAATGTGAATATTTTAATGAATAAGTGTTATATGTTAATGAATGAATGTTATATGTTATTAATGGATGAGTGAATGAATATTATATGTTATTAATGGATGAATGAATGATTAATATTATATGATTGGGTATGGGGAATTGAGAGTGATGTGAGGGGGGTGGAGGGGCCAAATGAGCTTCCACCTTCACGTGGTTGGCCCTGTTAAGTAGAGAATATTAAACTATTCTCAAAACAAAGAGAAGCTCAATAAGGTAAGTAATGCACTTTTCAATATAAGAAATGCATCGTTTGAAGCATAAAATCAATATGCAAAGATGAAAGAAAGTGCTAACTTTTCACTATGAACATTGTGTTGTGTGTGGATTTGGATCATAATGTAATATTTTTTATTTTTATTTTAGTGGTCTCAAAAATTTGACTTTTTTGCATAACAGGTTAGTTGAAAATTTGACAGCTCTGAAGGGTTTAGAGGCTTAATTGAGATAATTACACGGATATTTGGATCTTTTTGTTGATGGGAGGCTTCCACTTAACCATGAAATTTTGTACCATCTACAAGTATGCTAAAATATCTCTACTTACATTCATTCAACTTACTGTAGTATAATATCTGACAAAAATGTCCTTTTCATTATACTTACATGGATTTTCATGCCATGTTCCAAAGCAAATGTTTTAAAACATGAGAGAAGGATGCTAGCAAGGGTTGAGGAATATGGCTTTACAATTGCCAATTGCATAGTTTACTTCATTTATCTATCATATCTCCTATGTGTTTCACAATTGTTGGAATCATATACTATAATTAAAGAACTAGTAAAATTAAAATATGTAAGTTTAAAATATGGCATTACATATCTTTCTATGAATTATTGAAAGAAAATGTCAAAATGGAGAAGTATTAACAAAATAATCTGCATAATTTTTAAGAGATCAGGGAATTTTTTTGCAGAGTTATCTTGAATATATTTAAGACAAAAGTAACTTATAGAGATTGAAGCAGAATATCGATAGTCTAAAATCACCAGTCAACACATCTTAGTAGTATCTCAATTCAAGAGAACTAGGTCCACTATCCATTAGCTAGTGAAACAAATAAAATCAATTCATAAGATTATTCTATTCGAATATGGTTGACTAGTTGCTTCTTTCTTTTTGATTGTCAGGAAGTCATCAATATACACTTGGTTTTCCCGCCTTCTCTTGCCTCATGGCCAGAGAGTTTCTACAGAAGGCATCAAAGTAACCTTCAAGATTGAAAATGGAAATGAGTACAAGGTCAGTATAACTTAATGCTAATTGGGTATGATTTTATTTTTTCAAGACCAATTTAGATTCATTTTTTGCTCACACTACTTTTATTTACATTTATGTTTTTCTAATATCCATTTTCCTTTGCATTCATATTCTTCTATACATATTGTGTTTGACAATAATGTTTTCCTTAATTTAATCTAGGAGACAGGACCAATGTCATGCTGTTAGGATTTACTGTGAAGTTAATCCAAAGGTTTTCATTGCTTCTCAAGGCCATATTGCAATTATCTCTCTAGGAAGCCCACATGATCCCCATCAGTTATCTTCTTTTTGTAGTCTCTAAATTTCTTAGAAGAAATCAACAACCAGTTTATCTAAATGTGGCTCCTTGTTTACACATTAATAGCTCTTTTGGTAACAATGGATAAAAATTGGATTCATGGGGTCTTATAGAGAAGCCTCTCAAACATGGAGATCAAGAGTGGGACTAGGTAAAACCATTCATAATCATGCTCATATTGTTTTATTGATTGTCTAAGAGCTAAGTATCTAGGATAAAATTTTGTATTTTTCTATTGAATTTCCAGAGTGAGAATAATTTTGGGTTTGCAATCCTATTTTTTAATACACTAGCTAAGTATCCAAGATGCAATGCAGGTACTCTTTCTCACCAAATTTCTCATTTTCCACAAATTTAGATTCTAGTGTGTAGTTTAATATTCACTAATTTGATTTTTTATTTTTTAGAAAAATTCGAATCCAGTTCTTAGGTTGTGCTTGCTGTCCACGACAGTCCCCTTGATCTTATGACTCATCATAGGTTTTATATTTTGCTCCAATTTTTTATCAACATCAAATGTGGCCATCATAATATCATCCATATCCTCCATATTCTACAATTATTCATTTCTCATTTCTCATATATAGTAACCAAATAATGCAGGCCTAGAGCTTGGATTGCAGATGTATGCAAAATATGATAAATCCATGCCTTTGTAAGCCTAATTAAACACAAAAATTGACATGTTGTTTGATATTTTAAATAGTCATATGAATGTCCTTTTTCTACCTTGTAAACACTTACTCAATGCATACAATAATTTATTGAAATGAAAATTTGAATGGCCTCTTAACTCTTGACACTAATGTCATTGCATTTGTCCAAACAGGGTTAATTATATTGTGATCTAAATTTTCATAATGAAGTCTTACAGTCTGTCCTTTAAATTTGAGCATTGATGACAATCCATCTTGTCTTTTACTACCCCTATTAAGTGCTCATGGTCTTGGCATATCAACTTTCTCTCTTTCATTGACCTGTCCTTATGTCTTGTCATTATCCCTATGGATGCACTTTGGAGTCTCCTACTACTTTTATATATCACCCAGAGTCACCCCGATAAGTATTTTGATCCATTTTTATCCTCGTCGACAAAAGATCATGTATCGCTAGGATATTCTATAGTTTCCCTGATGTGGTGAGTCTCCCCGATGATTATTCTTTCGATCTCCACTATGTTGCAAGGATTCCTACTGATCTAATCTTATTGGAATCACATAGCGGATTGGATAGACATTCAAAACTTACTCCGATGGTATATGTCTTTCCGATATGATTCCCTTGTTCTTTGTCGATGAGACAAGATGTGTATCTTGCTAATGAAACATCATCGCTGAGACCAAAATCCAATCCTCCCGATATATCTTCTTAGGCAATTTTGATCATTGTAGTAGTTTTGATCTTTCACTGATATGCCTACATTTCAACGAATATATATATATATTTTAAATTGCATTGTTCCGTCGAAATTGCGACGAACCACAAAAATGCTGGACAACCTTGCAATGTATCCAGCTAAATTTTGTCGTAATGACTTGCCTATTTCCTCGTGAGTGCGACGAAATTTCACTGTAATGACTTGCCTATTGCATCGTGCGTTCAACAATCTTATATTGTTAATCCGATGGTTTGGAAAAGGTATGCCACCCATGCTTCGGGTATCATTTTTCCCTATACCGACGATACTGTCATATCGGTTTTGATGACTGTATGATGTGGCTTTGATGCTTTAGCGATGGTATGCTGCATGTGCTCCTAGTACTTCTCATCGCCAGACCGATGACATTGCCATCACTGTTTTGATGAATGTATGTCGCTGCTCTGACGCTTCTGCGGTGGTATGCCACACATGCTTTGGGTATTGTTTGCCGCTAGACCAATGACACTGTCATCTCCATTTCAACAATTGTATGTCGATGCTCTGATGCTTCAGCGAAGGTATTTCACCTGTGTACTCTTCATTGCTAGGCCGACGACTATATGTCACTGCTCTGATGCTTCAGCGAAGGTATGTCGCCCATGCTTCGAGTACTTTTCATCACTAGACTGATGAAACTTTCATCTCAGTTCCGATGAATATATGTCTTTGCTCTGATTCTTCAGCGACAGTATTTCATCCGTGGTCCAGCCACTGCTTGTCACGCGATCAACGAAGTGGGCATCATTGTTCCGACACTTCAATGAAGGTATACCGCCCATACTTTGGCAATTGTTTATTGTGTGATCGATGAAAAGGGCATCGTGGTTTCGATGAGCTTGCATTGGGAGGGTGACATTTTATAGTGCATCGGGATATAGACAAAAACTGAGTGATGATGCTAATTTATGCAATTTGTCGATCGACTAATAGTAGATCGTCAAAATTTTGACGAATGACCATCACAAATTGGGGTCAAATTCAATAGTGTGGGTTCTTACACTTTAGGGTACTAGATTCTTGAAGATTATTATACTTTTGACACTTCTTGATAAGGTGAATCAAAGTATTCACTAATATAGCTACTTTACATTGGTGATACATGGATATTACAAATTAAGGCTCACTAATTGTGCATAATTACAAGCATGACCAAAAGATGGACAATAGGGATAATTATTGGCATAGTGACAACCTAGGCTTGAAAATTATGACAATAAAAATGAATGGAAACCCCATAAGGTACATAAATGCATTCTAACCATCCAAACTAGCAGATATTTGAGCACTAAACATAATCTTTCAATGGAACTGCAATTACATTCAATAGATCCAACAAATAAGAGTGTGCAAATTTGAATTTATTGTTCTTTCCCTTTTTCAGTGCTAACTCACTTAATAGGGAAGCAAGGGTTCTCTTAAGAAGTTCAAATATGGTTTTTGTACACAAGTTTCTTGAAAACCAAGAGTGAGGAATACCTGGAAACTTTGTAGCTGCTACAAATTATCTTCCTAACTGGTAATATTTGTAGATCTGGAACTTTCTTCAAATTATAACAGGCTCTATCAACAAGGTCACCACCTCTTTTCACAGAGGAATGAACTTCAAGTAGTATGAAGTTATTTCATATGTAAACTTCTTTTTGAGTTCCTTTCCACCAGCAGAGCACCACAGATTATAAAACTGTTCAGGTTCACTGCAACAAATCTTTCTCCAAGGTTGAAATCCTTCAAACTTGAACTAAAATCAGAATGAGAAACAATAATATGACTCTATAACCATCTGTAACTAGAGATTCATAATTTTCTGCAGCAAATTCGCCATTTTGTTGGTGTTTAAAATTACAACCCAGCTAGGCTTTGAAATTATCTAACAAGTAGCCAACCTCTATATTAAAGAACCACAAATACTAGTGGCCAACTAACATGATTCAGTCAAAGAATGACATCTCCTACACTTCTGGCTCTGCAGGACCAAGGTGGGTAAACCTATACAGTGCCCCAAAACTTAAATCACTCATACACGAACATTGCTTTATAAAGCAAATAATTTCCAATGAAAATACACTAAGGGAAACATTGAAAAATTCAAACTTGGCTAATATTTTAGTAACTCAAACCTCTCTCTACCATTGGAAAGTAGGACACACAATAACATAGTAAGATTAAGAATGATTTTGCATTTAATTTTGTTTCTGAGATGCATTAATTGCAAATAGATCAATGCCAATTCTGGGCCATGGAGCCAAACACATAAAACGAATTTCCCAACAAACAACCTTCAACCAGTGGATTTAAATTGTTGATGCTTTGCATCAATTATTAGTGTCTTGCACCAACAATCCTTCTCTTACTATCAATTAGATTCTTCTTATTAAATCCCATCTACACACCTGCAATCACAATTACCTACTCAAAGCATTTTAACCATTTCTTTGAAACAAAACAATGAACATACAATACAATCTCACGAAACTTGAGATGATAAACTCAAAGAAACTTTGTATTATTGAATTTACATGACTCAAAGTGTACAAATATGGAGACAATATGAAGACATTCATGAATGTGTAAACACCTTCATGATGTTATTTGCTTAAAGTGGTTCTATTTACTCATAAATTCAGAAAATTACAGCCTACAGACTCAAACAATGACTTAGAAATTTCAATTCTCTATCTACCCAGCCTAATAAAAAAACTTAGAACGCTCTACAATGAGAGAATAATAGAAGATATAGAAGAAGAGAAGGAAACAAAAGAAGCCCTAAATTTGATTTAGAAATTCCATCTAGAAGCTCCATTCACCATTGATCAAACTGAAAAGAATATATCCTCTCCTTCCTTTTTAGCAACAAACTTATTCCCTCAAAACTACCTCAGCTCATCATTACCCAGTAACTGAAAACATGCCCATGTGGAGAATCACCAAATTCACCCAGCAGGAAAATATCTCTTCCCATGCCAAATTCTATTTTAGCTCTTTACTTGTTGCATATTATAACCCAACACATATTTTCCTTTTGATTATAAAGTGAATATTAAAATTCACTTTACTTACATCATTTGCATCCAACATTAAAATATTTCACCTCCAGCCAATAAAATAATCTGCATAGTGAATATATATTCACTATATACAATTTCTCCCCTGAAAAATCTTTATACTTTGTCCCTTCCTTTCACCTTCACTGTAAAAATTTATCTTCAGCAATGAATATTATTTTACTCTAGTGAGCATTCATTCACTTGCCAAGCAAAAAAAAAAATGCTCATGTATTTGACTTTACTTCCCCATCTTTAAAAATTCACTCACTCGGCACACTTATATTTTGAAAGCATTCCTCTATGAAAGCAATTAAAATGTAAGGCCATAACTTTTTCAAGGCACCATTTTAATATTTAAAATAATCCCACCTTTAAAAGTAAAGGCATTTAACTATTTGCCTGTGAATATTTTATTCACCTCATCAAATTCCCCTATTTAAAATTTTAGTCATTTGACGGGGCAATTAAAAATATTTACCAGTGGCCTCTATCTTTCACCCGGTTGCACTATTGGACAAATATTTAAATTTTTACCTACTTCACCTGTTTACCATTTCAAAATTTTGCATTGGGCCCACCCCATTTTAAATCTCAAACTATGTAGCTTTTAAAAATAAAATAAAAAAGGGCTCCCCCCATGCATTCTCGTGCATCTCGCAATAATTTTGGCAACGTCACCAAATCCTATGAGGTCAACAAGATTGGCCCTAAATTCATTATTTTCTTTGTTCGGGCATTCCCTAGCTACATTTGGCATTGCTCCTGTTGTAGGTGGTGCCTCTCTTGGTCTTCCCCTTACTCATGCCCCACACTTCCTCTTTGAATGTTTGTGGGCTTCCTCTAAGCTCGTACACCCCCTGTGCCTCCATGCGCTCCTCATACCTGGCGTGGGTTTCCCTTTGGTGGTCGCACCCTCCACCCTGTGGCTAGCGCATCTCCTCCTTCTTCTTGCTGCATGGGCCCTTCTCTTGATCCTTACATGGTGTGGGCCTCTCTCATTTTTTCTTCTCCAAAATAATTTGTGGAGCCTCTATGATCTAATGCGTGCCCCTGTTGCATTTTCTTGTGAGTTTCCAAAGTCTTTAAGACATTCATTTGTAAATGATGGTGCCATCCATCATTTTCTAGCTACACCCATACACTTGCACCCAAGCTTCCTCTTCCAAATGCGCGGACTTCCTTTGGTTCTCTAATGCTCGCACCCCCACCTCCATGCATTGGTCTTCACTCACAACATTGAGGCATCCTCCATTGGTAGGTCGTAGGCCCTCTCTCACTGGTGCGTGAGCCTTTGAATTGTCCTTGGAAGGGGTAGGAGAAACAATGATGCAATTTGTGGAATAAGGCATTACAACTGCCAAATGCATCTGTTAATTTCATTTTCTAAAAATAGAATTGAAAGATTTCAATAATCCCCTTATCCACTTCAATTCAATGTCACCAAATATTTAACAAAACACTTGATAAGAATCCTATCCATTTTCAACTCAAACATTAGCATCTGCATTTCCAAGGAATTCAAACATCTCATCATCCTCCGTAGTAGTATGATCTACTTGTTTAGGTTCATCATGCCTTTCAGTAAAGACATCTAGCCCTCTTTTAACCTCCAATAGCATCTCATATGCATTGAACCTTCTCTTTTGCTCTTTACTTTGTCTTGATTCCTCTAATGTTGTAGTATGCCCTTTGTGTCGTTTGTGAGAAAGTGTCTATGCTCAAGAGTCTTCCTTCCATGATGCATTGAAAACTTGAAATTATTTGAAACAACCATTGATTGACTCTCATATCATACTTGACCAAACTTAACAATTACAACTCCACAATAATCCAAAGCATGTCGGGCCCCAGGTGGCCCAACTAAAATAAAAAATTGTTTTGAAACAAATTTCACCCTAAAATGATCAGAGACAACTCCTGAGTGTATTTGAAGTAAAATTATAAATTGGGTTGCTATTAAAATATGCTTTCTGGCACATTTGGAAAATCGGAAAAACTAGCCCAGTGGGTTCTGGAAACGTCCTGGGAAACTAGTCAAATGACCACGTGAAACCATAAGAGCTTGCAAGAATATAGTCATTTGCTCTGAGAATACAATGAAAAAGATGAATCAGAGAAAAAAATAATTAGGAACCAGATATTAATCAGCAAAGTTTCCCAATTAAACCTTTCTAAAACATAAGTTGTTCCTCACCAATTAAAACCGACTCAACTGTCAATTTGTAAAAATAAAAAATCAACCCTTGGCGAGCTGCCATCAGACATAGTGGAACATTAAGATACCTTGAGCATGTTTGTAGAAGGAATTTTCTTGAAACATCATTGATAAAAAGTTATTAACAATCAAAATTGACCATTCAAAAAGCTTACCAGGAATGTAAATATAAAACAAAAGAAACTGCATTTGGTTTTGACTTGTTAAAAAATAACAAATCAGATCACGAGTCTCTAAAAAATTACTTGTGAGATCATTTAGGTATGGATAATAGAGAACACCAATCATTATAACATGACAATCAATTGTTTGTGAAAGCAAAGCTCAAACAAGAGGCCACTTTGCAGAACTAACAGTGTGCAAACAACATAACAATGTCAAAACCCCCCAGCTTCACTTTTCGAAACTCTATCAAAACTTATTGTTGGAAGCTTAAAATTGACATGCCTACTCACATAGGTCAATTCAAGCTATCTACAAATAAGTTTTGCACGAAAATCAACAGGCTTCAAAATACAAGCCTCCAAATTGGGTCCCTCGGACAAATTCTTCAAGTGCACTTTTGAAAGTGCAAAAGCAAAATTTTGAAATAGGCATCTCAAATTTGCAAAATTTGAGAGTGCCATCAGGTGTGTTTATTTTGGGTGGTTTTTTTCCTAATGGTTCATCTTGTGGATGTGGACATGTGTGTGCATGGCATGCTCTCTTTTTGTTTTTTCTCTAATTGGTTACTTGGTGTAACCATTTTCTTTATTCCTCAGATCATGCACTTAGTTTTCTAATGATGAGGAATGTGAATTCAAATTTTATTTTTTATGAAATTCATTTTGAAATTAACAATGTAGCTCAAGGCTTGTTGCTCTCTTATCCTATAAAGGAGATTTTACAACTCATTGTTAGGGGTCAAATTTTTGTATCTGGTGGCTTAGTTTTTTTTCTACAAACAAGTTTGTTTATCAAAGGTTTTTCTGAAGATATTAGCTAGTATGTTTTATCTGGGATAGGAATATTATAAAACAAGCAGGCTATGCTTATGTAATTACAAATACTAAAGTAACAAGTAAAAATCTATTAGAACAATTTCTCTCTTGGTTTTGTGTCATAAGTTGTGAATGATTTTATCAATGATATATTCATTCAGCTTCAATGGTATATTTGAGTGTGTATCTCATTTTCCTGCTTTAACTTAATGTGTTAATTAAATTGCTTAAAATGAGTTCCAAATTTGTGATGTCATCTTCAGGATTCCTTAAGTATTAGTTTTTTGATAACTGAAAATCTCATGGTGTAAATCATTATGGTGATATGTTCAAAAGATCTGGGTTATGTTTTTTATGACTCCTGCCCAATGGATGAGACACTGGATAATTTCTTTAGGATCTTTTTTTGGGAGTATAGAGCTATGATTCTAAGCACAGTGGTTTAAATCTAAACAAATTCAATACATCAAACCTTGTCTCTTTGGAGATGTAAACCTTATGATAAGTTTCAGTCTTTTTGCTTTTAGATAATTGTTGTTATTCTTTGGTTTTCCACAACCAGGATAATTACTATATAATTGCGTTAGTGGGGATTTTATCTGTTTGAAGAAGTGTTATTACCAGGTCATGACATATTTGTATGAAAACATTTAGGAAAACCCTCCTTAGTTTCACAGAGCCAGAAGTGTAGGAGATGTCAGTCTTTGACTGAATCTTGTCAGTTGGCCACTTGTCTTTTTTAATTCTTGAGTATAGAGGTTGGATACCTCTTAAGGAATTACAAATCCTTAGTTGGGTTGAATTTTAAAACACCAACAAAATGGTGACTCTATTGGGGAATTTTGAATCGCCAGTTGCAGACGGTTATTGAGTCATACAAAATAATTTTCTATTCTAATTTTAAATAGTGGAAGTTTTTCAACCATAGAAGGAAGAGGTTTTTGAAATAAACCTGAAAAATCGCTATGATATGTGGTATTTTGCTGGTAAAAGACTCGGGATTTTGGGTGTAGATAGTCCTATCAAAACTTCTATTATGGTCATTGACATATTACTTGTACCCTTAAAGGTTAAAATAAATGCAATAGGCTCTTTGCCAGAATCATCAATTGAATGGTGTTTTATTTGGGAGAACTTCTGAGAAATTTAAAAGAAAAGAGAGAAAGGAGAAACCACAGGGGTTGAGGACAGTTATCTAGAATCATTTGTTTAAGTGAAGTTGAGTGTTAAATTTGGATGGTGATGGATTATGGTTTTGAAAGAGATTGGTAGCAGTATGGTGTAACTCTGTTGTGGAGAATAACCCAAAATCTAACAAGCTTTGAAAAGGAATGTCATATCTATTTTGAAATTCAATCCTCTATTAAAGAGGTGGTGTCTCTGTCTGAAGAACCAGTTGATGAATAAAGGAAAAGTCCCAGATCTTTGATACTTACACTCATGGAGAGAAGATTAACAACTACTGCCAAAATTACTAGGTATTTCATTAAATCTAAATAGTTCACTATTTCTAATTGTAAAGGGTGTTTGTAATTAAGGATGAAAAATTGTTCCAAACTAGATGTCTAGCATCAAGAAAGGGAATATTGATTAGATTTACCATACTTCTAATGATGCAATATGTAAAAGAACTTATGAAATTTTTTTGTATTACATCATATTTCTAAAAGAAAGGAATAATAACTTCAGTCATTAATGGAATCATGGTTGAGATGGCAAAGGATATGTTTGATACACATGTATTGTTTTGAAAAATTCTAAATGGGTATAAGTGATTTCCCATATGTAAGGTCAAACATAATTATGCAAAGAGAACAAGTTTCATTAAGCCCTTTAGGGGGTTTTGTAACTCAAAGGTATATTCCTTTTATTTTCAGTGATGTCAGTGGTTACCCTAATCCAATTCCTAAGAAGATTAGGAAGTATTTGCCTAAATATACAGGGAAAATTATCGAATAAGCCTTTAAGCATTTACAACATTTTGCAGATGTAATGGGGGATTATGAGATCAGTCATGAGGATGTTGTCATGAAATTTTTTGTGCAACCCTTAAGGGGTGATGCCAGGGATTTGTTTTCCTATTTACCTACCTATTTTGTTAACTCATGGAATGAGTTGGTGATAGTTTTTATTGAAAATTTTGGTGAAAGAGTCAATCCCAACATATTAAGAAAAGTTTTTATGGGAATCCACATAAAAGAATAGGATCTAATCCCATATTTCAATCTCATATTTTCAAGAGATTTAAGGGAAATCCCTAAAGAAATAAGACCAAGTGAGGTCGAATGCTTGGTTGTATATCTTGGTGCTTTTGACAAAAGGATGGGTTACCTATTAAGAGATAAAGAACCTACAAATGTGCACCAAGCATATCAAATGGCTATGGAAATTGAAAACAACATAAAATACTCAATGATGAAAGGGTATCTGGCCACAAGTATTGATTACCCTAGCCTAGCTCATACTAGTAAAATGTCAGAGTTTGCTACTCAAAACACTGATTATGATAAGGGTGCTTTGAAAACTATAATATCTTCACCACTGTAGTGTGATGATAATGAGATCCAAGTTGAAAGCCAGTCCAGTTTGAATGATGATGATCAAAATTCTCTTGTGCCAGAATTGTATGAAATGAAGAGGCAAGAGAAAGAATCACCACATGAGTTCTTCTTGATATTTTTAGGTGCTTTAATAAAAATTCCTAGAAGTCATAGACCTAATGAATATGACTTCATTGATTTATTTTTTGAACTTTATGAACGGGGGCTAAGTGTTTTCCCGGAAGAATTGAAACCTGCTAACTTGGCCCAAGTCATTAAATGGATAGAGATTGCAAAATCAGCAAAGAATGTATCTACATAAAATGAAGATAATGCTTTCCCTTTTGAAGAAAGTTGGATAACTACAGAGGAATTTGAGCGGCAAAATGATGAAGGAATATGTGAGACACCCATTGTGTTTCCTAATCCTGATTGTAATGCTCATATCACTGAGATTTTGTTACCGCTAGTGATTGTGATTTTAGAAGTAATGATTGTATTACCAAGGATGGAACTGAGCTTTTTTTTTTACCAGAGTTGTATGGAAATATGGAACCTCATGATTTTACTTGTTTCCAAGTGAAGGAACAACTTTCAAATGATAAACATTTAGAGTATACTCCAGGTATACTAGCAATGGAACACGTTTATTGTATAAATGTTGAGGAACTTGAGGAAAATGAGGTGTGTGATCAAAAGAATATTACTAGAGACAACCAACATATTGATGAAAATCTTGGTGGGTGATCCCACAATAGTGGTTTACAATTTTTGTCCAAACTAGACACTGCAATTATTATTTTAAACTAGATCTTCATATTCGGGAACCTATAGTAGCTAAACCCTAAGGAATTTGAAGATGATACAAACTAGAGTCTCATCACATTTTGTCTGTAGATTCCAAAAATATTTTTTTCAAAATTTTTGGAATCAGATTGCACTTTTTTTTCCATCTCCCACGAAAACTAGTTTTTTTTTTCAGAAAACAACATTTTAAAAAAGTGACACTTACTGTATACAACATAATTTTTTTTGTATGAAGGATAAAATTCTATTTTTTTGAATTTAGATTTGTAACTATGATATCTAGCACTTTCATTTGGTCTCATAGTTTTTTATTGAATATTTTTTCCTTAATCAAGTTTCAAAGTCAAACCAATTGCAATTCAGACATAGGCAGACTGTATACAACATATATTTTATGTATGAATCAAAATTCAATTTTTTTTTTAATGGATCAAGGACATTAATACCCAGCCCGAATGTACTTTTTTTAATTTTATTTTGATAATCTGCTTTTTTCCACATGTGTAGAACAAAGAGCTTGATTTTTAGTGAAAAACCTATGTTTAATAAAACTTAAAAATAAAATACATAATAAAATCAAGCCATATTAAAATTATATTCGACGGATAGCTCATTCTGAGGACTATCATTATCTAGTTGGGATTTAGAATTTCTCTGCATTTTCATCCTCAAATTGAGCTTTGAAAGACAATTTTTTACAATTTTTTACAATGTTTTACAATTTTTTGAGGAGATAGGGAAAGAAGGGGGTTCGGTCGAACCTGTGATCAGTCAAACCCAAAAAATATATTCAATCAAACCCATGTTCGACCAAACATGGGTTTGTTCAAACCAATTTTAAATAATGTGTGAGATTAGGGTTGGGTGGTTTGATCGAACCCCCACAGTATACATACAAAAGTCAAACATCTTTTCTAGGGGTTTTTTATGTTTTTCTGAGCTCAGTCTATGTAAATGGTGACTTTCAAGGGACCCTCGTGCTTCCAAGCATGCCATCTGAAAAAGACCATTCACAGGTTAAAAATGATGATTTTTTTGAGAATGTTATATATTTTATTTGTTATTGTCTTCATCTTCCTTGGCCTTGTTTCTTCTTTTTTCTTTTTATCCCATTTTGATCCTATGGCCTTCATCTTCCTTCCTTGGAAACAACCAATATATAGTGCCTTGCCTTTTCTTGAAATCTATTAATAATATTCCATATATCTCCTACCTCCTAAAATAGGTTTCTAAATTTTTCTAGTACTCTAGATCTAATCTCCATATCAATTGAAAACATATTTTTGGTGCCTACTACTACTCTCTTATGAATCCTTATACTAAATGTTTTACTAGTTTTGATCTACAATATATTCTCTTTATTTGTATTTTTTTGTAGCACCCAATTTTGCATTTATTTATGTTTATGTCCTTCTTTAAATCCTTATATTTATTTCATCCAATTGTGCATCATCAATTATATCTATGGTAGAAACACCATCTTTCACCAGTATTTCCCCCTCTATCTTGGTATCTCCCTTTGTATCAATACATGAAAATCAATAGTAGGGAAATCATTATGTATAAGCAAATTAGATAAAATAAGATGACACAAGATAATTCAACAAAAGAGAATTTCTAAACTCATCTAAAAAACCTAAATAGTGATAATTAGTTGAGAAGGTGGCCCTAGCTCAAACACCCCACAAACACACAAAAATTGGTAAAAATTATAAGTATTATAATAAATAGAATCATATTAGTTAACAATAATTAGTTTTGGATTAGGATATATTTAACAACAAGTAGGATGAATATACACATAGAACATACATTAACTAAATAATTTTATATGCAAGGAACATATAATGTAGAAGTATGTATCTAAAATAATATCTTCTAAATTTTCTAACACATAATCTAACATAGAATTAGAATATTCTTCATAACAGTGAAATAATTCATAAAGAAATAAACATAGTGATACTAAAAGGAAAAATGTATTGAATTTGATTACCTTTAAAAAGTTGAAATTTTTAACTAACTTTATTCCTAGATAAAATTAATAACACAAAAATACTATCCAAAATAGATAAATCAGCAAGTGTAAATGGTCTTATCTAAATTGGTTTCACCTATATAAACTATGCAAGCTTATTTTTTCTATAAGAAAAAATTACTATGTTTTTATTAAAAAAAATATAAAAAATGGGATTTAATTATAAAAAAAAAAAACCTAAAATGAGAGTTGAGAAATAGATAACTCATCATTATAGGAATCTAGAATATGAATCAACAGAATATAATAAAAATTACATCATGTTCCCTAGATGGTAGCATGACTACATTAAGGTCTATATGACTACATAGATTTTTGTTGTACATAAAAATACCAGTTTATACAAAAAATTGAAAGTCTATAAAATAAGAATAAAATATACAACCAATAACAAGAAACTTTAGTAGAATAACATGATAATTTGTTAAAATAAATTAAATGATATAAAATGGTCATAATGTTATTTAAACTAAGCTCTAAGATAATATAATAATGATAGATAGGAAAAGACACAAAACCTCCATATGAAGAGATTTCAAAGAATACATGTAGCTCTAGTGCCACAAAGGGAAAGGGGTAAATTTTGGTTATCTTACCAATATTGTCAAATCCCTAATTTGGTATTTTTACCTCTACAAATAATCAAATAAAAATACATTAGATTAATATGGTTGTGCTCTTATCCTGTGTGCATCTAGAACTAAGATGGGTACAACATAAAAAATATATATAATGTATAGCAATAAGTGTATCCCTTAGATATATGAAAACATAAAATTTGAGAAGATGGATCAACAATCATTTCCAAGAGATATATGAATCTACAAGAAGAAATATTAAAATTTGTGATTATGATATTTTCTTAGGTAGCTTCCTCAATGAATATAGCCATCTAAATATGTCATCTTCTTCTACATCTCTTTCTTTTGCTATCTTCTTATCATAATATTAATCTATATTCATATTCAATTATATATGCACTATCTAGCCCTCCATGTATAAAATTTCAATTCTTCTTTTTGGGAGTCAAATATTTCATTACATTCTACATGAACCAATTTGAGATTAAGCAAAATTTTAAAAGCACCAAAGTGTCCTTTTGAATCTCAAACACCTCAAAATTTAACATCATTAGTAGAAATCTTTAAAATTTAATATATAAATATAAAAAAAATGCATTGGAAAGATTTTGTAACATCTTGCATTTACAACCCCTTGCATATATCAATATCATATCACCTAACCAAGTTTCATACATTCCATGAATTTATTCCTTTGCATATTTATAATTAATCAAATATAACCCTTAGCTTGCACTTCCACTACTCTTCATAGGTCTCAAAATCAACCCATTTGCTATCTATCACCCACATCACTTAAGGTTTATCATGGACTTGAGTTAAGGAACATACCATTATCCTTGCTCGTCTAGGGAAATCATTTTGGATTCCATCATCTCCTACATACCCTCTCTTGATCATTGGTCCCTTGTTTTTATCCATCATAACACAAGTCAAGCCTTGCATCATAACCAACTTTGGACCTAGAGTTGCATTTGACCTCTTTAATTCTTAGCTTATCACATCATATCATACCATTTTTATATATCCCATCTTAGAATCATATGCTTTTCATTGCATCCTAGTCCTTACATACTAATCTTGCATACATAGGTCACATCACATAGTCCTTGAATACATATATATTATTTCACCTAGTTCTTGCATGTACAACCCCTTGCATATATGATGAGGGTATAACCCGAGACATAGAAAATCACACAGAAAACTGAGATCCTTATTATTTTCAAAATATGAAATTCTTACATGTAGAGGATCTCCAATCCTCGAGTTCTACGATACATGCAAATTACAGAAATTCCCCTATTCGCAACATGCAATCTTCTTTCCCCAAAAACTACCCACGAAAGTCAGAAACTACCCCATAAATAGCCCCATTCTCCGTTTGGAGCCAAAAACAACATTCTAATTATGCACAAACTTCCGGAAGCCCTAACCTTCTCTGGGTCCATCTTGAGACCTTCTGTCGAGACAACAAACCCCAAGGACACTAACTCCTTCTTCAAAAAACTACACTTCTTCAGATTAATCAGCAATTTCTCTTCTCTTAACTTCTCAAAAACTCTACCAATATGCATTATATGCTCATCCAGTGACTTACTGAATATCAAAATATCATCTAAATACACAATAACAAAGCTTCCTAGGAACTCTTTCAGTACCTTGTTCATGAGCCGCATGAATGTGCTCGGTGCATTGGTTAGCCCAAAAGGCATGACTAACCACTCGTACAGGCCCTCTTTGGTCTTGAAGGCGGTCTTCCATTCATCTCCCTCTCGAATCCGGATTTGGTGATATCTACTCTTCAGATCAATCTTTGTGAAGTACTGAGCTCCACTCAAATAGTCCATCAGTTCATCCATCCTTGGCAGGGGAAATCTATACTTGATTGTTATCTTGTTTATGGCCTGAGAGTCTGTACACATCCTCACTCCCCATCTTTCTTTGGTGCTAGTATTGCAGGTACTGCACATGGACTCAGACTCTCTTGAATCAAATCCTTTCTCAACAACTCCTCAACTTGTCTGTTCAACTCCTCATTTTCTGCAGGAGTCATTCTATGAGCTGCCTTATTTGGCAAACTGGCTCCTAGGATCAAGTCAATCTGATGACTGATATTCCTCATTGGTGGTAAACCCTTAGGTACATTATCAGAAACAATATCCTGAAACTCATTCAATAACCCAAAAACTTCTACTGGAACCTTCTCACTACCCTCCTTATCCATTTTAGGAATCAATGCATAACACACATGCTCATGTTTCATGCCTTCTAAAAATTTCCTTCCATCAACATAACAAATTCTAGCACTACTGCATACGTTTTCTTCGGCCTTCTTCAGGGGTTTCAACTTATGGTGGACTCCATCCTTCATCAGGGAATAAGTGTTTGCATGGCCATCATGTATAACTCGCTTGTCAAACTGCCACGGCCTCCCCAACAACATGTGACATGCATCCATAGGGATGATATCATAGAATACCTCATCATGATAGCTTCCAATCTTGAACTTCACCAGGCATTGCTCATTGACTAGAACTTTGTGGTCTTTCTGCAACCAGGCAATCCGATACAGATGTGGATGCCTTTCCCTCTTCAGCTTCAACTTTGTAACCATTTCTTTTGACACTAGATTATCAGTGCTCCCACCATCAATAATGACATCACAACATGTGTCTTCACACTTGCACCTTGTGTGAAACAGATTCTTCCTTTGTTCTGGCTCCTTCTCTTCAATCACCAGGGCTCTTCTAACCACTAGGGCTTCTCCCCTTTCAGCATCATCTGAATGCTCAGATTGAGCCTCCTCATCTACATGCACAACCCTTGCATGACCTTCTGGCCTTTTGTCTATCCTTCCTTGGTATTGTGGACATTCATAGGCTCGATGTCCTTCTTCACCACATCAGAAACAAGTTCCTCTGAAACCACCCCTTCTGGGTCCTTGCCCAAATCTTCCTCGTCCTCTACCTCTTTGATCACCGCCATTTTGATCACGTGGGTGGTAGAAGTTATCATTCCTCTGGCTTCGACTGGTACCCACATCTTCATTTTTCTTCTCATCCTCATTTCGGCTTCCAAAAGATCTTCCGCTACCCCTTCCGCTTTGAGCTCTTCATCCTTTTTGCTTACTGTCAAATCTTTTGTTCAACTTCTCTTCAACTCTTAGTGAAAATTGGTAAGCATCCTCAATGGTGGCCATTCTGACCAGGCTTAACTCCTCTTGAATGCTCGGTCGTAACCCATTAAGATAATGGGCTACCTTCTCCTTGTTGGCCTCTGCATGTCCCGTTCTGATGATCATCTTATGAAAATCTTTTGTGTATTCTTTCATAGATATACTTCCTTTCTTCAACCCTTGCAATTTCTTCAATAGATCTAACTCATAGTCCATTGGCATGAACTGCTTCTTCAGTTTCTCCACCATGCAATCCCATCTAGTGATCTTTCCTTTTTCTCTCTTATTTCTTTCTAGTTGGACCTCTTTCCACCAGATACTGGCATGGCCCTTCAGCTTTGTTTTTGCAAACTTAACATGATCTGGGTCCTCTACTTCTTCATACTCGAAATACTCTTCCAACTCGTTGATCCAATCAATCAACTCTTCTAGGTTCAAACTACCAAAAAAACTGGGAACTTCTACTCTAGGTCTTTTTTCGATCTTCGAAATGGCCCTTATCAGCCGCATTTGATCTCGATCAATAGCTTCTTCTTCCTCTTCTACATCAGAATCTTCTACCTCTTCTTCATCCTCACTTTCTTCTCCCCTTCTCGGGTTTACCCCTCTTCTTAACTCTCTTTGTAATGCATTAATTTGTCTCTGGAGGGCTCTGAAACCCTCGACCACTAATGGATCTCTTCCACCAGCATTTCTAGCACCTCCGACACCACCTCGCCTACCACGCGCCAGTCTTGGAGGCATCTTGAATATCTTGAACCCACAACCACAGTTCTGGTGCGAACCGCCTCATGATCGGTGATCTATCGACACGCTCAAGAAAACCCGCTTTAATACCACTTGATGAGGGTGCAACCCGAGACAGAGAAAAATGAGATCCTTATTATTTTCAAAATATGAAATTCTTACATGCAGAGGATCTCCAATCCTCGAGTTCTGCAATACATGCAAATTACAGAAATTCTCCTATTCACAACATGCGATCTCCTTTCCCCAAAAACTGCCCACAAAAGTCAGAAACTACCCCATAAATAGCCCCATTCTCCGTTTGGAGCCAAAAACAACATTCTAATTATGCACAAACTTTCGGAAGCCCTAACTCAAGATCTAACCGTCAGATCTTCCATGATAATACCTTTTCGGAAAGGTATTGCGAAAATGAAGTGCCAAAAAGTGGGGCCTAAAGGCTAACCAGTTTTGTTTTCTGCCAAATTTCGGGCCCATCCGGAGCCTTTAAGTCCCTCAAAATTAGCTCCGGAGATTTTGTAGGGCAAAAAGCAGAAACTGAAACTTGAATAACTTTTGAACCGGGAATGATCTTCGCTTGATTCTTTCACTAGAGTGTTTATTATTATATCCCGAAGCTTCCCTTAAATTTTTGTCTCTTCACGCCTTCAAATTCATACCTGCTAAAAATAGCAGTTGAACAGAAAAAGCAAAAAAGTAGTTTTGAAAGTTGTGAATTCTTCTTTGACAAAAAGGGTATCCAGAAATGCAAAAACATCTACAAAAATATAAATGAAAGTAAATATATTTTTGGGTGATGTAGGATTGCCCTTACACCACTGGATGCTCCTGCATCAATATATCAAGATATTGTCACCTAACCAAGTTGCATACATTCCATGAATTTATTCCTTTGCATATTCATCATTGATCAAATATAACCCTTAGCTCTTGCACAAGTTCCACTACTCTTCGTAGGTCTCAAAATCAACCCATTTGCTATCTATCACCCACATTGAACTTAAGGTTTACCATGGACTTGAGTTATGGAACATACCATTATCCTTGAGTCTGGGGAAATCCTTTTGGAGTCCATCATCTCTTACATACCCTCTCTTGATCGTTGATCCCTTGTTTTTATCCATCATAACACAAGTCAAGCCTTGCATTGTAACCAAACTTGGACCTAGATATCATCCCACATAGTCCTTGCATATATATATATATATCATTTAAAAAACAAACAAATCTGTGTGTCCTCTAAGTCAAAATTCTCATCCTCCATACCAACCATGCATAAGATTGCATCCTCCATACACCTACCTTCATCATCAAGAGTTTCCTAACATAATCCATGTCATTAATCCATAGTTCAAGTGTCCACTTATCACCCTTATCCTCTATTCTTCATTTAGAGCCTAATAATTTCTTATCATATATTTTCAATTGCATTTTTTCCATGGAATTATTAATTTCAATAATATTTGATTTCATATGTTCAACTCCACTTATAAATCATCATCTCTCACTTTCTCTGCAAAATATTTTGTGACATGTACAAATGGCTCAACAAGCAAGAAGTTCTCAAGTAGAAGTCAAGCCCAATCTAGATATTGGACTAAATGAATTAGTTGCATAACACATGGACCTTGAATATAGGGAGGAGGCCCGAGTACAAACAATGCATGTTGGAGAGGGTTCAGGATCACTTCCTTCTACACCAATGGATGAGCATGAAAAAGTAGCTGAAAAGGTGGGGAAACAAATTTCTTATAGAAATTTAGATCATTTACTTGAAATGGATATGGAGAAACTGAAATTTTATGCCAACCAACCTAAAAATACAAGTAAGAAGTCAATGACTGAATCTGTAAATAGAATAATCCATGATCATTTCAATCATCTTAAAACACTTGAAAAAACTCAATTGTTATCATGTTTACTTCTTTGTGATGAGCTGAAAGAGTCATTACAATTGTTGGGTGTACATTCTGCATTGAATAAGAGGAAACACATGAGACTACAAAAAGATATTGTTGAAAATGTTAAAAAAGGTTTAGATTCCATTGGGAAAGGATCTCAATAAGTGGATAAGGCCATTGCAAGAAAGATGATTTTGACATCTGTTTTAAATAAAGAAATATCCAGAAAAATAAAAATGTCAACACTTTCCACTAAATATGGTTATAGTAGAACCACAATAATCAAATATGAGAAAAAGAGAAAGGTTTTGGATGACAATTCTGAAGGAAATTGGGCAATTATGTGTAGAGCTCTCCATTCAGACAGGATTGAAGATGTTGTTAGGAACTTGATCTCAAGTTTTTGGAATGATCAGACCCATCCGTCATCAAATACTAGATATGTTATGAGGCACAGGATTGGACCTAGTATTTATGAACAACATATTAAACATTGGCTAGACATAACACAACTTGCGATGTATATGAATTTTTTTAATATGTATCCTCATATAAAGATTGGGCAAACAATGTTTGAAAGGTTAAATCCATATTATGTCAAGATAAACAAGTTTTTTGAAACTTGTTGTTTCTTGTTATCACATTGAATTTGATCTCTACTTTCAGGTTTTTCTAAAGATGAGAGAAGAACGATATGGTTTTCAAAAGGCACCTCCTAAACAAGTAAATTTGTTCATAAAGGATCTATTATGTGATCATGAAAATGGACCTCAAATAAAATGCATAAAAGAACTTTGTGAAACATGTGGAAATTCGGCTAACTTTCCTTCAACAAATGAAAATGATGACCTAACAAAGACAGTAAATTGCAAGAGATACAAGTATGCAAATTTTCAAACATTTTTTGGGAAATAATCCACAAGGTTAGAATATGTAGAAGAGGAGATACCTATTGGGAAATTTGTGGAAGATTTTCAAAAATTGATACAACCATACATACAACATTCCTTTTATTCTAAGTGGAAAGCACATCAATTTCAAACATTAAGAGATAATTTACCACTTGAAACAGTTCTATCAGTAGTTGAATTTGCAGAAAATTACTCTTTTGTACATCAAAAAGAGATTCAATTAGAATATGGGTATGTGCAAGATCATGATGGGCCAAAAAGTTGCAATATGATGGGTATGTGGCTAAGAAATTTTTTCTTACCCAAAATTGATGAATCGAAAAGGGTTTTAAAAGAAGATTCTCAAATTTCCACCAATATAAATTATTCTTTACTTTGAATCTAATAAATAATTATTATTCATTTTCTATTTGAATTACGAATAAAGTCCTGATTGAACCATATCTATAACTTTCAAACGGCATCACATTTTTTGAATCCAAAACATGTGTCACATTATATGATTAAAAAAAAATTGAATTTCATGAATTTTTGACCAAGTTAAGGTAGTCAGGTATACGAGTTTTTTGTATTTTTAAAAAAATCATAATTAATTATTTGCCTGGAAAAAAATTATAAAAAAATATGCATCACATTGGGACATGAGTCCTCTACTTATATCTAGAATATTATAAAAAATAATTATCATTTTATTGTGACTAGGGTTGTCAAACAGACACCCACTTCTTATTTTTTCCCTGAAATTTAAGTACTACTACATTGAAATTTTTATTTCTCACCAAATAGATTTTTTTTAAAAAAGTAAGCCTAGTATTTTAGAGACTAAATTCAATTTTCTACAGATTATATTCTTACATATTTTTAAAATAATATAGATAACTTATTCAAATTTTTACATCAAGTTGCCTATCTCTGATTTTTTTGAATTTTTTGCCACATAAGGGCCTGTCTTTTCCATGATGATCCTACACATACCCATATTAATTTTCAAAATAGGTCACTATTATGGTTCATGTGTGTTATTGAAATGCACAATTAGAATTGGATGGTGTTGAGAGTATGGGTGAACAATGGGCCATCAAGAAAGAATATCACTTTTATATTAGTGATGATAGAGAGCATGACACACTTTTTGTACAACATTGTTTTACAAAATATTTTTTTGAGAACTTGAGAAGCAGAGGCGTAAAATTTGAAAAAAAAATTGTATGGTTAGATGGATGTGTGGCACAATTAAAATTATCAAGGTCATTTTATGCACTTTCTAGATATCATAAAATTTACAACATACGACATGTTTGGAGTTTCCTTGAGAGTGGGCATGGAAAGGGTGAGCATGATGGCACAGGAGCTTGCATCAAACATGCTTTAAGAAAGCATCAAATTATTTATTGAGAAGATCATATATACAATGCACATGATGTTATTGAATGGTGCAAGAAACACTTTGCATTAAATGGGGTCGGCACATCTTCAAGAACAAACTGAAACATTCCACATAGAGTGTTTTGGAACATATCGGGTATGTATAAATTACATTTAAAAAAAATTAAATTTATTTAAATTTAAAATTTACACACACATATATATACACACATGTTAAATTTCACATAATTTTGTTGCAAGTACATATATCTAGGTGTGGATATAAGATCGATGCATGGATGCAAGAGGGTAGAAAAAACAAGATATTTGCATTGTGTTATGAGTTCATATAGTCACTCTGGATGGAAATTATACATGATGAATTACTCTTGTTTCTACACTAAGTGCATTGTGGGAAACTCTCATGCATGCAACAATGAATAATTTAAATATGTTAGTAAATGGGATATGGTGCCACTATTCTTTTAAAACACATATGATGAAAGTGAGGATGAAAGATTTCAAGACATTCCTTTGATTTCAATTGATTATGACCATATTTCAGGATTGGTTAGAAAAGGTACATGTGTAAGTTTTCAATAATTTAAATATTATATAAATTTAACGATATTTAAAGTCTAGAGACAATTCTAATTTTTTAAGAATTTTATTGTGTAAATTTGGTGTACAGGAGATGTTTTTGCAGTCATAGCAGACCTTGGAAACATAGAAGGTGTTAGCTATTATTTATTGTGTTGCACAAAACAGAGGAATAAGCTAACACGACCTGAAACAAACGATGGAATGTTAGGCCCCACAAGTGAGTTTGAATTTAAAATTATATATATAAATTGTGTTCATGTGTACATTACCTTACAAACACTAAACATATATTTTGTACAAACCTTGAGCACAAAAATGTTACACACGTGCACATGTATTACCTCAAGTTCATGTTTACCATGTAGGTTTTGTTGTTGTGCAAGGGATATATCTAAAACAAGTCAAAGTTGTTCAACATGGGATTCATTTTTTGGACTATCAAGTTGATAACAAGGTATATCAATATAGTAACCTTATAATTGCTACCTCCCTACATCTTCATTTAGTTTCACATGCACGCGGACAAAAAAAATGGAGACTAGATAGTGATGACCATCAAAAAAATTTACATGTTATTCAAGAGCGAGTTGAACCAGAATTTTTGAGTTAGATTATATCCATGATTTTCATGTTCACTTGTACATGTACATACATGTTAAAGACGAGAACTTATAGTAACTTGTTTGAACTCTGGATTGTTTTAGTTACTTATAATATATGTTGATGACAAGTGTTTTAAATTTGGTTGGACACAAATTAGGGGTTGAAATACATTGAGAACCTTAAATTGAGTAGATATTTCCAATTATATATTTGTTCCGTGGAATTCAATTACTTGTTATGTACATAATGTGCAAACCTTGTCATAAAAAAATTCATTGGAAGAGTGATTGTGGGAGTAGAAGAAAATTTGGTGTTAGTTTCAATGATCCCCAAAAGAGCATGTTTATTTATTTATATCTTCAATAATGTTGTATTTATGTATAAATTTGTATATATTTAATCAAGACGGTTAATATTATAGTTAATTATTTTTTTCTCATGCCCTAAAAAAATTAGCAAGTGCTTCCATGTCCCCTTAAGCCATCCTCTTAGGTGATGAGGGTGCAACTCGAGACACAGAAAAATCATGTAGAAAACAAAAAATATTATTATTCAAAATAATGAAAATCTTACATGGAGAGGATCTCAAATCCTCGAGTTCTGCAATACATGCAAACTACAGAAAGTTACAAAAATTCCCCTTTTCGCAACATGCGATATTATTTCCCCAAAAACTACCACAAAAATCAGAAACTACCCCATAAATATCCCAATTCTCCGTTTGGAGCCAAAAAGAACATTCTAATTATGCACAAACTTTTGGAAGCCCTAACTCATGATCTAACCGTCGGATCTTCAATGATAGTACCTTTTTGGAAAGGTCTTGCGAAAATGAAAGTGCCAAAAGGTGGGGCCTAAAGGCTAGCCACTTTCATTTTCTGCCAATTTTCAGGCCCATATGGAGCCTTTAAGTCCCTCAAAATTAGCTCTAAAGATTTTGTAGGGAAAAAAACAAAAATTGAAACTTGAATAACTTTTGAACCGGGAATGATCTTCGCCTTATTCTTTCACCAAAGTGTTTATTATTCTATCTCGCAGCTTCCCTTAAATTTTTGTCTCCTCACACCTTCAAATTCATGTCTCCTCACACCTTCAAATTCATACCTGCTAAAAATAGCAGTTGAGCAAAAAAAGCAGAAAAACAGTTTTGAAAGCTGGGAATTCTTCTTCAATGAAAAGGGTATCTAGAAATGCAAAAACATCTACAAAAAGCTACATGAAAGTAAAATATTTTTGGGTGATATAGGATTTCCCTTACACCATTGGATGCTCCTGCATCATTAGGGCCCTTCACTCATCTCCTACATACATTTTTAAAATTTAGGCAAGTTTAATTTATTTTAGGTAGACCTTGCAACTACTTGGGATGATTGTGACTACTTGGGCATTTAAAATGTGACAACATATTATATAATGAACTCCTACAGTAGTCATCACTTGAACATAAGAAATTTATAATCCAATTATTTAACTTGATTTATTATATTTTTTTAACATTAAACTTAGATTCAGGACTCATAAATATCTATAGTTAAATTATTTACTTCCTCTAATTATATGCATATTTACTTGTCCATTATATATTTTTATGATTTTTATTTTAGGTCTCTTATAACTAGTTGGAATGATTATAACTACTTGTGTATTGAATTTGTGACAACATAATGGATAATTTTATAATGGTAGGAATCATTTGAATATAAAAAGATTCTAATCTAATTTTCTAAGTTTATTTATTATAATTTTCTCACATGACTTAGAGTTTGACCCATATATCTATAGTTAATTTATTTTCTATTCTATAAGGTGTATCAGATTAAATTGACATGTACCCTTATGTTATGTTGTGGCATGCCACCATAAACACCCTAGGATAATAAATATTAAAATAATTAGGTTTTAAATCCAATTCAAACTCTATTTCAAGTGGATTGAGGGAGTGGAGGGGTTTTGA
This sequence comes from Sequoiadendron giganteum, assembly GCA_007115665.2. Taxonomy (NCBI): domain Eukaryota; kingdom Viridiplantae; phylum Streptophyta; class Pinopsida; order Cupressales; family Cupressaceae; genus Sequoiadendron; species Sequoiadendron giganteum. Next base: position 226,425,665 of record CM021105.1, read on the forward strand.
GGTGGGGGTATTTCAAGTGGTTTCTTTTCAAGTGGGGGTTGAATATTTTATAAAAAATGTTCTAATAAAAATGTATAATCTAGTAATTTCTCTATTGAAATGTAACATGTTAAATATTATTGCAATTATCTAAATTTAAATAATTTTTTAATTTAAATTATGAAATTTATTGAATCATTGCATCATATTGGAGATTATTGTCAAGTCATAACATGGACACATGATTTCATCTTCCTATTTCCAATTAGGTATATTCCTAGGACAAAAACCTATATTTATATAGATCAATTTGAGGCTTCTCTTGTGAAATTATATATTTATCTAGATATATGTTAATAAGGAAGAGGGCTTTGATCATTTATAACAACTTGCATGTTAGTGATGATAAGAATAGGAATTTGAAAATCCTTAAGAAAGATACCAATTATTTACCATAGTTCTTATTCATGTTCCCTAAATACTAGTTTAAATGAATTGAGTTGTAATCAAACAAGTTATTTCATTGTGCAGTTTTTTGTTATTTAATGCATATATATGTAACATATCTAGTAATTTTAGAATTTTGTTACAAGTCAAAAAGATAATAGAGATATAATTTGAATTGAAGTTTTTTAATGTTTCAAAGAATAAAATATATTTGTTTATTTTTTCTTACTTTCTATCAAGATTTTAATTGTGATGCTGTAATGCCCCGCCAAGTAACCTTAAAGGAAGTTGCAATTAAGTTCATAAGCGAACCAATTTTTTTTTTAAAGTGTATTTAACATACACATTCACTTACTAATTAACAACAACCTCTAAGGCTAAAAGGTTAGGATTACTTAAACCAACACATACATATTACATATAACCATAGCAATATAATTTTATGAAATAAACATCATACATCATAAGAATACCACATAACATAATAGATAATTAACCAAGATACAATCTCATAAACATTATCTTAAACCAATAGTTACATCACTCATTCCCAGAATGAGACAATAATATATAAGATTACAATTATATAACTCCACCTCTTACAAAGAGGGATAAAATAACTTATACAAGTTACAATATTACAATGCAAGAAATTACAACAATAACTACGAGCTGTCCATCTGGATGTCTCGCCACCAAGTACTGAAGATTGATGGGGATCCAATGGTTTTGGTGCATGTTCCACCTTACAAATGTGGTACCCGAAGGCCCACCCCCCATGCTAGGAGATAGTAACAAAGTAACATGGACAAAGATTCTACTACCTCTAACCAAAGGCAGACTCAAACTGACTCATACTGTTATAACCAACCAAATGAATTAACAAGTACAACTCATTCACCATACAAGTATGAATCAAGTACAACTCAAGTACAATACAAGTACAAATCAAATACAATACAAGTACAAATCAAGTACAATACAAGTACAACTCCAACATCACTGACATAGGTCACATTGCTTCCAAACATAAAATAGATCAAGTATGTTCAGAGAACCATACACATAAAACAATTAACAACAGTTGTCCTAGATAGAGTGTCATCGCAAGGTTTGTCATGAGATCTCCTCTGGGCATTCTTCATAGGCTTCGGCACAAGTAATCCTGGTGGCCTCAACCGAATCTCGGCACTCATACTCACTCATGCAGAATCAACTACCTCTCGCAAGAATAAGATAGTTGATCTTGCCATTCCAAGCCTTCCCACTCATCCCAAGTCTAAACAAGCCCTTGTGTCTATGAGTGAGATAAAATTATCTTGATTAGTGAGAAGTTAGTCCTAATCTTCTAAGTACATTATTTTAATTATAACTTGTTTAAATCACTCCTGAAGGTTATCTAGTTTACCTCTTTGGGCTCTGGCGCCTAACAGAAGCCACTCTTTTATTCGACAACACACACCCAAACAATCCACCAAGGGAACCACAAGTGCATACCAACTAGGCATCATAATCCACTCCAACACAAGGAGGATACAAATAATAGAAACTCACTCCAAACATCTTGGAGGCAACAATCACATAGTCCACTCCTTTCATAGGAGGCAACAAGATGAAACCACATAACAAGGTAACTCCATACAAGGAGACACAGATCCCATAATCTCCTCTTAATCCAAGGAGGTGCAAACGTCCCTGTTCATGAAAATCGGGTAAAACTGAAAAGACGCCATGCACTACCCAAGGGAAAACAACTGGATGGCATAAAGATTCAACAACCCTTATCCTCTACGTTCTTCTGGAAGATTTATAATTTAGGACTAAAACTAAAACCCAAAACCAACAATGCAACTTGACCACATAGCAACAAAAGCATTCAAGTCATCAATCAAATTTAATATTTGGATTTCCTAAAGCCATACTCATTCAATAGGTAGTGTTGACAAAGTCAAAGACACGATAACTAGATCATATAAAATAATCATAACCCTTATTTCCCCTTTCATTATTGAAAATCTAAAATAATTAAACTTACTTCCCTTTACTGAATACAGAGAACTAAATCCTTTAAGATAATCATGAGAAAGATACTACTTTTGGATATACTAAATCCATATCTCTTTCATAATCCAATCACAATGATTCAATTAATCTAAATAGAAATTAATTAATAACATAATTGTTTGCCTCATCAATAAAACAACTTCTTAATTTACTTTTAAATCGACACAAATCCATACAAGTAAACTCTTTCCATTTCCTAACCAAATCTTACATCTCATTCAATTTTCTATTTAAAACATTCAATCACTTTAATATAATAACATATTGTTTCTCTATCCATTTTAAATCTCTATTCAATAATATATTGCATTCTTTAAATCAAATATTTAACTCCTTCAATTAAACTTTAACATGCCATTTTAAAATAAACAATAATTTCCCCATATGTTTATAATTTTAATTCCACTAATCTAATATACAAATTTTATTTAAAATAATATAAATAAATATAATACTTTAGTATTATAAATTATAATATAAAATATTATTAAATAATATTTAAATATTATAATAACAATACATAAAATATTAATATTTATAAATATCAATTTATTATTATTTTATTTTTAGAACAGCCATGGAAAAATAACTTAACAGCAGTCTCATGTTTCAAGCATACCTCAAAAACTACGATCTGGGTATTTACGATTTTTGGATAGGAGTAAGAACATTTCAAAATGCAAAAAAATTTAAATTTCTTGCAAACCCAGTTTGTGAAAGTAAAGTTATAGGCGATGCAATCAAACCATTTTATCATGAAAATATAACTATACTGTAGATTTTAAAATCCGATTTTTAATAATAAATAGAGGGTTTCATTTTCTAAAACATTCTAAATGCATTTTTCAATCTCTATGTTTGATTTCAATAACAACAAAATCTATTTCCCCAAATAATTTAAATTCAACTAAGGTTTTCACAATTTTCACTCAAGAATTTTCACAAGCAAAGGTTGTAAATTTGTTTAATTCTTTTCTTCTAATATCAAATTTATTTTCTAAAATAGATTTAACAAATAAATCTTTAATCACTACTATTTTAAAAAAAACAATCAAGAACAATAAAATACAAAGAGGAAAACCTGGTACAAGAAGCTACAGGAAGAGATGAATTTATGATTCAAGCTTCCTCCAAAGATTTCTTGAATTTTCTTCAATCCTCCAAAGAATCCAATACAAAGTCCAACAAATGCAAACAATCTTTCCTTCAATCAATTCTACAATAAAACTTTCTTCAAACCCTTGTGCAAAATTTCCAAAATTTCCTCCTGCTGTAAAAATGTATTTTTCTAAAAACTTTCTGCCCTAAAATTAAAACATGTATTCTTTATAAATCAAAAAATACCCAATACAACCCTAATTCACATTACATGCAAATTAGATATTTCAATTTCAATATTTACAACCCTAATTCACATTACATGCAAATTAGATATTTCAATTTCAATTTTAATTTCACTTTCAATTTCAAATTTCAATTTCACTTTTGGAAAACCCACTTTCAATTTAAAATGCAATTTTAAATAATAAATTAATTTCCAAAGTTGCAACCAATTTCCCAAATAAACATTTAATTACAATTTCTAATTTAATTCCCACATGTTGAAATTAAATTCCAAAATTAATTTAATTCTTTTATTTCCTTTCATTCTCTTGCATCACGTTTAATTAATTAATTTAATTATTTAATAACTAAACTCAACCCCCTTGGATTAAATTTAATTAATTAAATAATTTAAATATAATTAATTAATTTAAATATAAACTTTTATCCACATTGCATTATTTAAATTAAATAACCATCAATATGATTTAAGTGCAATTATTCTAAATATCTATTTCCAAAACAAGAATTCTTCAGAATTAAATAGCATTAAAGCAAGACAGACAATGACTCGACACACACAACTGACGACACACTAAGGCTAGGGTGTAAACTTGACACATGTTACCTAGCTACTATCTCCCATTCAACTTAACCATTGGATCGACATGCTCAAACCTGTGAAACCAAGTGGAGTCGATGTCATGTACCTGCAATCCTGCAACCAAGTAAACAACATCATACAATATATCCAACATATAATATACACCATGAAGAAGGAATTATGGATTCGTAGAGCGCTCGCAAGTGAGTGATGGGAAACCATCCTCTTCACCCATACACTCATCAAAACTGACACTTCCATCATAATTCCAATAATCTCATAATAATATCTCATGCTAACTCTACAACATCATTAATCCATAATGCATGTGAAACAATAATCAAATAACTACATCCCACAATAATAGTTGTTGCTCAATAGTAGCAATCAAAACATCATAACAAAATGTATCCAGCATCAAAGTAACTGCAACCAAACATAGCATAAAGCAACTTGAACAAGAATCAAAACGGAGGGGTATTACAGATGCACTTTATTTGTTCTTACTTTCTATCAAGATTTTAATTTCATCATTTTTATCAAATTTTAAAACTAGAAGAACATGTCCTTGAAATTAATAAATTATAGGCTCAAGTAAATACACTCATTTATAAAATATCATTAGTTTACTTGAGCTTGGGAGTCATTTATTTTATAATTTTTGACTACTTACTATAATTTTTTCAATGGGCATGCACGTGCAAAATATTTATTGTAATCAACATGAATGAACTTAATTATAAAGTGGCATTCATTTCCTAAAATTATAATCTAGAGATATCAAATGTATATACCATATAAGGAAATGTCGAATACTAAAAAACATCACATATAGAAAATGTAAGTTAGAGATAATCAAATGTCAAATACTAGATGGATCATCATATAAGAAAATACATGTAGTAAAGATCATAAATCCAATGGAGGGCCTAATATGAATGTCGATTCCTAGTTGAATGATCATTTGGATGAGAATGGTCCTGCTCTGATGGATGTGCTGAGCCCTACAAATAAAATGGTGTACAAAATGTTTTAAATACATATAGTTTATATTAAATATGTATCTAGATATATGTATACATATTCATGTACATATACACATGTATATATACAAATTTAAAACTCACATGTCCACTAGCAATAGATTCATCCACAGAGTCATGTTGATGTACATGATCTAGAACAAGGCAATGAGTGACATGAGGTATGTCCACCTACATATATAAATTCATATATATCAGTACATGAATATCTAGTTAAAACTAAAATTTAAAAATAATTAAAAAAGGAATTGAAACATGTGCATGCACACATACATGCACATCATCTAATATCAGATGACCCGAGTCCTCTGAAATGACCGCCTCCACCATATCAATTGTACGGTCAAGCAACGAATCAATATTAAATCCATCTAATCTATCCCAACTCGTGCCATAAATGATGAGTGGAGAGGATTATTTAGGTGAGATGGCATCGACGATAACGAACCAACACCAACCAACATCTTAGTAACACCCATAGTTTGTGCAGCTATCGAATGATCAGATGGTGGATCCTGTCGTCCACTAGTGCTGGGTTGAGAGAGATGGAATCTTGGAAGTGAAAGAGCTCTGCATGCCAAATGATCTCTAACATGCTCTATACTAATCCCATAATCTGATGCAATGAAGGAATATGCCTCCAAGAGTTCCTCGGCCAAACAATGTAGAGTCCTTCATGCCATATCTCCTATAAGTGCCTCGAGCTATGTGGGAGTAGGGATACCTTCTACTGTGAAAGGATTCGTGGTGGTCCACTGTGTTGAATATGGCATGGGCCAGGCATGTCTAGACATCAAATACTGACCTACATGATCAATAGATATCCCAGTGGTGGCAGCTGCAATGTCACCTACAATATCAATTTCTTCCTTTTGGGAAGCAACAAAAACCTCATCTGCTATGGGGGCTAGAGCTGGGGTGAGACTAGGATACCTCTCACCAACCAATACCCTAAACAATAGGGTTGGTCTATCTTCTCGATGATAAGTGGGTCTATCAGCAATCCTACCACGCCCCTAACCAACATATGGTGGAATGTCCACATAGATGACTTTGAGGCCCAAATGGACCTCAACATACAACTGTTGAACAAAATATAATGGAATCTGGTCATTGTTTGGGTATTGACCATATTCTGCGAGAAATCATGGGTAGATCAATGAGGCCATAGAACGATTGACACATCTAGTGACCTGGTATGCCCTAACCTTACGTGCATTTTAATAAAATGGAAAAAAATTGGTTTTTATCATTTATTTGGTCACACTATCCTATATTTGTTTAAGGGGAGCCTCACCATGTACTTCTTCCCACATGCGGGAAAGAATAGAAGCTACTTAATCTGGAGAAAATGCACTATTCCTCTCAAGTTCATCTCTTAGTTTTTTCTAGACTATGAAATATTGATATGCATGATTCAAAATATATCCCTGGGTTTGCACCCTACACTAATGAGCCTTTCAATTTCTTAATCTCATTAGTGGTATTTGCAAACAAATACTTTGGAGGTTGAACATCTACATTTTCCATGTTATATATGTATGTATGTACCTAAAGGAGCAATGAGACCTTGGTTTAAATAATATATCTAGATATAGGGAATAGAAATCTAAAACAATTCTAATAATTCATCTACTCATCAATAATATTTCCATACCATTAACAAAAAAACATGTTCAACATTTATCATAGTTTTTAATAATCAAAACATTCAAATTAAACTATATTTCACAAAAAAAATAATTAAAACAATTTTAAAATTTAAATTTACAATTGTACACTCTAGTACAAAATGTGTCATTAAAGACAGTCTAAAAAATAATGATAAAAGTTGCATCTAATATTTATTTTGTATAACTAGTAATAAAGGGAAAGCATCATTACTTAACATTGGTGGTCATGTAAAATCAATTTAGTCATTATTGGAGGCACAAATAAGAGAATAAAATGAGACAGATGATAAGCTTGTAAAAATGATTTCAAAACTATGGAAGGACAACATTAGTGCTTCCAAAAAAAAATCTACTTCAGGAAAATAGAATCATTTGAAATTGGATGGAATAATCTTAATGCTTAAAGGTATGATCTAATACATTCTAATCTATATGATGTCATTTTTATTGACCCTCTTGAAGATCTCTCAAGATTTAGATAAAACAATAAAGAAATTATTATGGGGTGGTTCGAATGTAAGTAAGTGTAAGGATTTTAATAGATGAATTTCACAAGTAAAAATTATATACCACATAGGACAAGTATTTTAATATTATATAAAATATTTAGCCATATTGGATTACTATTCAATCAAATCAGGTTATCAAATGGAAAATTTAATATTAAATTCCTTAGATTGGCTTTCTAGATTGTGTTGGGGAAATCATGCCTCCCAAAAGCTAGTGCATTTTCCGAGATGAAATTTCACATAAGAATACTTATAGGATATAGACTTCACACATTTTTCTTTACATATCTATCTAGGTTTCTACTATGCATGTCTACTACATAATCTTCCAATCACCTATTACTCAACTATTCATATTATTCTAAGTATTAGCATTGTTGTGAGTTAGAATGGTCTAAATCCCTATCACAATATCTCTTATCTCTATATATAATCAATTGGGAATATGCTAGTCATTTAATTCCACTTGGGATAGAATATGGAAGGCTAGCCCATTTAAGATGAGTTAAATTTATGGAAATAAATAAATTGATGAATATTTAATGATAGGGACATCCCATTTAATTATTTAAAAAATAAAATTGAAATCATAATTTATGAGAATATTTCAAACAAATTTAAAATGGTTTCAAATAGAGAAATTGAGCTCACTAGCTAGGACAATAGGATGAAAAATAACTAGTTAGGTTTCAGTCTCCTATTGGGTTTCTCCTATTTCTTGAGTAAGGTGGGTATGATGGAAATCAGATGGTTGGAACCTCATTTTGGAAGATAAAAAACAAATGTGGATGGGGCTTGCAAAGGTAATTGAACCCCAATTTGGGTTGGTTCTATAATAAAAAATGACAAAGGTAATCTCCTTTTAGTTGTATCTAAGATACTCCACCCATCCACACATAATGAGGTTGAGTTAGATGAATTATTTTAGCGGATAAGATTGTGCCAACATATCATTAAAGCTACGGGTATTGAAGGAAAATGTAACACCCCTCTTTTTTGCTCTTATGTTAGATTAAGATGCTTTATTATTTATCATTTCTTATAGAGAGATATGGACTATGTGTGTTATGAGATGTACTTTCCTTGATGTTATACTTGACATGCTTTGATTAAGAATAATGTTGGTTTATTGTGACATGATTATTGCTTATAAGTTTTATTAATGATGGAAGTGTTCGTTTGGTGATACTGTATTGGTGAAGGGGACAAGATTGCATCACTCGCTTGTGAGCGCTCTACAATTTTGTGATTTCCTCTTCATGGTGTATTTTATAATGATTTTATATGCATGTGCTATTGATGCCTTGGATACAGGTTTGCACGTACATGACATCGACTCCACCTAGCTTCACAAGTTTGAGCATGTCAACCCAACGGTATGATGATTGGGAGATAGTAGCTAGGTTACCTGTGTCAAGTCTACCCCCTTGCCTTAGTGGGTCATCAGTTGAGTTTGTTGTGTCTTTGGTGCTTGTTTTAATATTATTTAATTCAGAAGGGCTCTTGAGTATGGAAATAAATACTTAGAGTTATTACTTTAAATAATGTTGATATTAATTAAAATTAAAATTATACATTGTGATAGAAGTTTTATTTAAGTTAATTAATTAAATTTGATTTATTTAATTAATTAAATTTAATCCAATGGGTTGAATTTATTTATTAAATAATTAAAATTAATTAATTAAATATGTTGTTGAGAAAATCAAAAGATTAGGGGAAATTAATTTAATTTTAAATTGTAAATTTCAATCAGAGTTACTAAATTTCAATTTGGAATTAAATTGTAATTAGAAATTATTTTAACATGCAAAAGGCTTTGAGAAAATATATGTGGTTGCTGAAAAGATATTTTGAATGTGACATGTGTGTGAGAAGAATTTATTATTTCCTCTTCGTTGAGAAAATTATTCAAGGAGGGAATTTAATTGAGAAAGAAAAGAAGTTTCTTCATGGGTGATTTTTGGAGAGGAAAAGATATTATTTTTTAAAGAGGTTTTTGGTTGTATATTGATAAAAAAAGCAAAGGGGTTCTCAAGAATTTTGGTGGTTTTCTGTATTTTTACATCTTCCTGGAAGTGGTGATTTTGGGAGAAGCTTTGGAAATTGATCTCTGAAGGGGAGGCTCTACATCAACTTTCTTTTCTTCAAGCTTTAGGAAAACAAGTTCTTTTAAGTTTTATTTTATTTATTTATTTGTTTGAGAAAGATTGTCTGTGCAATTCTGTAGAAGCTTTGCTTAAATGGTTTAATTGAGTAGAAAGATTGCCTGTACAAGAAGTTTTTGTGTTTTGGTTGTAGAAGCTTTAAATTGTTTCAAAATTTGTAAGGCTTCTTTATTGCTGAATTGTTGTGGAAAAACTCAGAGGAAAACAATTTGTGATTTAAGAATTGATTTTCAGTTTTGAAAGCCTCTCTGTAAATTTAGAGGGAACTTATTTTAGTAATCTTCTGGAGTTTTCATTGAATTTTTATAAATTTCCCTATAGAATTTTGTTAAATTTTGTTATTATGAAATCTATGTAACTATTCTTTTAGAAATAAAAAGCCTCTGATAAATTTGAGAAAATGTTTGTTGTTGTTCTGAAATTTTCCTTGAGAAAATTGGTTGCCAATTGAACATTTGCCTATAAATGGCCTTCTTCAGAAATTTATTTTTCCCAATCATCTATTGTTTGAAATTCTAAAAATATATATTAAATTTGTAAAATATATTAGCATATATTTAATGTATATATATACAGGGTTATATATAATTAAATATATAAAAAATTTATGATGTATATATTGCATGGGTATATACATTTAAATGTATATTTAATGTTTTATTTTATGAATTTAGTTGCATTCAATTGTGTTCAATTAGAAGTTAAAAGAAAATGATTTATATGCATAGCTTAATTTATAGATGGAATAAGTATTCAATAGTTAAAATATAATCATGGAATTGAAAATTAGATAATTAAACTATTTACTTATGTTTAAGAAGTGCATTTTCATGTACAAGTTGAGTTAATTTTTAAATGAAGTATTTTTCTTGAAATAAGGAATCTATTTTCGTTTAAATGGTCATTGGATTAGTTGCATGTAAATGCATGTATTGGGTGAATTTAAAAGAGTGTGTTTCTCAAAAAGAGAAAATTATAAATTATTTAAATGATATAATATGTTTGTGGAAATAGATATTTTATTAATTTAAAATTGAGGGAAATTTAATAATAAATGGAATTATGTTCTTATAGTTGTTTAAGTTAAATTGAGATATTTGAAGAGTTGTTAGTTAATTAGTTGAATTTTCCTTTTCGTCTTTATATAAGGATTCTTATTAAATTAGAGGAAATGAATATTTAATTAAGTGTGTTTGCGTGAATAGGTATTTAAAAAAATAATACAATGTGGTAGTAGGAACAAAGGGTTTATTATTTTAAATTGACGAAATAGGGGAAATGGTTAGTGTGATGTTGATCTATATTTGTAAGAGCCTTTTTAATTAATTAGTGAAATTGGGATAATTGAGGGGTGCAAATTATTATATGTTATTTCGCTGATTGTATGCAAGTTTGTGTTAATTTAGAATATTGTAAACATTAAACTATTATGCCTGTATGATGTGTTTGAGATATCTTTTGTGGTATTTAGGGGTAATTGAAAGAGGTATTAGATGAGTTATTGTAATTCTTACTATTGGGATATTTTAAATTTGAGAGTTATCATTTCATGATCTTGTCTTTTGTAGTTCTCTATGGTAGTAAGGTTTGTTGTTTTCAGTGAATCACCTAGTCTCCATGAATGGGGAATGGTTGATCTTCTTTGAATGGATTGTTGGATATTTTGTACCTCAGTTTGGATTGGTGATGTATCAGATGATAACCATAGCAGGGTGAAGCTCAATGGGGGCCAAGATCTTGAATGATCTGATAGGTAACTCATGTATCTTGAGTGGCTTTCTCCTAGGTTAGTAGTATGTTTAGGTTATTGGTGATTCATAGTATTAAACTCAGATAGCAATGCTTCCTTTGAGTTAGTGATGTTCTTGTGGTGGTTTTGTTTAGTGTTGAGTCAATTGTGACTAGAGGTTGTCGGGATTGTCCTTGTATCTGTGTTACTATCTCTGAGCACGATGGGGTGGGCCTTCGGGTACCACTTGGTTGGGAGGAACATGCACCCTACACTGTTGGGTCCCCCTTTGGATTTACAGATTGTGTTGCGAAGTTTTCCAGTGGAGAGTTCGTAGTGGTTTCGTTATTTAGTTTAAGTTTTCTTTTTACTTCATGTTTCCTCTTGTAATTATTATTCCCCTCATTTTTTTTCGAGGATGAATCTTGTAATTGTAATAGTTAGGTTTGATCTACCTCATTTCAGGAATGAGTATTGTAATCTAATTTTAATTTAATGTAATCGAGAACTTATTATATGTTATCCTAGTGTTTGTATCTATACTTCTTTGTGAGTATGTGAAATTAAATGTATGATTAATATTTTAATTAATGCTTTATGTGCAAGTAGTGTGTATGTTGGTAATCAATGTAATCTTGTCACGTTACCTTAGAGGTTGTTGTGAAGTATTGTGCATCTTCTTTGATAATAATGTACTTTTAAGAAAAAAAATTGTACGCTTCCGCGTTGAGTTGCAACTTTGTTTAGGGTCTCATGGTGGGGCATTACACATAGTATCAAAGCCCCAAGTTCATACACTAGATCCTCTAGGTAAATTTTTGTCCACTATGTTGTCATTGTCAATTTTTTAGTGGAGTGTTAAGTGATCACATATTCATGGCTTTTACTTTAGCATGATGTACTCTGTGAAAGAGTGTAGCATGTAAGTAACCTGATATAAGGTTATTGTTGGAAATTTAGGATATGTATCCCATGGGTTATGGAATTGGATATTCCTATGGGACTATGTATGTAGTTGTAACCCCTTGTAAATGTAAGAAACTAGTAATTGTATCATATGTGAATTTTGTGGAAACTCGTACTTTCTTTGTGTGTCCAGGTGATGGTGATACCTGGTACCCATCCATTTGAAAATGTTGCATTTTGGTGTGGGATTAACCATACCATTATGTGTGTTTGCATGTTTGTAACCTCATTGAGGGCTAACCCATGTGATGTTGAAACTTTTACATAGGAGTTGTAAGTGTGAATAAAGTGAAAAGCACAAAAGACACTTCTTAATACAACATTATATCATAGATAAATCAAATTGAACTAAATCAAAGCAATAATCTATTGAAAGCATCCTATTGCTCTCTATCTCCAAAGATTTATCAAATCATGATTGCTCTCAGATTGTATAAGAAAATAAGATTGTTAAAATGACTATTTGAAGAATGAGAAAGATGCTAATGCAATGATATGGAGCCAAATGACAATACTAGATGATAAATGATCTAAATTAGCATATATTGACATGAAACAGATAATTGCAACTACAAGAGGCAGCCATGATTGTGAAATCTTGATTTCTGGATGCTTGATGCTTGAGGTGTGAATTCCTGTAGAGTAAGAGTGGACAAAATAGATTATCTGGATCCTTTCTTGGTTGAGTGAGGCTTGTATTTATAGATTTCCTAGCTATAGAAATGCACAGGGAAGGCATTGAGAGGCTTGGATTCAATCTGGAGGATTGAATGGTGAGAGATGGAGGATATTGAGAGAAATATGGAGATTGTCTCTACCCATGAAAACACCAGGCAAGAGAAGAGGAAAGATTGATGGAGGAGGATTGAGAGAAGAATTTGGAATTTGTCTCCAATTTGTCTCCAAAACTTCTTGTGAAGTTTCAATCAATTAATTTAGACATAAATTAGACATAGGGTATATAATTCATTTTTGAGGAAATATAGATGGAATATTCCTTATGCCTTAATTCAAATATTTTAGGTTTATTTAAATTAGGAAAAGGGAGATAAATAATTTAATAAAACAAACTATAGGATAGTTTATTAAATGAAACAGAAGAATATGACAATTAATCAATAAAGAATTTGTTCTTTATTTAATTAATTTAAGATTGATGTGATAGAATAAAATAGGGATTTGACAATTAAATCAAACAAATTATTTAATTTTGTTTATTTAATTAAAACGAGATTGGAAGAATTTAAATGAGAATGTGAACGTGAACTACATAAATAAATATTTTTATTTATTTAAAGAGTAGAGGAATTTAGGATAACTAATCAAATAATTTGTATTCAGTTAATCGGATTCTCCAAACTATTTTTAGGTGTATACATTTTGCCCCTCTTCGAAGTGATGTGTTTACGCGTTGCTTCAAAGAAAATTTTGCTGATACTGCCAAGATTGATGATAAAAAAATAATTCAGTGTGCCCTAGACATGCCCCAGATATTGATTTACAGATGATTGCCGATAATATGCTCCCTTGGGTGATAAATTAATGATGTGATGATTTTTGAGAATTTTTTGGAAATTTTTATTTTTCGTGATGATTTGATGATTTGATGAAGAAATAATTTATCTCCTGACAATAATGAAGAAAATAGAACCCGTAGATAAATTTTAATTAATTTCCTGAAGAAAATTAATCAAAATATGATAAAAACCCACCAAAATCCACTTTCCAAAAGTTATATATAGTCCAAAAGGTCATTTTCAAAGTCATTTGAACCTTTTGACTTTCAACTACCAGTGATAGAGACCTTTCAGCCAGCTGAAGCAGGATGCCAATCCCCTACCACACTCACCATTTTGAGCACATTCGACAGTACCAACAGTTGGCCATGTACGGACCTCTGGTATGTATTGATATTCCTCCTCGTTTTGCGTGCAATTTTATTTTTTATGCTTTTTTATGCTTTTGGCATTTTTCTGCTAGTTTAGCACTTTTAAGCCATGCTGTAGTGCTTACACTCAGATGTAGCACTTAGGTTAGCTAGATTAGCGCTTGCATTATTTTCTCTAGCGCTTCCATAGGATAATGTAGCACTTAGGTAATTATAATTAGCGCACAGATGCAAGATTTTAGCGCCTACAAAGATCTAGTGCTTTGATTTGGTAATGTATCACATCGATGGTTTGTTATAGCACTTTGATAAAGCGGTGCTTTGACAGACTGATTTAGCACATCGATGTCATAAAAAAGTGCTTTGGATGATGTAGCACTTCAGATGCTTGATCTAGCGCATCAGAGGTGCGAAATAGCACTTTTGATAAAGCAGCGCTTTGAAAAAAAAAATTAGCGCTTTTGATTGATAAATTAGCGCTTTTGAGATTTAGCGCTTTGAATGCCCATTCTAGCGCATCTATGTCAGAATTGTCGATTTTGACTTAGTTTACCTTGATTTTGTCAATTCCGATCATGTCCATTCTTCTGATTGGTATGATTCATGATCCAAATTCTTGGTGTTTGATTCTGATGATTTAATAAGACTTATTCTCATGATAAGGGAGAATAATCCTATTTGTGATGATCCTCATGATAGGTGAGGAAATGATTGTTATCTGATAATATCTCATGATAGGCGAGATTTTAGGTAACGTTTGATGAACCTCATGATAGGCGAGGTTTGATTCATATCTCATAAACCTCATGATAGGCGAGATTTAGATACCGTTTGATGAACCTCATGATAGGTGAGGTTTGTTGATGCTTGTTCATGAATTTTGATCAAAAATTCAAACCAATTTTTTATTAGACTTGATAGTACAATGACTCTTGATTTCTTGACATAGATAACTGATTGTAAATTTATTATGATGATACGAGTGTCTGGGTACTCTTCAGATGCGAGAGTGGTTTCCTTGGACTACAGACTTGATAACTCATCTAACACCAAATGAGCTTCATATTATAGGTCGATGCGGCTTGACTAGCTTGCTTGATATGCCCCAAATTAGGATTAATCGGGGTCTTTTGACTGCTTTGGCTAAGAGGTGGCATAGTGACCACAACACTTTTCACTTACCCATTGGTAAAATGACAGTCACACCTAAGGATGTGTGGCGGATTTTGCATATTACTTTCATGGGGGAGATTGTAGTTTATGACTCTCATGAGGCTGGTGGGAGAGATGCTCTCCATAGAGTATTCCAGGATCAGCACATTGTAGTTTTGAGCATCTGATGGAGGACAATCGCTGATGCAAAAACTTCACTTCTAATAGTGCTTGCTAGACTCATTGGAGGTTTCCTTTGCCCTGATCGCAGGTCAAAGGGATTCCTTGTGGGTTGGAGCCGGATACTAGAGAGCAAGGTCGTACATGGTATGAGATACGTGTGGGGGATGTGCATGCTGGCACATCTTTATCATGATCTTCATTCAGTTGTGTACCTTGGGGCTCGAAGTCTATTAGCAAGTATGACTCTTTTACAGATATGGGCATGGGAGCACTTCTCTATTGCTCGTCCATTTCTAGTGATAGACATACCAGCAGGTAGGTCATATGTGTTTCTATATAGAGGTTGACTTACCCAGGTTCAGATGGGTAAGTTGGAGCATTGGAGGTGGGTTTTCGACGATACAAAGAGTGTCACATGGAGGCCATACCTAGATTGTGAGTAGTAGGAAGAGGAGGATGCAATGGTCAGATACTTCTATGATTCTATGTGTCTGATTGGCTGGACACCATTTGTCTTGGAGAGATTCTTGCTATGTTGAGTATACAGATAGTATGGCATTGTTCAGTGTATGCCACAAGGAGTTGATCACTATGCTAGGTGGCAGAGTGATGTAGTAGATTGGGGGCCTTGTTTGTCATATGACGTCCTAGTAGAAGGATAGAAGACATTGAAGCCATCACTTTGGGATATGCGCAGAGGCGGTAGTGATAGAGGAGTATGCAGCATTTTTGGCTTTGACTCCACATCCTCTTATCACTATTTCTAATGAGCCAGCACCATTACCCATAGAGGAGGATGTAGCCGAGGGTTCAAAGGATAGTGGGGGTGGGGATGATTCTTTGTTAGGTAGTAGCATGGAGGTCGGTAGTGATGACAGTGATGCTAGCAGTGGAGGTGGCAGAGGGTTAGGACCAATCAGTGTTGGTCCTTCATCGAGTAGGCCTCGCAAGAGGCAAGTAGTGGTGGTGCCATCAATGGACCACTAGAGGTAGATTGTAGGTCTTCAGACATAGGTTCAAACGCTACAAGGTTAGTTGGTACAAGCCCAAGGTTTGTTAGCGTAGACACAGACGCAGATGCAGGCTCAGACTCAGGCTCATGCTCAGGCTTTAGCGTAGGTATAGGGACAGTTGGCCACTGTGCAAACTTAGGTTGCCACATTGACAGCTGAGCGAGATAGTGCACGACAGATTTTCGAGAGGGCATAGGAGATAGCCGAAACCTTATAGAGAGTGGTTGATGGTACGTCAGTAGTTGATTATATCAAAGAGAATATGTGGGTTGGCCGAGAGGCAGAGTTTTACTGGGGGGAGATATCATGATGCAGTGCCTGCTGATCATCGAATCAGCTATACCCCATCGAGATCTGGTCGGACACATACCCAGATAGTTAGTGAGGGTTTTACACATCCTCCATGGAGAGATCCTAGAGATCTTGGTACTTCTAGGGGTGGTGGTGGTACTTGTCCTATTAGACCTATAGATTCTGGTAGTAGTAGATTATAGATGCTATTGTGATATTGGGATTTCTTTTTCAAGACACCATGTATACTACGATGTACCTCATTTTTGATGATGTATCTTTACTTTAGACTTCATTGTACACTTGACACTAATGATATATATATGATGCAGTTGATTTGATTCTATGATGGTTCATGATTTCTATGTGATGGATGCATTTATTTTGATGATGTATCATGTGATGTTTCTATATATGAATGCTTTTATTTCAAATGTGATGATGATTATGCAAAATATTTGATGTATGGATGTATGATGTAATGTATGAAATTCTAAATGATAAATGATAATGTTGATGTATAGATAATATAATGATGATAATGTCATGACTTGCATTTATTCTACATAATGAAATGTATGGATATATGGATGTATGGATAACATAATGATAATAATGATGATGTAATGATGTTCTAATGATGAATGATAATGAATGTGATGATGTAATACACAATGTATTTGATAAATGTATAACTATTTGATTTTAAAAATGCATTAACGATGAAAATGATGAAAACTTAATGATGAGATGATACCTATTTTTATTTTATTTTAGGATTTTATGTCAAGTATACTGAGTCATGATTTGTAGAAAAGATAATTATTGATTGGAATCCTCTATGCAACAAATACTCTGCAGATAATGAATTTATTATGAATGCAATCTAAATGTATCATGCAACTATATGCAACCAAATTTCATTTTAACTGTATTTTTGTGCTTGATATCATCATAGAGCTTTTATTGAATGTTGAAAGTTAGTACAAGCGCCAATGGTTGTGTTAGTCTAATGATGACCTGAGTATTAATTTCATGATTTTTGATATTGCAATTAAACACAAGAATATAGGTATAATTGAACCTAGATGACCTAAGCATTCGTTGCGTAAATAGGAAAAGATTAATCATTTGAGTTTGTGAATTCTAAATGTCATCGGTGATACATTTGCATAGCACCTCCCCCAACAATTCACACATTTATATGATTAATTAAGACAACAAACAATAAAAATATCATTATTTTTCATTGTTTCTCTAGTGCAATACATCATCGAGTAACTCCAAAGAAACAATAATCAAAAAATTCAATTTATCCATCTTTGACTTAGAGTGTTTCATTCATTTATTCAGATTTTAGACCATCCATCTTGATTTTGATTTTCTGATGTTTTTGTGTTTTTCGAGATTTTGACCAAAGACCTAACCTACTGACATATCCTAGGGGTCTCGGGGGCTGATCAAAGATTAGCCTTGCCTACGTTACACATGCAGAGACCACATAGTTCAACTGACACAAACCTATGATATTTTTATTTTTTTTATTTTGCTTTTCTAGACTGAATTTTGACATGTTTTTGGATTTTTGATATGATATAGATGATTGATGCCCTCCTGATGGTGATTGATGCTGCATTTTGATCATTGTTTTTACTTTATTACCATACTATTGTTCTCCTAGATTGGTGAAATCGATGTTATTTTTTCCCATAGTGATATCGAGATGTTTCCCCCAAGCTATGGAGTGATATTTGACCATGTGACATGATTTTGATATGGATGCAATGATGGCTAGACTAATGACATGATATGGATTGATACTGACTGCCAGACTAATGATCCAAGTTTTCACCAATATTTTTTTGATTATACTCTTTGTTTTTGATATTTTTCTATTTCTTTTTTCATTTTTTTTAATTTTTTTTGTATTTCTATATTTTGTATTTTTATTTTTTGTATTTTTTAGTTTCCAAGACGCCTGTTTGCCAGGTTTTCATCAAGGAAACCTTTTTAACAAGTTTTAACCCATGCATTAGGAGATTTATGTATAGAATTTTCTTAGATGAATACTATTGATAGGTTCATCAAACATATCCCCTTCTGACGTTGATAGCTGATATGCCCCTGATCCATACACTGATATGTCAACAAAAGGATGTAGCCAATTAGGCTCAAATTTCCCTTTCTTCTCTCTGTCCTACTGATTCCTAGGGTTCTCTTTTAGAACCAAATCACCAACCTGAAATACCTATTATTGTAACTCCTTGACATTCTTTGTCGATAAGCCGTTAGATGATTAACAGCTCGTTGACAACGCTCATCTAGCAAATCTAGTTCCTATAGCCTAGATACCCTATAATCCTCATCTAATATGATTCCCCTGAGTGATACATAGAGGGATGAAATATCTACTTCTATGGGTAATATGGCTTTTGATCCTTATACCAAAGCATATGGTATAGCTCCTATTGGTGTTCTAATACTTGTTCGATAGGCCCATAGTGCTGGATTGAGTTGAACATGCAAATCCCGTCCAACATTGTTAACCGTCTTCTTTAGAATTTTTAGAATCATTTTGTTTGAGGCCTCTGCTTGGCCATTTCCTTGAGGGTAGTATGGTGTTGAAAATGATGTTGGATGTGGAACTTTTCACATAGTTCTTGTACATCTTGATTCTTGAATGGTCATCCATTATCAGTGATAATGGTTTGAGGCATTTCATAGTGACAGATGATGTAGTTGAAGATGAAAGAGAAAATTTGCTTCCCAATAATGGTTGTAAGAGGTATTGCCTCTATCCACTTTGTGAAATACTTTATGGCTGTGATAATGAACTTGTGCCCATTAGATGAAGAGGGATGTATTTTTCCCACAAGATCTAGACCCCATTGATAGAAAGGCCATGTTGTTGTAAACGGATGTAGTTCCTGAGCCGGTGCATGAATCAGATTGTTGTGAACTTGACACTTTTGATATTTCTTGACATACTAATAAGATTATTTTTCCATGCATGGCCAATAATACCCCAAACAAAGGAGTTTCTTAGCTAGAGTTATCCCACTCGAGTGAGTCCCACAAATACCCTTGTGAACTTCTTGTAAGGCCATTTTAGATTTGTCATGTTCTAGACATCGAAGTAAGGTACCATCAAGACCTCGACAAGAAAGGATATCTGTTTTTAAGATATGTCAGGCAGATTGATAGATAAGATTCATTTTTTATTCCTAGAAAGATCAGGAGGTATGATATTGTCTTTCAAGTAAGCATAGGTTTTTTCGTAGATGGAGGTTTCATTGGTTTCTAGATGGCAAATGGTATTGGATTCTGAATTATTATGGGAAGGACATGGTACTTTTTCTACCTTAAACTCATAACAAACACATTTCTTAGGCAATTGAAATAATGAAGCGATTGTGACCATAGCATCAACAACTTTGTTTTCCACTCTTGGAATTTGATCAAACTTGATATTGATGAAGAACTATTTCAGATCATCTATTTTTTGCTTATAGGGCATCAAATTTTCATCTTTTGTTTGATACTCATCATTTACTTGATAAATGACTAGTTGTGAGTCTCCATATACTTTTAAGTCCATGATCTTCCATTTAATTTCTATTTTGACCCCAATGATCAGTGCTTCATATTTTGCTACATTATTTGTACATTTAAACATCAGCCTATATGATTTAGGAATGGTGTGTCCATGGGGATTGATAAACAAAATCCCGACTCCTGATCCTCATTGTGTGTATGATCCATCAAAATATAATACCCATTGTTGTGGCATCATTGTCATAGTATCTGCCACTAGGAATTCCATTGTCATTGGCTAATCATCTGGTAGAGGAGCTTCAACTAATTGTTCAACGATTTCTTGACCCTTGATCACATTTTTTTTCACATATTGAATTTCAAATTTCTTAGGAGCATGACCCATTTCGCCAGTCTACTTGTTAAGGCATCTTTACTAAGTAGATACTTCAAAGGGTCAATTTTTTCTATTAGTCAGATTGTATGAGTCAGCATGTAGTGTCTTAGCTATTGAGTAGTAAATAGCACCGCTAAGCAAGACTTCTCTATGAAAGCATAGTTCACTTCATTGCCATTTAATGTTCTACTGATATAGTAGATAGCATGCTCTTTTCCTTCATAATCCTCTTGTGCTAATAGTGCCCCTAAAGAGATGTCAGTCATTACAATATACAATATCAAAGGTCTTGCTTCTGTTGGTGGCATGAGAATGGGTGGTGACATGAGATATTCTTTTATTTGATTGAATGTTGTTTCACAACCATTATCCCACTTGAAAGTTACATTTTTATGTAATAGATGATTGAAAGGATGACTTTTGTCTAATAGGTGTGAGATAAATCTCTTGATCGATTGGAGCCTTCCCTGTAATGATATGAGTTGACTAATATTCTTAGGAGGCATCATCTCCATGATTGCTTTGACTTTAGCCAGATCTACTTTTATGCCTTTTCTTGATACAATATATCCCAATAGATTTGTTGATGTGACCCCGAAGACACACTTCTTGGGGTTTAACCTAACATTGAATTTTTCTAGCCGTGTGAAGATTTTGTCTAGGATATGTAGATGTCCTTCCCTAGTACAAAATTTTTCCAATATGTAATCCACATAGTCCTCCATGAAGGTGTGCATCATATCATGGAATATTGTTGTCATTTCCCTTTGATATGTGGCTCCTACGTTTTTTAGACCAAATGGCATGACGTTCCAACAGAAGGTTTCCCATGGACATGTAAAAGCTATCTTTTCCTGATCTTCTAGAGCTATTTTTATTTGATTTTACTTGGAGAAACCATCCATGATTGATAACATGGAATGCCCTACCGTCAAGTCCACAATGATGTCTATGTTTTCTAAAGGAAAATCATCCTTCAGGCATGCTTTATTGAGGTCTCTAAAATCCGTACATATTTTTATGCTATTGTCTGGCTTTGAAATAGGTACTATGTTTGATATCCATTCGGTGTAGTCTATATACCTTATGAATCTTGCATCCAACAATTTCTTTAGCTCTGTCTTTACCATCAATGTGATGGGAGGATGCATTTTTCTTAATTTTTGCTTGGCAGGCTTGATTCCTGTGGGCAAAGACAAATGATGCATGAATACATTTGGATCTAGGCCTGGCATATTGAAATATGACCAAGCGAAGTTGATGCTTCTTTGTTTAAAGAAATTGATGAAGTATGGTCTTTCTTGGTCCATCATGGATTCTACCAAATGTAGGATTTTTGCCTTTTCCTCGATGTCGATGTCCACAAATTGTGTTGGTTCTACCAGAATTGACGATCGCTCATGATAATTCTCTGGAAGGGTGTCAAATATTCCACCCTTTGGTGCCTCAAAAAAGTTTTCACCATTGGATGCATTCTTTATTTTGTCTTTTTCTAGATCTAATACTACCATAGAATGGTTTTCACCATTAGATCTATTTTCCCCCTTTTCAATTTTGTAACTGGAAGATTTGACACCCTCCTGCCGAGATATGTTGTTATGAGTAATATATATAGAACTTGTAATAGGTTTTGTATGACATAGGAAATTAATGATGGCATCATCGTTTGCAAATTGTGGTATAGCCAAAGGTTCGATTGGTTCCCATTCAATAAGTTCTAGATGGATTAATGGCATGAGTTCATTGGATTGTTTCAGATCGATGGAAGTTAGGGTGAGGACAGTGATATCGTTATCATTATTATCAAGAATATCAAGGTCAATGATAGTACCTTCTTCAAAATCGTCTAAATCACTTAAATTTTGTTTGTCCTCACTAGAGTCATTGATATTTAGTGAGCCTTCTACGAATGGTCTAGACTCGGAGCCTTGTGCCTCCTCACGCGTAGGTGTATATTGTTGGATTACGTCAACTTGAATATCTGTGAAAGATACTTTGAAACCCACATCCCACTGATATTCATTTGAATCTGTTTCATAGCTATCTCTAAGTTGAAGGATCTGTTCAACAACTTTCTTTGTCATCTCCTGCTTTTGCTCTTCAGAATACCCTAGTCCTGGTTTCTCTTTTGAATGGAGAGTGAGAGGTTGAAAAGGTTCTATGATTCCATCCTCTCTTAATCCAACAGGTCCATCTCCCTGATAACCCATTTTCTCAAGGATAGCCTTTCCTCTTCTATACTTTTTGGTGTTGATATTGACATTTTTGATACTGATGTTTGATGCAAAGGTTTCCTCATCCTTGTATAGCCAATTCAGTATTTCTTTGTCATTTGATTCTTCCTCAATGGTGCCAACTTTTATGAACCATTCTTGAGGAACTATGCTAGGTAATGATGTTGAAGGTCTGATCATAGATGGTTGACCATATGTCTTAGGAGATGGCATTAATTGTGAAAGGTTAAGTGATTGCTCCATAGAATACTATCCCATCCCTTTATCTGTTAGATGAACTTTCTTTTGAAATTTTTCTGATAGAGAATTTTGTGAATCCAGATTGTTTTTTCATTGAGTTTCAACTTGACTTGTTTCTTTTGATTTATCTCTCTTTTCCACCCACTTGGATGTTTTTCCTCGTTGGATAATTTTAAACTAGAAGCTTCCTTGTTGTGAGGCACAAAGGTATCTTGAGAGTTTCTCAATATGTCACAATGTTGAGGATAATTATAATAAGCAGCTATTGTAGCCTCTTGTCTATTTACTGGAAACTTTAGGCATTGATGATATGTTGAAGGTACGACCTGCATTTCATGGATCCATGGTCGTCCTAAAAGTATGTTGTATGTCAACTCTCTTTCCAATACTTGACATGCTATATGTTTCATCATGGATCCCACTTGAATTGGTAACACAATTAAAGCTTTAGACAATCTTTCTTCTTCATCATATGCTTTGATGGTCATTTTCCTTTGAGCATCAATAACATCATTGGAATACCCTAATGCATAGATTAAATTGATAGTACAAATGTTTAGACCAGCTCCACCATCTATTAAAACTCTCTTGACACAATGATTATGGATTAATACTTCAATATGTAGTGAAATATTATGGAGATGGTTCAACAAGACATCATCCTATATAGAGAATGATAGACAATGCGCTATAGTCAAATGTCCCACCATAGCTTGGAATTGACAAACTTCTAGATTCTTTGGTACCGTGGTGGCAACTAATGCTTGTTCTAGAACTTCCTTATGTGATGGTGACAATTTAATGAGTTCTAGTATCAATATTTGTGCGTGGATTTTTTGCAATTGATTGACAATATTATAATGAGATGAAGGTGGAACCGCATATTGAGATCCAACTCCTTTTAACACTACCTTGGATTTCCCCCTAGTCATGACGTTTGCTAGTTGATGTTCTTGATTATATCGAGGGATGTTTTGTAATTGATCAGTAACATTATAATGAGATGGAGGCGGAACCACATGTGTGGAGCCAACTCCTTTTAATACTACCTTGGATTGCCTCCTAGTTATCACATTGGCTGGTTGATGCTCCTGATTTTCTCTTATTTTTAAGAAATTGATTTGATTTTCCAGAGTTTTGCACGCTTGGGAGAAAATACAAAGGGGTAATGTTGTTGGTTTTGTTTTCATCGATGTTATGACCAATTGTATGATCACTTTTTACTTCAGATAGACAAAGGATTGTTGTGTCATAGACATGATTAACGTTCTTACCTTTGTTGTTTGAAGAGGATGATGCTCCTTTGTCATAATTTGGTAAAGGATATTTGAAAGCCGAATGATAATATTATTTTGAGTTCCCTCCACATATACTTTGTTGTTGTCAATCAAATATTGTACCATATGTTTCAACTCCATATAATTGTTGGTTTTGTGACCCTTGTTATTATAAAAATTGCAGTAATCCACGTCATTCCACCATGATGGTTTGACTTTGGGATCCCAGTTTCTGGCTTCCCATGCATTGAGAAGGCCTCTGGTAACTAATTCTTTCATTTATGATTCCATTGTTTGACCTAAAGGTGTGAACCTTCGCCGATTTGATGGTTTTGGATATGATTATGTTTTCGCGATCTTGTTGTTTTGTATGATATTTGACTTGACATTTTGATCATTTTTCTAGTTCTTTGATGTAGATGATGTCAAGTTGAAGACCGGTTTCACATTTTGAGAATCATTTGTTGTCTCATTGCTAGTTTTGTTTCAATTCTTTTGCCAAAATTTTGGCTTATCAGTGCTCAATTATTGATTGGAGGAGTTACTTGTGTTGTTTGTTTTATCATTGAAATGCTTGATAACTCCTCTTTTGACTAACGCCTCTTCGATTTTAAGACCATTTTCGATTACTTTTTCAAATGTGGAAGGACATTGCAGCTCGAGTCTATAACTCATTTCTTCTGTTAAGTTTTCAATGAACAAATCCATCTTTTCTTCTTCAGGAATGGATCTAGGATATCTAGTGAACAAGCATCGCCATCTTTGGAGAAAAGAAAACAACATCTCCTCTTTTTTTTGCTTTAGATTGTAAAGATCCTTTATTGTAACATCGTTTTGGATGTTAAAGGAGTATTGGGAGATAAATCTATTGATGAGTTCCTACAAATTTTTGATACCTGGTTTTAATTTTGAAAACCACTCCATGCATGATCCTCCCAAAATCCTTGGGAATAGTCTCATTAAGTAAGTTTCCTCTTGGGAAAACTCAAGGCTCATTGTTTTGAATTCCCTGATATGATCTATTGGATCCATTCTTCCATTTTCCTTATTGTATTTTGGAATCTCACAGTGTCTAGGAAAAGGTATCAAGCCGATCGTTGTGTCGAAAGGATAAGGACAAATGTCCTGTATCGCATATCTTTTGGTAGTCCCTTTTATCATATCCTGTATCTGTTGCTGTAACATTTGCATATCTGATGTTAAAGAAAACAATTGGATCTATTGTTTGTGTAGGCTGTAGTATCTCAGTCTCATTTGTTCTAGGTGTTTCCTTCAAATGGTTTACATCAAAATCCTTTGGAATTTTACCCCTAATTCAGCTAACATCAAAATATATTTTTCCATGTCTTGTTCCAAAATCTTTTCCATAAACTTATGGAACTTGGGATCTTGTTGAGCTGTTTGAATATCCTCTGGAGTTATCTCATTCTTATCATTTTGGTTCACATTGTTCCAAGGATTTTCTTCTACCATTTCTTGTGATTTTTTAAGTTCTTGTTCTAAGAGTCGTTGTTTTTGGGACCTAGTGAAGATTGGCATACAAATTTTTTCCCTTTCTTCCAAAATTTTGATCTTGTATGCTAGATAGTGTCAATTGAACTTTTAACAAAGTCAAATAAGATGAATGATCTTATTGATGAGACAATGGTAAAAATTTAATTAATATACTTGGTTTCATGATGAAGGATGATAGTATCCTGATAATGAATCTTCAGTGTAGTAATTTGATTTTGTATTTGATTTTGACACGTGTGATTTGCAAGATCTTGTTTTAGTTGATAAGGTTGGAAATTTGTATAAACCTTTTAGATTTTGGTTTTTTTCAGACAGTGATTCTAATGAAAAAGAAAATTTGTGTTATGATGAAGACTATGGATAAATGATAGACAAACCGAATGGTAAGATTTTTGAACTCTCTATTTTGAAAGCGCTAAAATAGAGGACAGAGACACTATTTCACAAAAATGCTAGAACAGAGTCCCAAAGTGCTGAAACAGTCGACAAAAGCGCTATCTTAATAGAAGCATTAAAATAGTGTTTGAAGGTGCTGGAAAAAGTGATGAAAGTGCTATTTTGATAGAAGCTCTGAAACAGTGCCCGAAAGCGCTATAAAAGATGATTGAAGTGCTATCTTGACATAAGTGTTAAAATAAAGACTGTAAGCACTAAAATAGTGCCCGAAAGCGCTATTTTATGAAAGCGCTAAAATAGTGACCCAAAGAGTTGAAACAGGTTTTCCAAAACACTAAAACCAAGACTTTTAAGACTCCCTACTATAAAATTTGATCTGGTCTTGTGGCATATGGTATCAGGGGTTGCAGAAAATAAGAATGATGAATCCGTTGACTATGGTTGTGGTATTGTGTGAGAGCTCTTCTCTAGAAGAAGGCTCGTGAGTAGAGTTGTTCTACGACGTAATCTAAAGTGTGACCCCTAGAAAAATTGTGATATTTGTGGATGAAAGTTCTATGTTGTAGAATTATCCTTCGATTTTGATATAGAAAACAATTTCTCCTTAGGCTATCTCGATAACCGTAAGGTTTCTTGGGTTTTGTGATTTTGATTTTTCTCTTGTCAAACGTGGTGGACTTCCACTTTCGAAGCATGGATTTCCTCTGATTTGACTTGACTTGATGTTTTCAAGATGATCTTTAATCTGATTTAAATGAATTTGTGAAAACACGACAAGCAATTTTGAATATTTGGTTCAAACTGAATAGATCGTGTATGTTCAAAAAGCACGAATGGTCTTTATTGATTTTGACGGGTTGCTTTGACAATTATAAACAAATTAGATAGACTCACACTTAAGGACAAGTAGTTCATCACTATACTCACAACCCAAATCTTGAATTGCGTTGACGCACATAAGTATGTCACCCCCTAGAGGGCGCCCGTATTTTTGTCATTTCCAGGAACGTACTCAGAGTTGGATTTCTCGTCCTCTAAGAAAATGGTCCTTGGAAATTATATGGTGAATGTCTTGGGAGCATATTCTTCCCTCCCCTTGCACCATGAGTATGACAATGTATGGATACTGACTCGGCAGGATACTACTCTATGGTTTGTAGATAAGGCTTTCGTGCGGTGTGGCAATTGATAAACTCCCTCAAGAGACCTCCCAATCTTTAGATTAAAGATTTTGAGGATGGTTATCTTACTCACTACCGTCAAGTTGGACTTTCATCAACAACTTCCATTTTTATTATAGTGGGTTGGAATCCTTGGCTTTAGGCATTCCCACTTAGGTCGTTCCCGTAAGGTGAGTACTTTTTCCCACTACGACAGGTCTTCTAAAGGATTTAATAAAGCATAAATAGCATGAAGTAAAGATTTCTCTGGTGCTTTAGTCACCCAATTAAGGGGAGAGCATAAGCCTAATCACCACAAACACATCATATAGATTGTTATGTTTTAAGCCCAAAAAGATATTTTCTAATCTATGTGAAGATGTTGCTTCACTAAAATCATGATGTTCTTTTTAACTTATACTAAAAAATAAATAAAAAAATGTGGTAAATATCCTAGGATTGATAGATTTGCTTTTAAAAAAACAAGAAAGTGACTATCCTAGGATTAATAACTTTTAGAGAACTTTGAAGTGACTATCCTAGGATTGATAAATTTTAGAAAACTTGAAGTGACTATCCTAGGATTGATAGATTTTAGAAAACTTGAAGTGACTATCTTAGGATTGATAAATTTTAATCTAACTGTGAAAAAAAAAAAAATCTAGCCGTGCTCGCTTTGGATCCAGATTGATTTTACAAAAGCGCTGGAACAGTCCATAGAAGCACTATAAATTTTACCTGAAGCGCTGAAAGTTAAAGTGTTGCAATAGAACATCGAAGCACTGGAATTTTCCATAGAAGCGCTAAATCATCGAAGCATTGAAACAAGCCATGTAAGCATTGTAGTAACACAAAAGCGCTGAAACAGAGCATGGAAGTGCTGTAGTTAGCCACCGATGTGCTATTGTATTTGACAAAAGTGCTGAAATAAAAGTTGCCGCAAACCTACACGTCACTTTCAGAAAAAATTGGTAAAATTGGGGTTAATGCCCCATGGTGGGCGCCAAACTATAAGTGTCAATAAAGTGAAAATCACAAAAGACACTTCTTAATACAACATTATATAAAATATAAATCAAATTGAACTAAATCAAAGCAATAATCTATTGAAAGCGTCCTATTGCTCTCTATCTCCAAAGATTTATTAAATCATGATTGCTCTCAGATTGTATAAGCAAATAAGACTGTTAAAATGACTATTTGAAGAATGAGAAAGATGCTAATGCAATTATATGGAGCTGAATGACAATACTAGAAGCTAAATGATCTAAACTAGCATATATTGACATGAAAAAGATAATTGCAGCTACAGGAGGCAGCCATGATTGTGAAAGCTTTTTTGTTGGATGCTTGATGCTTGATGTGTGAATTCCTTTAGAGTAAGAGTGCACAAAATAGATTATCTAGATCCTTTCTTGGTTGAATGAGGCTTGTATTTATAGATTTATTGGCAATAGAAATGCAAAGGGAAAGCATTGAGAGGCTTGGATTCAATCTGGAGGATTGAATGGTGAGAGATGGAGGATATTGAGAGAGAAATGGAGATTGTCTCTAATATGAAAACACCAGGCAAGAGAAGAGGAAAGATTGATAGAGGAGGATTTAGAGAAGAATTTGGAATTTGTCTCCAATTTGTCTCCAAAACTTCCCATGAAGTTTCAATCAATTGATTTAGACATAATTTAGACATAAATTAGACATAGGATATCTAATTCATTTTTTAGGAAATATAGATGGAATATTCCTTATGCCTTAATTCAAATATTTTAGATTTATTTAAATTAGGAAAAGGGAGATAAATAACTTAAGAAAATAAACTATAGGATAGTTTATTAAATTAAACAGAAGAATACCACAATTAATCAATAAAGCGTTTGTTCTTTATTTAATTAATTTAAGATCCATGTGATAAAATAAAATAGGGATTTGACAATTAAATCAAACAAAGTATTTAAGTTTGCTTATTTAATTAAGATGAGATTGGAATAATTTAAATGAGAATGTGAATGTGAACTATATAAATAAATATTTCTATTTATTTAAACAGTAGAGGAATTTAGGATAATTAATCAAATAATTCGCATTTAATTAATCGGATTCTCCAAACCATTTTTAGGTGTATACAAGAGTAACCAAAAGTAGCTCTTTTTCTTTTGGTTCTCTAGATCCTCAATCCGTGAAGGGATAGTAGCAGTCACAAGTTTTCTTGGGTGCAGTGTGTAGCGCACACATAATGCGGCATAGAGCATCTCATCTCAACCAATCCCGAGGAATCGTACCCACTACTTTTGATTATATTGGATCAGGATACTTGATCCATATGTGTTAGCCTAATGCCCATAAACTTGAGTACAACAACATGGTTGTTAGTTATGCCTAGACATCCGTAGAGGTGATGATCTAGCATTATAGAGTTAACCTCGTCTGTATGAGAGATGAAGCTTGATAGCCCCATAGTGATATTATCGTATTGCATTATGTATATGTACCCTATCTACATGTGTTCTGACATGATGCAAGAGATACGATGCCACACCCTACTCATGTTCCGACATAGTGATGGCGATGATGCCGTGTTACATGATGCCACATGCTGAGATACGTGAAGGCGCATTATGAGATTTTAATTGTTATCCTACTTGTGTGATGAGCGTTATGGGGCCTCAAACACTTGTAGAGGGATCCTCATGGTTGCCTTGACCATGTTGGTCGAGTAGCATATGGGTAGATCCTAGCCATGTATACCTCTACCTACAGTGAGTTGCTATGTGTGTCTTCTCCATGAGGTATCGCGTGTGGGGTGATTTTTGTGTGTGCCTACTATAGCGTACCCATAGACACACTACCACATGGCATGCAACCAGTACGTGCCATCTCCGGTTGGCTTATGACCAGATAGAGTGACGACATTTTGTTAATCGTGGATACACTCTGGGTCATCTGGATAGCATGCTTATTCCGCATCACATGAGGGCTATTAGCTAGATAGTTTTTCCTCTTTTCTCATTGGTGGCTAGTATTTAGTCACATAGTGTTGTATAGTGCAATTTTAAAGATTGTGAACTTTCTTTGGGTTATTGATGATTTTTTTAGTTGATTGTGAGGGCTGACACTTTGTTATATTTGATTGTGAGGGTTTAGCCACAACTTGTGATCTTATTAACTTATAACCCTAGTTGTTATATATTTGATTCAGTGTTGAAATTATGTGTATTATTGCCTTATGTTTGAAATGGAACTTTAATTTGATCTTCTTTATGAACTTGGTGGCTAAGCTAGTTATCTTTGTTGTTTTCAATGTCGGTTATGTGTCGTAGTGTGATTCCTCTCCAAGGGCGTATGAGGTGGACTTGGTGAGTGTGTATGAGGAAGTAGACACAAGAAACATCGAGGATGGGGGTATGTGAGACTGTACGCAGCTAGAACCAACTACTCACCTATGTGTGATGACTATCTCTTGGAGGCTAATCCGCTTACAAAACAAGATACAAGTCATTGTGGTCTTGTTTGGATGGTCTCACTTTTTGTGTGGCCTAACACCATCAAACCACTAATTGTGATGTTGATATATATATTAGCTTCCTATATGTTCTTGGTTCATGGATTATTCTATCATGGATTGGTATGTTGCTTTTTGGTGTCCTGATGGACCCTTGTGTGACCTTATGTTGTGATTTCTGATGTTGGTTTGTTGGTATGTATATGTATTATGCATGTTCAATCAGGGGTATGGTGCTTTATCTCTGAGTTTTGCTTGTTAATTATGTCTTTTGGTTGTGACTCCTTTCTTGGCTGGTGTGTATAGGATGTTTGGGAGAGGTGATCATGGAGACAATCATCTATTTTATTCATCTTTGAGTCCTCACCAGCAGAATTGTGTTGAGCGTTTGGTTCCTTAGTTATGTACTTTGCTAGAGGAATTTATTACTAAGTTTGGCTCTGGAAAGGAGTGTGGTATGCAATCACAACATTCTGAATCTAAACCTAAGGTTTCACAACCTCAACCTACTGGTAGTGGATCCCAAATTAGAAAGAATCAAAACTGGAGGCATTTATGCGCTTCCATTTGGAGCGGTCGACACAATGTGCGAAGGATGCAACGGGTAAAGATATAGGATGTTACAATTGCAGCCAATAGGGTCACTTAGTGAGACAGTGTTCTCAAAGGAACACGCCTGGAACTAGTCAAAGATCGACAGTTACGGAGCCAGCAAGGAATGAGGCAGGAAGGACTCATGGAGCGAGTGCAACAGTTGATCATTGTCGAATTGAGCATCAAGGTACAGATGTGGAGATTACTGGAACTAGACCAGCAACTATTTTGGGAGCTCATGAAAATCCTACAATATAGGGGGCTGAGGAATTCCCTTTAGTGTTGTTTCCTTTGCTTTGATTCTTGATATGTTAGGATATGTGTTTTGAGACTTTGTGACTGTTTAGTTTGACAATGTATTTGGCTTTGAGAATTATAACTCTAGATATTGTTACTTTTATGTTGGTGTGTGTAGTGGTTCAATGTTGGAACCATGTATTATGTGTGTTTTGTGAAATTTCGTACTTGGGGTTTTTGCAGGCTTCCAGGAGTAATCCTGACCCTAGGGGGGGAGAATGTAACTGCCCTCAATTTTTCTCTTATGTTAGATTAATATGTTTTATTATTTATCATTTCTTATAGAGAGATCTGGACTATGTGTGTTATGATATGTACTTTCCTTGAGGTTATACTTGACATGCTTTGATTAAGAATAATGTTGGTTTATTGTGACATGATTATTGCTTATAAGTTTTATTAATGATGGAAGTGTCAATTTGGTGATATTGTATTCGTGAAGGGGACAAGATTGCATCACTTGCTTCCGAGCACCTTGTGATTCTGTGATTTCCTCTTCATGGTGTATTTTATAATGATTTTATATGCATGTGTTATTGATGCCTTGGATACAGGTTAGCAGGTACATGACATTGACTCCACCTGGTTTCACAAGTTTGAGCGTGTCGACCCAACGGTATGATGATTGGGAGATAGTAGCTAGGTTACCTATTTCTAGTCTACACCCTAGCCTTAGTGGGTCATCAGTCGAGTCTTTTGTGTCTTTGCTGATTGTTTCAATATTATTTAATTTAGAAGAGCTCTTAAGTATGGAAATAAATACTTAGAGTTATTGCTTTAAATAATGTTGATATTAAATAAAATTAAAATTATACATTGAGATAGAAGTTTTATGTAACTTAATTAATTAAATTTGATTTATTTAATTAATTAAATTTAATCCAATGGGTTGAATTTATTTATTAAATAATTAATATTAATTAATTAAATATGTTGTTGAGAAAATTAAAAGAAAAGGGGAAATTAATTTAATTTTAAATTGCAAATTTCAATTAGAGTTAACAAATTTCCATTTGGAATTAAATTGTAATTAGAAATTATTTTAACATGCAAAAGGCTTTGAGAAAATATATGTGGTTGTTGAAAATATATTTTAAATGTGACATGTGTGTGAGAAGAATTTATTATTTACTCTTGGTTGAGAAAATTATTCAAGGAGGGAATTTCATTTAGAAAGAAAAGAATTTTCTTCATGGGAGATTTTTGGAGAGGAAAAGATATTCTTTTTTAAAGAGGTTTTTGGTTGTAAATTCATAAAAAAAAAAGCAAAGGGGTTTTCAAGAATTTTAAGGGTTTTCTGTATTTTTACATCTTCCTAGAAGTGGTGATTTTGGGAGAAGCTTTGGAAATTGATCTCTGAAGAGGAGGCTTTGCTTCAACTTTCTTTTCTTCAAGCTTCAAGAAAATAGGTTCTTTTAAGATTTATTTTATTTATTGAATTGTTTGAAAAAGATTGTCTATGCAATTCTGTAGAAGCTTTGCTTAAATGGTTTAATTGAGATTGAAAGATTGCCTGTACAAGAAGTTTTTGTGTTTTGGTTGTAGAAGCTTTAAATTGTTTTCAAAATTCGTAAGGCTTCGTTATTGTTGAATTGTTGTGGAAAAAATCAGAGGAAAACAATTTGTGATTTAAGAATTTATTTTTAGTTTTGAAAGCCTCTGTGTAAATTTAGAGGGAAGATATTTTAGTAATCTTCTGGAGTTTTCAGGGAATTTGTATAAATGTTCCTGTAAAATTTTGTTAAATTTTGTTATTATGAAATCTGTGTAACTATTCTTTCAGAAATAAAAAGCCTCTGATAAATTTGAGAAAACGTTTGTTGTTATTCTGAAATTTTCCTTGAGAAAATTGGTTGCCAATTGAACATTTGTGTGTAAATGGCCTTCTTCAGAAATTTATTTTTCCCAATCATCTATTGTTTGAAATTCTAAAAATATATATTAAATTTGTAAAATATATTAGCATATATTTAATATATATATATATATGGGGTTATATATAATTAAATATATGAACTTTTTTATGATGTATATATTGCATGGGTATATACATTTAAATGTATATTTAATGTTTTATTTTATGAATTTCGTTGCATGCAATTATGTTCAATTGGAAATTTAAAAAAAAAAATGATTTATATACATAGATTAATTTATATATGTAATAAGTATTCAATAATTAAAATATAATCATGGAATTGAAAATTAGATAATTAGACTATTTACTTATGTTTAAGAAGTGCATGTTCATATACAAGTTGAGTTAATTTTTAAATGAAGTATTTTTCTTGAAATAAGCAAATTGTTTTCGTTTAAATGGTCATTGGATTAGTTGCATGTAGATGCATGTGTTGGGTGAATTTAAAAGAGTGTGTTTCTCAAAAAGAGAAAATTATAAATTATTTAAATGATGTAATCCATTTGAGGAAATAGATATTTTATTAGTTTAAAATTGAGGGAATTAGAATAATAAATGGAATGATGTTCTTATAGTTGTTTAAGTTAAATTGAGATATTTGAGGAGTTGTTAGTTAATTAGTTGAGTTTTTCTCTTCGTCTTTATATAAGGGTTCTTATTAAATTAGAGGAAATGAATATTTAATTAAGTGTGTTTGCATGAATAGGTAAAAAAAAATACAATGTGGTAGTAGGAACAAAGGTTTTATTATTTTAAATTGAGGAAATAGGGGAAATGGTTAGTGTGATGTTTATCTCTGTTTGGAAGAGCCTTTTTAATTAATTAGAGAAATTGGGATAATTGAGGGGTGCAAATTATTATAAGTTATTTCGTTGACTGTATGCAAGTTTGTGTTAATTTAGAATATTTTAAACATTGAACTATTATGCCTTTATGATGTGTGTGAGATATATTATGTGGTATTTAGTGGTAATTTAAAGAGGTATTAGATGAGTTATTGTAAGTATTCCTATTGGGATATGTAAAATTTGAGAGTTATCATTTCGTGATCTTGTCTTTTGTAGTTCTCTATGGTAGTAAGGTTTGTTGTTTTCAGTGAATCACCTGGTCTCCATGAACAGGGAATGGTTGATCTTCTTTGAATGGATTGTTGGATATTTTGTACATCCTTAGTTTGGAGTGGTGATGTATCACATGATAGCCATAGGAGGGTGAAGCTCAATGGGGGACGAGATCTGGAATTATCTGAGGGGTAACTCATGTATCTTGAGTGGCTTTCTCCTAGGTTAGTAGTATGTTTAGGTTATTGGTGATTCATACTGTTAAACTCAGATAGCAATGCTTCCTTTGAGTTAGTGATGTTCTTGTAGTGGTTTTATTTAGTGTTGAGTCAATTTTGACTAGAGGTTGTAGGGATTGTACTTGTATTCATGTTATTGTCTCCGAGCACGGGGGGGTGGGCCTTCAGGTACCACTTGGTTGGGAGGAACGTGCACCCTACGTCATTGGGTCCCCCTTTGGATTTGCAGATTGTGTTGCAAATTTTTCCAATGGAGAGTTTGCAATGGTTTTGTTATTTAGTTTAAGCTTTCTTTTTACTTCAATTTTGCTCTTGTAATTATTATTCACCTCATTTTTTTTCGAGGAGGAATCTTGTAATTGTAATAGTTAGTTTTGATCTACCTCATTCCAGGAATGAGTATTGTAATCTACTTTTAATTTAATGTAATCGAGAACTTATTATATCTTATCCTAGTTTTTGAATCTTTAATTCTTTTTGAGTATGTGAAATTAAATGTATGATTAATATTTTAATTAATGCTTTATGTGCAAGTAGTGTTTATGTTGGTAATTGATGTAATCTTGTCACATTACCTTAGAGGTTGTTGTGAACTATTGTGCATATTCTTTGATAATAATGCACTTTTAAGAAAAAAAATTGTACGCTTCCTCATTGAGTTGCAACTTCCTTTAGGGTCTCATGGCAGGGCATTACAGAAAACCCCAAATTCTAATTAATTTTTCTCTTTTAGAAGATCACCAATTATAGGGTTAGCTTAAAGTTACAAACAAATATTGTTATTTTTGGATTGTACAAGGCCCTTCTTGAATAGAAAAATATGCAAAGAGGCCAATATATCTATATAATTTAGAGAAAACCATAAGGTAGATCATATTGAAAATATAATAATTTAGAATGACACTGAGGCATGGACCAACATTCTTCAAACTATATAAAGAGAATAATATACATAGGTGTAACACATGATCCAAAATATACATGATTAATCAAAGTGATATGTGTAAGTAAGTGAAATATTTTTTTGGATCAGTCAAAGTGATATATGTAAATCGCTTTTTTCAATGTGAAAACATATTCATATTTATATGCTATATTTTTCAACCAACCAAAAATTTATGAAATAGACATTACTTCATTACCTATACCAACTATAGAGCTAAACACTATTGTATAATTGGTGTTTCATCTATCAAATTTGCACTATCTAAAGTGTATTTTATCTATTCTCATGCACTACGACTATTTAAGTACATGATCCTACACCATCATGCTCAAATTTCCATGTCCAACCTCAAATAAGTTATATATATATTGAACACCACTCTTTTTATGCATCCTAATTAGCCAATAAAATATATGTGAATTTTAAACTTCCAATGCACAATTATTTGACTATATGTAATATGCTAACCAAATATGATGATCCTACTACTTCCATATAAAATCTAAAATTAACCTTGCACAACTCTCTAGAATAAGTTCATGATCATCACTAGTTTAAAATAATACCACTTCAAGGTCCTTTTATCTTCCTTTGTATTTTTGGTTTGATTAATAAAGTTATATACATAAATTTTTCAATTTGAGTGGAGTTATAGTATTGTGATTCAATTTCTTAACTTACATGAAGTATTACATTTTCCCCTTTTTTCTCCAAATTCTTCTTAAATCCATACCTTGAATAAATGTTTCATGATCTAATTAAATTGGAAAAGATGATATATCTTCATCTATGGAGTTCAATTTCTTAGTTTCATGAATTTGTATCATTTATTATCTTTTCTTTGAACTCTCAACTTCACACTCTTTTGATATTTGAGTCTTTGATTATTTTATTGGCATTATGTTGAATTCTATACCAATGAAATACAATTATTCTGAATAATCAAAACAATTATTTTCAATTATCAAAAACAAATAAAAAACATGGAATCATTTATTCAAATTATTAATTTAATATAGTATAACAAGAAAGTTAGATTAGAAACCAACTTTGGTATATTAAAAATTAAAGTATAATTAAAATTATGGTTAAGACATGGTAATTAGATGATGAATAAGGCATACAAATTGTACTCTATTAATTCTATGATAAATCATGAAACCTCAAGAAAATAAAAAATCTATGACATAATGAATGCCACCAACACACCAACACAAGATCTAGGAAAAAATCTCACATTCACAATATAAGAACTAGGAAAAAATCTCCATAAAAACACACCTCAAAACATTTTTTGTGGCCCCATGAGCTTAAATTTTAGTATTAGTAGTGTCATCTTCAAGTACAAATATATAGTGATAGCTATATTATTAAGTATATTATGGAAAATAAAGTTGTTACATGAAATTCATTGATTAGCTCATCAATCATAGGATTGGTAAACATATCCTTGGTTGTGAGTTTTTTTATATATAAAAATATACTCTTAAACAACATGAAACATCCATTATATTAAATAAAAAGTACATGGAAAGAGTGTGGACCACACTAGGTTGAATTACCCCCACCTAAATAAGGTTGTGCGCTGTTTTTTAGTCTCAATGTATTCTGCACAAAAACATATCAAGGTACTTAAATATTATTTGGTGTACTATTTGGAATCAACTAAAGTTCATGATCTTATGAAAATTTTGAGGTGATAATAAATGGGAATCTATAAACATTGAGATACTTTTGGTTATCACTTCATGTAATTCTGATGATTGAGTCAATGTAACAAATTTAGATAATAACTTGGTAAGTTGTTACCTAGTGATACCTTATTTAATAAATTCTCTATGTTACCCTTGATGATACCTTATTTAGGTAATAACTTGGTAAGTTGTTACCCAATGATACCTTATGTGATCTAATGAGGTGTGTGGAACCTAATTTCACCCCTATGAGAGTGTACTTGTGGGAACTAGTAGTAAATTGAATCCACATTTTAAAGAATTTTTAAATGATGGTCTCAAGTTTATGTAACTATTATTATCCCAAAACAATGCCATAGCCTCCTAGTGGGAGACAAAACATATTAGTTTACAAAATATAGTTCTCTACAAATATTTATAAACTTACTATGTTTCTCCATGCATGCTAGTATGCCCTTATTAGCTATCATTACATAGGAAGTATAAAACATCACAATTATAGGATAATACTTTCACTTGGTTACTAACCATCTCTTCATGGATTAGTATCTTGACACCTAGTGAGTGGAGACTCAGATTTGTGTGCTTGGAATGTGACATGATGTGATATGATATGCAATATTAGTTAAGTGATAGTTCTTAAGACATTATTCATGTTGTGCATGATATGCAATATTAGTTAAGTGATAGTTCTCGAGGCATTATTTGGATAGTGTTATGCTATAAATTTATCCTCAACTAATCTATCTAACTTGAGCTCAATTATTTGAATGTGGTAGGCCTACAATTTAAAATTTAGCATAAATTTCATATTCTGCACCCCTAATAATTTATTTTTTTATAAAAAATTCATCAAGACTTGGTGATATTCTTGTCACATTATATTGAAAACCCATATTCCACCTAGAATAAGATCATTTTTATGGAATATTAGGTATCATAGATGAAGAAAATGTGATTTTTTTGTTTGGTTTCATCTACCATGGGTATCTTCAATTTTTTTTATCTTTCATCCTACTAACATTTTATCTAATTTTGTCTCAACTCTTGTGTTGAAATTGACGTTTTCAGTTAATAATTGAGTTCCATATTTGTAATTTTTTCTTAATATAAAAACATATAAATTGTTATGCCTATGCAAAATTGGGGGTTTTGGAACAGGGTATGGATACCCATCAAAGCATTTAAATTAAACAAAAAATGCAATTAACAACTATAAATCGATAAATACGTAATTGGATTTGTTGAAAATGCTTTAGAAACTTTCAAGAAAATGAAATTAATGTTGTAAAGCCAAATTCCATGACTTTTGCCCTGTTTGGGCCAAAATGGTAGCTTTGGAATAGTGCAACCAATCTGAGAGGATGCCTTTGAGGGTGATGGAGGTTTCTCTAAGGTGGGTTAACTTCTTCACATGCTTCTCACTATTTAGGTTTTTCGCACTCTATCTCTATTCATTGCATTGTGCACTATTT
This sequence comes from Sequoiadendron giganteum, assembly GCA_007115665.2. Taxonomy (NCBI): domain Eukaryota; kingdom Viridiplantae; phylum Streptophyta; class Pinopsida; order Cupressales; family Cupressaceae; genus Sequoiadendron; species Sequoiadendron giganteum. The sequence continues at coordinate 226,465,173 of CM021105.1, forward strand.
TCTGCACTTTGTCTCTGTTCGTTGTGAAAATGACAAGGACTTTTTTTTAAATCCCTAATAAGGGGGTTCGACCGAACCCTATTTTGCTTGAACCCCCTTATTTTAATATTTTCGTTCATATGTGGGATGGGTTTGAACAAACATATGGTTCAGTCGAACCATAGGGTTCAACCGAACCCATATAAATGTTCGACCGAACCCCTTCATTTTGTGTAGACACAAAAAATGAGTTTTCCCTTCCTCCATAAAAGTGTAAACCACTTATGTGGGATCAACTTGGTACTATAGATTTTTTCGAATGTTTGTATGAAGCTGAGAGTGATTTTTTGTTACTAGGTGACATTGATATTGCTCGTGAAAAGTTTCTAGCTTATAATGAAGGTAACATTGATATTGCTCGTGAAATTTTTTTAGCCTGTGCCGAAATTTTCACTTATAAATTAACACAGAAAAAAGGTGGTGTTGAACGCAAGGAGGCCGGTGCATATTTCTCTTTCTCTATTTCCCTTGATGAGATTGATGTGTTTGATTTTGTTCTTGAAGTTTTTCATTTGGGAATCGATGAGGGATTTTAGGAAGGGTTGTATGTTGAGGGGCCTGAGATGAATGTGTTTACACATTTCCTAGAAAAAGATGTAACTGATATGACCCACTCCTTTTTTGATGTCAGGATGTGTTCCAACACATTTAAGCACAGGTGTTGGTAGCCTAGCTTGTGTGGAAATCAGTAGTGTGAGGATTCCTCAAGTTGTGTGTCCTTCTTGTTGTGCTTTAAGGGTCTGTGTAACATGCACAAAGTTTTATATAAAAATTTTTAGTTCTATGAACAAGTTGATGATGATGCCAAAATGTGTGATGTTGCAAACCAAATAAATAATGAATGTTTCCATTTCTTAGCTCATTTAAGCCAACATTCTATGAGGTATGACCAAGTGCAGGGTAAGGAAAAATCTCATTGTGGTCATATATTATAGTTAATGTTTGAATACAGGGTGTTGACCGATCACATACATGGGAGTATGAATAAACATTATGATACTTCCACGCATATTGATTACTCCGGAAATTCAGGAACATGAAGAGGTGAAATTAGCAGACTTTGTTTACTTCAGGTGATAGAGAATTTTGTTTTTGATAGGGGTAAAATTTGATCTCCCTTGTTTGGTTGCCTGGGGCCATCAAGTTGGATATACACAAGTTCAAATTGACAAAGAAAGGTAGAAAATTAATCAAGGCACTTGTGTGATTTAGTAGTCTAGTTTTCAAAGCCATAGATTCCAAACTCTTTCTATGCCCACAGGGGGCATACATCCCCAGTCAGAGCCACTGATGGGACTCTTAGAAATTTGTCAAAATTTCTGTCCAAATTGGGCATGGTTGGTTACTTTTAACATGACTAGAGGTCTAATAGTTTGGGTTTAGGGTTTTTAATTTCTCATGAAATATTGATCGATATTCTTTAAATTCCCTCATGTTATATTTCAATGTTGATGTGCTATTGAAGGTTACTGGTCTTTTAAGTTGTTTGATTGAGCATTTACTTTGTGCTCTTATTGGCCACTTTTATCCAACCTATCGGTCTGTTTTTGCCACTTGAGCTTAAATCTTTATGCCGCTGAAGGTTATTCCGGTCGGTCCCACCTAAATATTCTGTATGTTCTATGCAGTTTAGCGAACCATCTGATCATGGGTTTTTATCTGGACCATTTCTTGCAAACCTCACAGGCTTTCCTAATGATGTCACTAAAGTGATGTGAGGTGTGTGAGATTCCGCCATCTATCATATATAGAGAGGTGGGGCATTTTCCTGAGGTTCCAGTAGTTACAAGTGGCCATCTTTTCACCAGCAAAGGAATTAAATGATGAGTATTAATAATGAATGTCCCTCACAGGACTCATATGATCAGAGTAAATGTTCCTAAAGTACTGTGAGGTGTGCAAAAAGGTGACATGTGGCCTGGCTCTTGAAGCAATAGGGCTAGGTGGGGCCTATTTTCTGATTGCGACCTCTTTTTTTTGTGGGTTGTGATTGGCTGTGATTTTTCCCAGGCATTGATGTAGATCTTCAATGATCGTTGACTCGATCTGAGTAATCTGAATTTCTAGGTCTGTTCTACATCTGCGCTGCAATTTCAAAAGGGTTACTGATCATCTATGTGAGGATCTTTTACGCTCCGCAGCTTGTTTTTATTAATGGTGCAGGTTTTTCAGAGGATTTTCTCCTGATTTCCTTGTGAGTGAGCGGTAACCTCCTGATAAATACAATGATGCACTATATGCCTGAAATAATTTTTTGGTGGAAATATCAGCTACTAATTGTTTGTATACTCATGCGAGCATTTGGGAAATTAATACTCTATGCACTGGATTACTCTATAAGTATCTACTGAATTTCTCTATATTATCATTGCAATTTTTTAGTTGGCAGGTGGTGGATTTGCTTGCAATCTCTAAGCTACACTTCTTCAATGTATAATTTTGATCCCCATTGAAGTGCCAGGATAGGTGCAGGGAGTTCGCATCAAGTAAAGGAACAGTGTCCTCCAGATGTTCCTGAGGCAAGTGTCTGAGGTATGGGCAGGAGGTCGGGGCATTGTAATTCCCCTGTTGTGCTCTCTTCGAGCTCTAGAAACGATGGGTCAAAGACTGACTTAGAATATCATTGTGATGTTGTAGCCTTGATTGAGCTCATGGGTGTTGATGAAGAGGTCCTTGCAGTTGCACCAATAACTACAATGGCACTGTGCCAAGTTTTTGGAGTTTGTGCTGATGTGGATGGAAAGAGGAAAGTGGTTCCGCCTCAAATTAAGGCGAGAACCAAAAGCGGTCGCATGTACCGGAGCCATGTGTCGACTAAATGATTTCTAGTGTTGGGTGTGTTGCTTGCGGGTGGAGTTTTTCCTGGTGGTTCATCTTGTGGATGTGGACGTGCGCGTGCATGACACACTCTTTTTTTTGTTTTGCTCCAACTGATTACTTGGTGTAACCATTTTTTTTGTATTCCTCGGATCATGCACTTTTTTTTCTAATGATGAGGAATGTGAATTTGTATTTAATTTTTAATGAAATTAATTTTGAAATTAACAATGTAGCCTGATGCTTATTGCTCTCCTATCTTATAAAGGAGATTTTATGGCTCATTGTTAGGGGTCAGATTTTTGTATTCCGTGGCTTAGTTTTTTTTGTACAGATAAGTTTTTTTATGGAAGTTTTTGCTATTGATATTAGCTAGCATGTTTTATCTGGGGTAGGAATATTATAAGGCAAGCAAGCTATCTTTATGTAATTAAAGATACTGAAGCAATAGGTAACAATCTATTAGAACAATTTATCTCTTGGTTTCATGTCATAAGTTGTGAATGATTTTATCAATGATATATTCATGCAACTTCAATGGTATATTTGAGTGTGTATCTTAGTTTCCTTCTTTAACTTAATGAGTTGATTAAATTGCTTAAAATGAGTTGCATATTTGTGATGTCATCTTCAAGATTCCTTAAGTAGTAGTATTTTGATAACTAAAAATATCATGGTGTAAATCATTATGGTGATATGTTCAAAATATATGGGTTATGCTTTATATGATTCTTACCCAATGGATGAGACACTAGATAATTTCTTTAGGATCCTTTTTTGGGAGAATAGAGCTATGGTTCTAAGCACAACTGTTTAAATCTGAACAAATTTAATGCATCAAACCTTGTATCTTTGGAGACGTAAATCTTATGATAAGTTTCAGGCTTGTTGCTTTTAGATAATTTTTGTTATTCTTCGATTTCCCACAACCAAGATAATTACTATCTAATTATGTTAGTGGGTATTGTATCTATTTGAAGAAGTGTTCTTACCAGGTCATGAAATATTTGTATGAACACATTAAGGAAAACCCTCATTGGTTTCACAGAGCCAGAAGTGTAGGAGATGTCAGTCTTTGACTAAATCTTGTCAGTTGGCCACTTGGCTTTGTTAATTCTTGAGTATAAAGCTTGGCTACCTCTTAGGGAATTAAAAATTCTTAGCTGGGTTGCATTTTAAAACACCAACACATTCTCTAGATGTAATCTTGACTATTAGTTTTGTAACTAACATTGGCACATTATGTCTATAAAAGGTTTTTTTTAATCTTTTGATGAGAGCTACAAATTTTTGGTAATTGTAGGGTAAACTATTTAAGAATTATCAATTTTTCTCAGTTGATGATTTCCTTCACTTAGATCAATTAAATTATTTTTTGACCCTTGTAAGAGCTATGAATTTGATATGAGTAAAGGCCATATATATTGTAAATCAAAAGTAATTATAATTTTTTTTCAAAATTTGGAATATCAAAGTATTCTACCAATATTTGGGTGTATTTTGATTTGTTGCTTAATTTGATAAGTATTTTCTTTGCATATTTGCACCATTTATGTGTTATGAATAATTCTAGTTAAACAAAATTTTATTAAGGTGTATAATTATGAGTATGAAGTGTATTTGTGAAAAACCATTGAAAATTTATATTTATTAATGACTTTCCATTTTTTTTCACAAATATTTTTCATTTCCTTATTTTTTTTGTTAAGTTTCAAAAGAATTGATCAGATTTTTCTAATTTTTATACAAATATTCAAAAATATCTAGTGATATATGTGATTAGAGATGAAATCATGTTAAAATATGTTGATATTTTATAAATTCATCTCATCCTAGATTTCAAACTATATGAAAAATGCATAAGTCCCTTTGTGAATCAACCTACTTTAGACACTTAAAATTGTCCTAATTGATATTGTGCATCTAAAGTTAATTACTAACACCATTTTCTTCTATTAATTGAATAATTGACATTATTAAGTTAATTCACCTCTTCCATACTAAATTTCATCCTATTTAATTAAATAATGTTAATTATCTAATTAAATTGCCTATCATTTGATTAAATAATATGAATTATTTAACTAAATCTCATTAATTCCCTCTTTATAATTAAATGAGTTAATTTTTTAATTAAGTTTCTAAATTCTTCCACCTTGCATAATTAAATATAATATCCTAATTATTTAATTAGCTAATTTCTTTAATCCCTCCAATTTCTCCCACTTGCAAAGGAATATTCTTAAGAATATTCATCTAATTCAAATTCAAACTATTTCCCTCCAACATGGAAATATCTTGCACATTCCTCCAAAATTTTAGGATTTTTTTTTCTTCAAATCAATTTCAACCATTGATTAATTTCATCAATCCATATGATTATTCAATATACTCCATGGATTGAATCATTGATCTATGCCAATTCTTCTCATCAATTTGCATTTATTGATTATCAAATTGATCTTGACCATTGATTCACTCAATTCCTATAAATAGCCTCCATTTCATGAGAAATTCATCTACATTCATTAAGAGTAACTAGAATATAGTAAATTTTAGAGCAATTCTTGAGAGAATTTTAGCATTTAGCATCCATTTTAGGAATTTTCTCAATTGGAGCATCACTCAAGCTTGTTTCAATCAATGGGATTGGGAAAGGGCTAACATTTCACATCAATTCAACACCAATCCCCTAATGGGATGAGGTTTGAATGTCAATTAGTAAGTCATTTACATGTTTTCAAGTTATTGTTAATTAATGGCTTCCTACATTGATATTTCAAGAATTTCATTGGGAATGTTGTTTGATTTATTCAATTGATGGTTTAATTTCTTAATTCAATTGTATTTGATCGTGTTCATAATCATCTTCACATATTTCACACACCCATTTGGACTTGAACCACTATTTTAATCAAATTTTCTAGAGAATTTCGTGTTTGTAGTTTTTTGGATCACTGTCATGTTATAGGAGCCAAGTGTATCATAGAATAAGGCTGCAATTTTTTCATTTTTGAACCATGATCATTGTATTTATGGGCCATTATTGTAAAACTTGGCCATGATCATCCTTGTAATTTCAAATTTTAATAAGTTTTTTACTATGCAAGAAATAGGGTAGCTATCATCCTAGAATAAGGCCGCTATTTTCCTAAAATAGGGAAGCTATCATCAAAGCATGTTGCTATTGTCTTTTTGTGTGCAGGTTTCAAACTATATTTTATTTGACTAGCAAAAAATAACTACTATCATTGTAGAAAATAGTCACTATCATCAAACATAGCCACTTTCATTGTAGAGCAGGTCCGTAGTTGTAGGTAATACCTGGATGCTACTATACTATTTTTTGCTTCTTTTTATCATTTTTGAACTTTGATGTATAACTTGAATTTTCAATTTGAGTTTTCTTCCAACTTGAATCATTTTTTTACTTACATTTTTATGGTGTAAGCCTAACTATTTTGTATGATCAAATTGGAGAGAAATATCTTGGAGTGGAGAAAGTAAAGTGTTCATTAACACTTGTAATGAAATTATTTAGTCTATTTCTCTAAAGAGTTGTTAAACACTCATGAAAAGGAAGACTTAATTTGTTATTTCATGCTTTAGGTTAAACATATTTTAATTTGGGCTTAAGAATTCACAATGCTATGAGTATTTTCAAGATGTCTTAAAATTTAACCATACATCTTCATATTTCAATTTGGGTATAAAATTGAACAAGACAAACTCACACTCAGTTTTGGTGCTTAAGATTAACATAAAATTTATCTTTGTTGCACTAAAATGAACCATTTTCTTCTTTTCTTGCTATGATTGGTAAAATTTTAATGTGTATCGTCTCCCCTTGTGCTTTGTGTGATCTTGGGTGAAGAGAAACACTCTTAGTTTACATCCATTTGAGTCACCGAAGGCTTTCTATATAAAGCCCCGCCAAGTAACCTTAAAGGAAGTTGCAATTAACATCTTAAGCAAACTAAATTTTTTTTATAAAGTGCATTTAACATACACATTCACTTACTAATTAACAACAACCTCTAAGGCTACAAGGTTAGGATTACTTAAACCCACACATACATATTACATAAACCATAGCATTATAAACTTAATGAAATAAACTTCATACATCATAAGAATACCACATAACATAATAAGATAATCAACCAAGGTATAATCTCATAATCATTATCTTAATCCAATAGTTACATCACTCATTCCCAGAATGAGGCAATAGTAATCAAGGTTACAATTACAAAATTCCACCTCATAAACATAAGAGGGATAAAATATCATATACAAATTGAAATATTACAATGCAAGTAATTACAACAAGAACCACGAGCTATCCATCTGGATGTCTCACCACCAACTACTGAAGATAGATGGGGACCCAACGATTTTGGTGCATGTTCCACCCTACCAATGTGGTACCCAAAGGCCCACCCCCCATGCTAGGAGATAGTAACAAAGTAACATGGACAAGATTCTACTACCTCTAACCAAAGGCAAACTCAAATTGACTCATACTATTATAACCAACCAAATGAATTAACAAGTACAACTCATTCACCATACAAGTATGAATCAAGTACAACTCAAGTACAATACAAGTACAAATCATATACAATACAAGTACAAATCAAGTACAATACAAGTACAAATCCAACATCACTGACATAGGTCACATTGCTTCCAGACATAATAATAATCAAGTATGTTCAGAGAACCATACACATAAAACAATTAACAACAGTTGTCCTAGATAGAGTGTCATCGCAAGGTTTGTGATGAGATCTCCTCTGGGCATTCTTCATAGGCTCCGGCACAAGTAATCCTGGTGGCCTCAACCGAATCCCGGTACTCATACTCACTCAAACTACCTCTTGCAAGAACTAGATAGTTGATCTTGCCATTCCAGGCCTTCTCACTCATCCCAAGTCTAAACAAGCCCTTGTGTCTCTGAGTGAGGATTAAATTATCTTGATTAGTGAGAAGTTAGTCATAATCTTCTAAGTACATTATTTTAATTATCACTTGTTTAAATCACTCCTGAAGGATAGAAGCCACTCTTCTATTCAAACAACACACACCCAAACAATCCACCAAGGGAGCCACAAGTGCATACCAACTAGGCATCATAATCCACTCCAACATAATGAGGAAACAAAAGATAGAACTCACTCCAAACATCTTGGAGGCAACAAACACATAGTCCACTCCTTTCACAGGAGGCAACAAGATGAAACCACATCACAAGGTCACTCCATACAAGGAGACACGGATCCCATAATCCGCTCCTAAACTAAGGAGGTGCAAACATCCCCGTTCGTGAAAACTAGGTAAAACTGAAAAGACGCCATGCACTACCCAAGGGAAAACAACAGGATGGCATAAAGATTCAACAACCCTTATCCTCTAAGTTCTTCTGGAAGACTTATAATTTAGGACTAACACTAAATCCCAAAACTAACAATGCAACTTGACGACATAGCAACAAAAGCATTCAAGTCATCAATCAAATCTAATATTTGGATTTCCTAAATCCATATTCATTCAATAGGTAGTGTTGACAAAGTCAAAGACATGATAACTAGATCATCTAAAATAATCATAACCCCTATTTCCCTTTTCATTATTGAAAATTTAAAACAATTAAACTTACTTCCCTTTACTGAATACAAAGAATTAAATCCTTCAAGATAATCACGAGGAAGATACTACTTTTGGATATACTAAATCCATACCTCTTTCATAATCCAATCAAAATGATTCAATTAATCTAAATAAAAATTAATAAATAACATAATTGATTGTCTCATCAATAATTGACCACGCATTCATATTGTTCTAATTAAATCTCATTAATTAAAACAAACATTTAAATATAAATATTTCTATAATTCTTCAATATATTTAAATATCTTTTTACTTATCAATTTTGACCATACATTCAAAACTTATCATTTAAATTCTTCATGCAAAGCTAAATTACACGCACTTAAATAAAACAAGGTAAATACTGATTGAAAATACTCATGGATATATATATATACATTTCAATATATTTTCTTCAATCATATTAAGAAAATAAATGTTTCCTTTTAAATCAAGTAATTACTTCTATTAAAAAAATATCTTTCTCTATTCATTTTCTACGCATACTAATCATTTCTTTTAGAACACTAATAATACCCAATTTGCAACAACAGAATAAAATAATATAAAATATTATTTAACCTCTCAAATGGATATATACCTTCAATATATATATACTAAATATAAATTAATATATTTAAATATATTTAATCATTAACATATCTTCTATTCTTTACAGAATATCAAATTGTTTAATTCAAAATAAAATATCCCTTATCATCAATTTTCAAAAATATAAATATATTTTTCCAATTATATCAAATTAATAATTGGACCTTTTACATATGAATTTAAATTCCACAATTAAATTTTAAATTATGCATTCTTTAATCAAATATTTAACTCCTTCAATTAAACTTTAACATGCCATTTTAAAATAAACAATAATTCCATACATTTATAATTTTAATTCCACTAATCTAATATACAAATTTTATTTAAAATAATATAAATAAATATAATACTTTAGTATTATAAATTATAATATAAAATATTATTAAATAATATTTTAATATTATAATAACAATACATAAAATATTTTTATAAATATCAATTTATTATTATTTTATTTTCATAATAGCCATGGGAAAAATAACTTAACAGCAGCCTCATGTTTCAAGCATAACTCAAAAACTACGATCTAGGTATTTATGATTTTTTGACAGGGATAAGAAAATGTCAAAATGTAAAAACCCTTTAAATTTCCTAACAACCCAATTTGTGAAAATGGAGTTATAGGCAACGCAACCAGACCATTTTACCATGAAAAATATAACTATACTGTAGATTTTAAAATCCATTTTTTAATAATAAACGGAAGGTTTCATGTTCTAAAAACATTCTAAATGCATTGTTCAATCTCTATGTTTGATTTTCAATAACAAAAAAATCAATTTCCCTAAATAATTTAAATTCAACTAAAGTTTTCACAATTTTCACTCAAGAATTTTCACAAGCAAAGGCTGTAAATTTGTTTAATTCTTTTCTTCTAATATCAAATTTATTTTCTAAAACAGATTTAACAAACAAATCTTTAATCATTACTATTTTAAAGAAAAACAATCAAGAACAATAAAACACAAAGAGGAAAACCTGGTACAAGAAGCTACAGGAAGAGATGAATTTCTGATGCAAGCCTCCTCCAAGGATTTCCTGAATTTTCTTCAATCCTCCAATGAATCCAATCCAAAATCCAACAAATGCAAACAATATTTCCTTCAATCAATTCTACAATCAAACTTTCTTCAAACCCTTGTGCAAATTTTCCAAAATTTCTTCCCTGCTGTAAAAATGTATTTTCCTAAAGACTTTTCTGCCCTAAAATTAAAACATGTATTCTTTATAAATCAAAATACCTAATACAACCCTAATTCACATTACATGCAAATTAGATATTTCAATTTCAATTTCAATTTCAAATTTCAATTTCAATTTCAAATAATAAATTAATTTCCAAAGTTGCAACTAATTTCTCAAATAAACATTTAATTACAATTTCCAATTTAATTCCCACACGTCTAAATTAAATTCCAAAATTAATTTCAATTCTTTTATTTCCTTTCATTCTCTTGCATCACGTTTAATTAATTAATTTAATTATTTAATAACTAAATTCAACCCCCATGGATTAAATTTATTTAATTAAATAAATTAAATATAATTAATTAATTTAAATATAAACTTTTATCCACATTGCATTATTTAAATTAAATGACCATCAATATGATTTAAATACAATTATTCTAAATATCTATTTTCAAATCAAGAATCTTTCAAAAATAAATAACATTAAAGCAAGACATATAATGACTCAACACACACAACTAATGACACACTAAGGCTAGGGTGTAAACTTGACACATGTTACCTAGCTACTATCTCCCGTTCAACTTAACCGTTGGATTGACACGCTCAAACCTGTGAAACCAGGTGGAGTCGGTGTCATGTACCTGCAATCCTGCAACGAAGTAAACAACATCATACAATATATCCAACATATACTACACACTGTGAAGAAGGAATTACGGATTCGTAGGGCGCTTGCAAGCGAGTGATGCGAACTCGTCCTCTTCACCCATACACTCATCAAAACTGACACTTCCATCATAATTCCAATAATCTCATAATAATATCTCATGCTAACTCTACAACATCATTAATCCATAATGCATGTGAAACAATAATCAAATAACTACATCCCACAATAATAGTTGTCGCTTGATAGTAGCGATCAAAACATAATAACAAAATATATCCAATATCAAAGTAACTGCAACCAAACATAACATAAAGCAAACCAAACAAGAAGCAAAATGGAGGGGTATTGCATTCTACATATCCTCTCCCCTTGCACTTTGTCGAATCTTGGGTGAAGATAAATAGAACTCCTTTTTATACTTTTGGTGGAGAGGTCCTCCCTTGAGATACATCCCACAGTAGAGAACTCTTGAGGTTACCTTCAATCATGTTTTCTAGTGGGCTTTATAAAGTATGAAAAAATGAAAGTAAGTAGCATAAATTTGTGGATGTTATACCTTGTGGGCCTACTCTCATCCAAAAAAATGGGTCACTTAGGGGAAGTTAGAGACTTATGTGTCTCCCATCTGAAGCATACCTATGGTGTTCACAGTGTCATTAGAAACCTTTTTATCTAGAGGCCATCCAAGTTTTCTAAAATTATTATTCAAAGTAGTACACGAGAATAGCATCATTCCCAAAAGTTACTTACCATGTCTGGTTTATGGTTGAGGCATCAGGATTAAATTTCCATTCTCTTTCACAAAGAGAGGAGTATCGAGCTACTACATGAACTTGGTATGTCCTATTTGACCCCTCCATAAATTTGGATTACATTACTTTTTCACAGGTGAGGTAAGCCTACTACGAAGAAATGTACCTTTACTCCTCTAGATTTTCATTGATTGATTTTATTTGAGCTAAGCTAGTGAATGTTGTGGAAGAATATTTATGAAATATCCCCCTCTCCCATTGAGTTGGTAAACACATTTCTTGAAATTTAAACTTAAAAACAAACATCAACATTGTCACAAGAATTTTAAATGCTTTGAATATAATGGAGTACACTTGAAGAACACTATACTAGTGCACATCCCTAAGTATATCCTGTTTTCATTAAAATAATATCTTAGTGGCTTCCTATTATTTTTTTTCATATCTCTACTCATTATTTCAAATTAAACCTATGGGACTATGATTTTAACATCTCGATTTTCATAAATTTTGAGCTTTTTCGAAAGCAATTTTTCTTAGTTGTAGACATCTTAGATTTTGTTGGTTGTTTCTTAAGAACCAAGATTATCTTTAGAATTACTTATGCAATTTTCCATTTCCAATTATTAGCAACCTAAAGGGATTGGCCAATGAATGAATAAAAGCTACAAAACGTTCACTTCTACACTTTGGGCTCTATGAAACCCAAGACGGTGATCCCACAATGTATACTCATTATGCAACTAATATTTAAATAAATTGTAAACAACAAATAATTCTCATATAAACACTCAAAACTATAGTATTTTGAAAAGGTTGGCAACTCTTTTAGCAATGTACTAAACTTGGGTATGTGCATGATCATGATGGGCCAAAAATTGGTGACTTTCTTTTAACCCAAAATTGATGAAATGAAAAGGGCTTTTAAAAGACATTCTCATATTTCCACCAATATAAACTATTCTTTACTTTGAATTTAATAAATAATTGTTATTCATTTTCTATTTGAATTACGACTAAAGTCTTGATTGATAGGTTGATTGAAAAAAATTTATAGCTTTAAAATGGTATCACAATTTTTGAATCCCAAACATGTGTCACATTATATTCTTCAAATATTATAGGATTTAAAAAAAATAAATGAGTTTCATGAAGTTTTGACCAAGTTAAGGTGGTCAGACATAGGAGTTTTAATATTTTCTAAAAATTGTAATAAAAAAATTCAAAATTAATTATTTACTTGGAAAAATATTACAAAAAAATATGAATCACATCGGGATATGATTCCCCTAATTATATCTAAAATATTATAAAAATATTAGCATTTTATTATGGTTGGGGTGGTCAGACAAACACCTACTTCTTATTTTTTCCCTGAAATTTAAGTACTACTGTATTGAATTTCAAATTTTTACCAAATAGATTTTAAAAAATAAAATAAACCTAGTAGTAAATAGAAAAAAAAATCAATTTTCTACAAATTCTATTCTTACATATTTTTTAAATAATATCGATAAATTATTCAAATGTTTATGTCAAGTTGCCTAACTCTAATTTTCTGAATTTTATTGTCACTTAAGGGCCTATTTTTCCATGATGATCCTTCACATACCCACTTGGAGCATGAGAACAAAAAAACTGAACATAACTTCAATGGTAACTCATTTTAAAGGTTTGTAAATAAAGAGCGATTTTCTAATAAATTGACCCATAAACTATATTATGAATATTTTACTTGACCTAATGCCTTATCCTAAACACAGAGTCAATTAACCTATGAAACCTAATAATAATTCTTGACATAGCAACATATAAGCTTCAAGAAACACTGCAAATTACAATATTCCTATATTACTTTCTCAACCAACACTTCTTTATTCATATGAATCAACAACCTCATTCCAACATTTATACTAGTTCCTTGAACTAATTATCAAGAATGAAACCATACAACCACTGGAAACAATGGAGATGAACAAAACAATACTTGATTATATTATTCAAAATTTATAAAACACATGCAAAGGAGAGAAAATGGGCATTAAAATAGCACCACTTTGCTTCATATTTTCTATCTTGTTATCAAAATTGCATGCAGTTCTACTGACTCAGAACCTAAGACAAAACAACTTAAATATGCTATGTATTCATTTTACAACTCACTATGTCAATTATAATACAATGAACCCCTCCTTTTTGGCATTGAATTCCTTCTTATAGAAATTAAGGATAAGAACAATCTTCGGGCCTAAAATCACATGTGTCACCATTTTATAGGACCATTGTAACATATATTCCCTTTTCAGTTACACTTGAACTCTTAGGAGGTGGGAATAAACATGAGCCAAAAGCAATCCTCATTTATTGCTAGAGATCTGGTCCGACCTACAAAGGCATCTTTTTTTTTGTTAAAAAATCTTCAAAATATCTTCCACACATTCAAAAAGTGTTTCCAAGAGCAAACCTAGTCAGAAAAATTTCAAAAGCATTAAAAAATAAGATATAAAATTGATTTATCCATGTCAGCATTTATGCCACCATTTTCTATGTTGAGGAGAGAACTATATCTTTTGCAATACTTTAACAAAAGCCTAATCTGAACTATTTTTATGCTATGCATTGTTGCTCTCTGATCTATTATTCATGAAATCCATTACCATCCCTTCACAAGCTTTCTCAGTATACTTTTCCAACTAGGTGATGTACTCATCCCTAGCTGGTCATTTTGTATCCAATAATTTTTGCACCTTCACATTATGTTCAGTGTATCTAGCATCAATCAAGGCTTTGGTCCCCTTGAAAAAAGTATGCATTCTTACTTCAATTTTTACCATTATATCAGCATGTGGATGCAATAGGTTGTAGTCAAATACAGTCAATTTTCCATCTTTGTCGAAGTGAGCATATCTCAAGGAATTCACTACATTCTTTTATCATAGGATCATCATGTCATACTGCCATTGTATAATCCTATCTTGGGGAAATTTTGAATCAAGAGAATCTTCGATATTAGGGGGAGGGAACTTCTTCTCCACCTCCCCATCATTAGGCACATGTTCAAACATTTGTTCTACCTCAATCACTTGGGAAACCCCTTCTTGCACATCTACAGGCTGCTCTAGAACATCCATAGCCCGAGGTTATTTTTCTAAGAGAATTTTTTCTCTCAAAAAATTCTCCTTCAGCTTTGCCTTGAAATCACCAGTCTGGTAATCCCTTAGCTTTGTAAAATCTCTCTCAAAATGATCTTCAATTACATCATATATACTTACATATAAATAATTTATCTTCATAATGTTCTCTTCAATGTCCATTATGAATGTCCATTCCCTCTTTCTAGATATAAAATCATCATCACTCATTAAATTTCTCAACAGATAATCTATGTATAAGAACTGGTGATAGATCCTTGATATATTTTTCTCCCTTCTCTTTGTACAAAAAAAAACCTCTGGATAAAAATCCCTAACCTCATTAATAGGTAGTCTGAGGTTGTTCACCATGATTCCAAATTTTTCATACCCTTAAGGGGTAGTAACTCTAAAGTAGGAAAAAGAACATTCGGGAGTTACCAAAGTACCCTTCTTTGGCTTTCTGAAAAATTGAAAATCCATAACATAAATTTGCCACATCTACTCCATGAATTCCAATCCTCTATAAACATACAGGGGAAAATAGTGTGGTGCAACCATAGATCCATAAGCCCTAATTAGAGTATACTTTGAGTGCATAAACCAATCTACCCAGTTATGTTGTTTATGTGGCCCTACCACCTCCTCTGGGCACCTAATGGTCATGATCACTGGAGAAATCCTATGAATAGGTGCTACACCCAAAATTTCCAAGATACAAAACCTAATGACACCAAAAAACATCAAATAATTAGTATTGGGACAATCTGATGGAACCCCTAAATTTTTCATGTTTTATCTCAAAATCCTACTAAATTTTGCGTTAGAGGGCTTAGGGTTTTGTTTACTATCATTGTTTAAGGGTTTCAGATTACCTAAGATCCTACTTAAATACCCTTGATTTTATATCCTTGCCAAGGTTTTAATTCCTTTTTGACTCCTTATTTCCAATTCCTGGTCTTTTAAGTCATGTCTTATGCCATAAAAATCCATGAAATGACTAAGCCTTTAGTATAGCTTTAGTGGTTGTCATAGGTTGCACATTATTTTAATCTTCTGAAGTCAGAATAAATATTTCTTGTTAAGATCATTTGAGCCTTAACTCATTTATTCTCGAGGGTTGTGGTATCATTGACCTAATTGGATCCCCCTTTTAAGACTAATAATTTTGGCATGTGTAGATATGAAGATCACTGATGACCATTCAATCATTTAGAGAAGATCTTGGTTGTTCCTCGTGTTCCCTTTCTATTTCATTGTCTATTATTTTATTCACATTGGCTAGCAGAGGTAAACCATGTGTAATATACATTGGTGGGCCCGACATCTTCGTTAAAGGTTGCAAGCGAATATTTGATGAAAATCAACAATCAATAGTGGGTGACATGGGTCAATCCTAACCACTCCACACTATCCTGTGTGGGTCCTAATTTTATTGACTGACTCTCAATGGGGTGGTGAGCGGTTGCCACATGGAATAACCTAGGGGGCATGGAAGCATTGGCGCAAAGACAAATATTAATCAAATATTTCAAAACGAGGCATAAATAATAAAGTATGCACTACTAAAGGAAGATATAATTCATGTGTTTGATATCTTATAACCTAGGCCATTGATTATGTAAGAGAAATAAGGTTGCAAGAAATCTATCTAGGATTAAGATGCAAGTTTGTTGAGGGCATAAGATTAAATATCAGCCCACTCCATCTCCTTGTTGATGAAAGATGCACATGAGCTAAGATTCACGGGGGTGAGGGGAAGAATACATATGGATTGTGGTTGTAGGGATAAGAGAATAATGAAGCCCATAGATCACCAGCAAGTGGTTCCATCTAGATTTATGTCATTTGATGAGTATTGTGGTTGTGTACAGTTAGGATTTTCAAATCAAGATGACTAAATCTAGATCGTGCATCAATTACCATGCCTATTTGATCAAAGGTTGGCATTCAAAACTTAGTTTAAGGGCAAGTAATTCATTCTAGTTCACGTGAGCAAGCCTTAATAATGGAAAGGACTTCAAGATACCAAAGTAGAAGGTTGCATAGATATTAAAAATTGACTTGAAAGAATAATTGAGAATTGTGAAGCATACTATACACACTTCAAGAGCTTGTGCTAAGGTTTTCAAGCTTTTCTGACATCGAGGCTAGGGTTATCAACTTGTGAAAAGAACCAGAAAGTACATTACTACCTTCCCATCTAAATTATTGATAAATTATGGTTTCCCAATCCTTTGAGTTAATTAGGGTTTTTCTTGGTTCTTCATTTGAAGGTTTGATGTTCATAAAAAAGAATTGGTTGGTCCTAGATTTCCATAATTCATGCCAAACCCTTATCCAAGTCATAAGTCTTGAAACCAAAAACCTTGCATTGTGATACATTTTGTGCCATGGCTCCCAAAGTACAATCGAAATAATATTTATCTAAAAGGGAAGATTTTGCACCCAAAATACTTTTGAATAAAGACCTTACTGACCAGTTACCACCCTTGACCAGTGAAAAACCTAAGGGTTAATTGCTTCTTCATGGTCCACAAGTAGTTGAGGGTTTGATTGACAAGAATAGTTTTGTAAAGGATGCCAAATTACCTTATACAGGGTGGGAATTATTTTATAGTTGGTTCAAAAATAGAAACATGAGTATTCCAGTTGGTAACCCCTAGAATTATGACCTTGGGAAGTTGACTATACTCAATGTTTACATGGATGTTGACTTGCTCAAAGTAGTGATCACCAATTATGATCCAATTACAAGGAATATTAGAACATATAATGTAAAGGTGATGGTAAAAATTTCCAAGGAGGAATTTTCACATGTTTTCAAACTCACTAGCTGGAATGATGAAAATCTAAAATTAATGAAAACATCCTTAAAGAGAAATATGATAAGAATAATATTACATTTAGATTCCATATCCTACCAAGATATCTAGTATAAATTAGGGGCCGAAGGATTAGAATAGGGCAATATGATAAGGATCCGCTCCCTGTTAATTTTTTTTTTCATACTTCCAAAAACCTTTTATTCCATTTTCCACATAATTGGTTATGATCCTACCATGAGGATGCCTATGGCATGGATGTATATGGACACCCATATTCAACACCCCTAATTGCACATAGTTTATTATTATTCATATTTTCTTCTAGAAATAATTCATGAAGGCTTGATAGGGTTGAAGAAAGGTGCATATGGAATAAGGTTTAGCTGGTACTCACTACTGATGCATATGTTTTGTTCAAAGGTGTACCTTACTTTGGGTAGAATATGACTTTTAGATAGGAAAGAGGGTAACTTTTATTTTCCTATGTAGTGTTGGACTACTATCCTAGATAAGAATGATATGACATATGACTATGTGATATTTCAAAATTTGTTTTCTTCATAATTAAAGAGAGCCCTAATTATGAATATACCTATAATTCCCATAGCCTTGCATGACTTCTTGATACGTAAGGAAAGAAGGACTGAGGTAGGATTTGATCACAATTGGGTAGATATTATCCCATATCTTGGTTACATTCTTTTAAGATTTTATGATTCTATTGTTGCACCTCACCCGATACCAAAATATGTCTTAAAGAGAATTGGTTTCCTTGAAGTAATATGGAAATTAGGAAGTGTGGAAAATAAACATCTATTGAATCAAGGAAAAGGAACATTCTTTCGTTTATAAACATGTTTTTTTTATTTTGTGATGACAAAAGGAAGATGGAATAAGATAATTTATATAATTAAGACCTACCACATGCAAATATCAATTGAGAGGATCAGGTATGATCCTAAAGGTTTCATGGACTAGTTGAAGGAAAGGAACGAGAATTCCAAATTTGTGCACATTTTCCAATTCTCAAAAGATGTGATAAGAAATGTGTTTGACCTTTTGGAAAAATAAAAGTAAAAAGAAAGGTGGATTGCTTTCAATAAGATGCAAATAAATATAAAGAAGGAAACACTTGATTTCATTGTTCTCCTAGAGATTTAAAATGCAATGCAAAGGTAGAACATGTATCCCAAAACTTTGAGACAATAGTGGGCCACCTTGAAACTAAAGGGGTGATAAGAAAGGATAAGGGGAAAGTCCCCATTGAAGAAGAATAGGGTGTGGGAGAGGTACCTATTATGGAAGATAAATCTACATCTCAAGCCCTTGAAGAACCAAAAATAAAGTTCTTTGTAAGGAGGAGTAAGCCAAAGAAAAATGATTTAGTTCCTGCTCCCTCCCAACAAGAAGAGAAAATACCTCCTTCTCATGTGCGACAAGTACCACCACCATCTCCTCCAATTCCAATAGAGCCTAAAATTATGGATATTGATGCTCCACTACTGAGTTCATCACCACCAAAAGAGCCACCATTGAAGAGGCAAAAAGTTGAAGTAACTAGTTTGGTGGATTATGCTAATGAAGAATATGATGATGATATTTGGGTATCAAAGTAGAAAATGAAAGAAGGAATTTCCACTGCTCCAAAAATGATGGCAACACAATAATTAAGTATTAGGTTGAGTAAAGATAACCTCACTGGGATTAATGGTAAAGACGATATGTGGGTGGAAGCATGCACAAAGTTTTTGGATGACGATTCATTTGTGAATTCTCAAGCTTTTATGGAGTTTGCATACATGGCTAAGAGAGATGAATATGTCAAAGGAATGGACATAGAAAGAAGCATTCATCCAAAAATACCTGATGCCACCATCCAAGAAAGGGTTTTGAATAAAATGAGATCCAAGTTCCAAAGAATGATTGCAAAGGAAGGAAGAGAATTAATGAGTAGTGGTATTTTATTACTTCTTGAATGGGATTTATCTTTTGTCATAGCCTTTGATACAATAAAGAGATGTGATAGGCCACTCTATAATTCAAAAGAAGAGGCTGAAATTGCATTACACGAGTCTTCCTTTAGTGAATAATGGGATTCATTAGCTATCTGGTCTCTAGCCCCAGGTACAAGGAAGCTTGGCATTATTGAGAATTCATCTAACTATAGAGGAGGTATAATAATAAAGAGGGTGTTAGAAACATCAACTCTAGAGGTAGAAATTATGTCAGTACATGTTGCACAATTCACAAGGGCCACTATAGAATATGTAACTAAAGAAAAGGAGAAGCTCAGAACAAAACACAATAATTTGTTAGTTGAATATGGAAAGCTTGAACAACACAATATGAAATTACAAATAAAGCTTGCATTATTGGAGGAGAAGTTGCAAAATTTGCAAAAAAAAAAGAATAAGGAGACTAGTGTTGACTCCCATACCACTTCACAAGAAGTTGTACCCCCCAAATTTAACACTAAAGTAAGTTCCTCATGGGTAATTGTGCCATGCAACATGGGAAGTGTGCCCATTTCAGTAATAGAGCCTAGTACATCGAATATTCCACATGATGAGGAAGATATCAATAGGGAGGAATTGCTCAAGCAACTAAATGAATATAAAGAAAAATGTGATAATCATGATAGGGAGGTTTTTAATAGCAATATGGATATTAGAAAATTGAATAGTATTCATGATAGCTACTCCTCCACGATTATTTCTATAAATAATTTTGACAATGACACAAAAATGGTTATTCCACTCATGGAGATATGAATCCCCAGATTTCAAGAGCTGAGAATGATGTCCATTGGAGCTAAGTAGGAGGCTAATCCCCTTGAAAGGCTTAAGCCCGCTATTACTCTTGTGGGTGAAATCAAAGGATATAGGGGAAAAACTAAGCTTTTGGAAGTCAAGATAAGGATATTGGTGAAATCCTTTCATGAATCACATTATGGTCTCCTCCCATCCATTTTAAGGGATGACGGTAGCATAAAAAACCTACATGAGTGGGGAGGTGAAACTCATAAAACCATTTTAGAGCAAGCGGTTTCAATTTATCAAAGGTATGATATGAGTACACCAAAAATATTCATTGATATTTTGGCTCATGCAGAGACTTTCTTATCAAAATTTGGTAGGGAGGCTAATCAAATTGTTACCAAGTATTCATCCTAGAGAGAAAAGGATGGTGAAATCATGAATTTTGATTGGCCTACTAAAGAGGAATTCTTGGCATGGAGAGATAAATACTTGGATGGGATGGTAGATTGATATGAAATGGTGGGGTGGTGATTTGAAATTTTGATTTTTGAAGTCTGCAATCATGATGAGTAACAGACAGGTGAAATTGCACTGCATATCCTAGATTTAGTATAGATTAGACTTTTAATAAAGTATAAAAACTATAGTGAATTTTCTTTAAATTGAATTAATGACATGGCTGCAGATGTGGAAATATTCTTCAGCCTTTCCTTTTTGTTTCTTTCTTGGGTATGTGCAGGATCATAATGCGCCAAAAAGTGGTGATATGTAAGGGATATGATGGCCCATGTGGCTGATGACTTTTTTTTACCCAAAGTTGATGAAACAAAAAGGGTTTTTAAAGGATATTCTCAACTTTCCACCAATTAAAATTATGCTTTACTTTGAATTTAATAAATTATTATTCATTTTCTATTTGAATTACAACTGACGTCCTGATTGATAGGTTGATTCAAAAAAATATATAGCTTTCAAATGGTATCACATTTTTTGAATCTGAAACATGCGTCACATTCTAAGCTTCACATACTATAAGATTAAAAAAATTAAAATTGAATTTCATGAAGTTTTGACCAAGTTAAGGTGGTTAAACAGACGAGTGTTTATATTTTTGAAAATTTGTAATAAAAGTTCATAATTAATTATTTACTTGGATTACAAAAAAATATGCATCACATTGGGACATGATTCCTTTACTTATATCTAAAATCTTATTAAAAAAACATTACCATTCTATTATAGTTAGAGTGCTCAGACGGACACCTACTTCTTATTTTTTCCCTTAAATTTAAGTACTACTGCATTGAAATTTCAAATTTTTACCAAATAGATTTTTAATTTTTTTTAATCCTAGTAGTTTAGAAACTACATTCAATTTGCTATAGATTCTATTCTTACATATTTTTGAAATAATACAAATAACTTAATTCATTTTTTACGTCAAGTTTCCTAACTCTGATTTTCTTAATTTTCATTGCCACTTAAGGGCCTATTTTCTCCATGATGATCCTTCACATACCCTCTTGGTTTCTTTCATGATTGGTGTGCGTGGGCACAAATTTTGAGGTAACTATTTGAAGGTACCTTTTGGAAGGTGGCACAAGATCTCCAATGACAAGTGAAGACTATTCTTATTTCTCACATGTTTCCCACCTCCTGGGAACCTAGAGTAACTGAAAATGGAACATATGTTGTAGGCATCCAATAGTGTAATGAAATGTGTAATTTTTGGCTTGTGGCTTGTTTTTCTCCTTTGTTTCAATAAGAAGGAATTTAAGGCCAGAAAGTAAAGGTTCGTTGTATGTCAATTGACACAGTGAATCATAGGAGGAATATAGAGAATATTTTAAAGTTTTTTTTTGTCTTAGGTTCCAATTTTGTAGTAGTGTATGCAATTTTGATAACAAGTAGAAAATATGAAGGAGAGTGGTGCAAATTTCATGACCATTTTCTCTCCTTTGTATGTTTTTTATAGATTATGAATAATATGATCAAGTATTATTTTGTTCATCTCCATTGTTTATAGTGGTTGTATAATTTCATTCTTGCTAACTAGTTTGAGGAACTAGTATAAATTCTTGAATGAGGTTGTTGATTCATATGAATAATGTGATAGGATATATGTAAGAAGTGGTTGTCAAGAAAGTAATATGGAAATGATATAATGCAGTGTTTTTGAAGCTTATATATTTCTATGTGAAGAATTGTTATCAGGTTGCATAGGTTAATATTGACTGTGTATTTAGGATAAGGCATTGGTTCAAGTAAAATATTCATAACATAAATTTTGGGTAAGTTTGTCAACAAATCACTCATTATTTACAAACCTTTCAAAGGATTTACCATTATAGTTATGTTGAATTTTGTTATTCTCATGCTCCAAGTGTAGTGCATTGTTTAATTAGTTTCCAACCTTTTTGATATATTACTTTGTTGAGTGGTCATATGAGAAGTATATTTTATTGACAATGTATTTAAATATTGGTCATATAAATTCTTGATTTTACATTGTGGGATTACCCTACCAGGTTTCATAGAGCCCGAAGTGCAGGAGTGAAATATTTGTAGCTATTACTTGTTCGTTGGCCAATCCCTTTAGATTGCTAATTATTGGAAATGGGAAAGTCCATAGGTAATTCTAAAGATAAACTTTATTTTTAAGAAACAACCAACACAATCCTACTCCGAAATATGTGTCCACATTTGGATAGAAAAAACATTAGTTTCATTGTCCCTCAGTCTCAATTTCAATTTCCTTTTCCAATTGTAGTCACCTTCAAAAAATAACATATGCATTAATAGAGAATAATGTGGAAAATGTAGGGGAAGAATATCCTTCCTCAAATTGATGAAGACCTGATGCATTATTTCTGCAACAAAGGCAGCATAATAAAAACCATTGTTTTGATTATGGTCTTGTATATCTGCTACCGTTACCAACAGGTCAGTACCTATCCCTACCTCAAAAATATGAGACAAAACTTGATTCAAGAAATAATATGTATTCTTTAAATAATCCAAAAATTCTTCACATTCAAAGGGCTCAATATATTTAGGGGGAAATCACTCCTTGATTTTTTCTATGCTGAACAAGTAGAATATTTTTCTATGCAAATCATTTATACTCATATTGAACATATAATTTTGAACGCTTTATTTTTATAGTGCAATTTTAATTTAACCCAAATTTCTCCACAATCTTGTCCTTTGTCACCTCAATGATAACATCTCCATTGTCACTCTTGATTTTTATGTCTGCAGGATCATAATGCTTGGCCAATTCCATCATTAAATACAATTCCACAAACACATTAGGTACCACCAGCATCCCAAGGTTGAGCCCCCATCATTAACATGCTAGCCTCCTAGAATACATCATGTTAAAATTATATAAGAAAAACTACCACCAACTATGAGGCTGAGCTAGTTCTCCAATTTCACTATCATCATCAATCAATCTTCTCATCAAAAAAATTTCCCCTATAGGTGTCTTTCCAATTTTTAACCCACCCTCCTTTATATTCTCATACTCACCTTCCATAAATACCTCTTGGGTTTTCTTTACACTCCTTGAAATTGTGGATGTCGCGGGGGAAATTGGCATAGGACTTGACACTGCAAGTGGCTCTAGCTTAACCATGGATGAAACATTCTAGGTTTTGAGCCTTTTAACTCATTTCTACTTTGGTTTTCTTTCTAGCATAATGATAGATTCACTAGGCTCTGGTTCACTCATTTTTTAATAAGGAAAGAATAGGGTTTATAATTTTCTTGACCGGAAAGACCTATCCAGTTTTCTCAAAACTCTATATACAATTTAAAAAGAAAAATACTCCCCAAACCTTACATAGTATTTTTCACCCCAATTGAGGATTCTTAAATTAATAAATTATAAGCAAGCTATATCCCAAATTCCCTTCTATTATCCAAAATAGCAGAATGTAGTACTTTTGATAGGAAGAGATACAACAGTTTACTTACCTGAGTGAACAACTGGTACTAATGCTAATGTAATTTCTTTTTTGGAGTTCTAAATGTCATTTCTTCAGCTTGTAGTTTTCTTATCCACTCTTGGGTAGATCCAATTGCATAGGAAACAAGCCAATCACTTCCTTTATGGCTTAAAAAATGGATGCATCCTCATTAATGTTAGATACAAAGATCGCACGAGAAAATTGATATTTTTCCATTCATATTTCAATCTTGTTTGTCGATCATTTTGGTTCAAAACCTCATCAATGGTTCCCTCTTCACTTCACTACTTTATTTTTTCCCTAGATGATTTCCTTAGGATGCTACCACATTGTCTTCCACATAGTAGCCCTCATTTATCGCTAATAAATTTCACCTTTCACAAGTCCTATTAGCGATGTGAGAAGCCGCAACATGAGATCCCAACCATTGGATCTAAGACCCAACTTTGATCACATTCCCTTTCCATCATGCATCTCTAATTAATTATTTGATTTCTAGATCACATTAGTGATGGGCGATAAGGCAATAGAACAAGATTATGACACATGCACCTATGTGAAAATAAAAGGAACGTGATATATCAATCACAAGAGAAATTGGGATTAGAAAAAGAAAGTTTGAACAAATGACCTCATCTCTCATCGCTGATTTGAAACTAAACTCTTAAAATGGATCTGCGATGAGCGATAGGAGAAAATACAAAGAGAACCAAGAGCCATCGTGTATCGCTAATTCATATTAGAAAAAATGAGCAATTAGCGACAAAAGAGATGTCAATAAGAACATATGGAAAAAGTGCACTGTGCATCGCTAATACAATACCAAACATTCAAAGCCTATTTGTGATACAAAAAATAAAAGATACACCACTCATCACTCATCGCACATATGAATTCACTTTTATTGAGCTATTTCTGATGAGTGATAAAGGAGATAGTAAAATGGACTTAAGTGAATAGGTTTTAGCATGTTCCTAAAAGTTGTTTTGAAAAGGGGAACTACCTAGGATGAGAAATAAAAGGCCCTCATAGTATATTAGAACATATTTTTCAAAGGATGTAAAGGCCAAACAAGGTCAATTTCTTGACCTTATAAAATAAAGGAATTTCAGACCTAGGCACAAGAGGTCGATTACTCCATGAGCTCTAATGACATAAGATTTTTTAACATGACTAGGGATAGGAAATAAAAGGTCAACAAAAAATTAGAGTTATCACAAGGATGCAAGCTTGAGGGCCATTTAAGAAGGGTTTTAGGCAATGTAAAACCCTAAAACGATGATGATAAACAAAAACCCTAAGCCCATAAGATTGATACAACAAAAATTTTGAAGGATGATAAATGGAACCAAAACAAAATTCATGGGTTCCATTAGTGGCTCCAGCTAGGGATGCATGTATCTCATAGGCATGGCAAGATCTTATAATCTCGAGTTTAATCAGACCAACCAAGACACGGTGAACCAAAAACCTAGGGAACTACCCAGATAAGGTAGCAAGACAAAACTAGACACGGCCAAATAAAAAACACATATATACAAAATATACAAAACCTACAATGTACACGAAAAAGAAAATACCTACGAGAAATATGGTTTCAAGAACTATCCATGTACTGGTAGTTCACTAAATTCACTTGTCAAGCTTTGGAGGAAGTATGAATCCTCCCCATGTGTACTGGCAATCAAATAAGGGCCTAACCATAATGCTTCAAACTTTCTATGCTTACCCTTATCTTGAACCCTCACATTCCAGACTAGTACCATACTATTCACTTCAAATGTTATGAGAGAGACTATTTTGTAATGCAAGTGTTTAACCTACAACTACATCTTTACATTCTTGGCATGAGCTTCCCTTCTAGTTTCATCTAGTTGCACCAGACTCTCAATTTTGTGTTGCATATCATCACAGACATCTTCATCATATTCCTACATGAACTTATAGATTTTTAGGAAATTATTTTATGGTAACCTAGCACCCAAACCATACACCAAACCAAACTGTGAATAACCAATGACATTTTTCATAGTAACCCTGTTTGCCTAGAGTGAGAACTCCAACTTTGAGTCCCAAGCTTTCTTGTTCTTCTCTAGCACTCTTTTGATAATCTTTATTAAGATCCTATTACTAGACCCATCCTGACCATTTCCTTGAGGATGGTAAGATGAATAATAATAAATTATCTATATACCATGTTTATCATTAAAATATTTGAACTCATCTGATCTAAAACACATAACATTGTCTAAGATGTTCTTTTCTAGGACCCCAAACCTGATTAGGATATTGTTCATCAGGGAGTCTATTACCACTTTTCTTGTTGCCTTCTTTGTGGGTATTTCTTCTACCCATTTAGTGAAATAATCAGTGGAAACAAGGATCCGTGAATGCCCTCCACTAGACTTCTCAAGTATTTCACCAATAAAATCAATTCCCCATTATTGAAAAGGGGCCTAAACAAAAATAGGCCTAAGTGGTAGATTCCCTGAAAACGTTTGGAATGCATAAAATTTTTTAACAAAATTGTGGGTATCCTTAAAAATAGTGGGCCACAAGAATCCTACTCTTAAAATTTTGAGCAGTGGTTGTTGCCATGTAATGACCACCACATACTCCATTGTGCATTTCTAGGAATAATTCTAATGCCTAATTTTCATCCACATATTTAAGAAACACACCATCTAGGTTTCCCCACCACAACTCATTATCAATAATCACATACTTAATGGCATGCAATTTTAATGTTCTCTTTTCATTTTCAGCCATATATACAAGAAATTGAAAAGTCTGCAAATATAGGACAATCCTTCTATACCACCCACATGTTTGCATGTCACAAATAGGTGCAACATCAACAATATTTATTTTATTTATCTCATTAGCATCCAATTTAGTCTCTACCATCAATTTAGCTAGGCCTTGTACCCTAACTAACTTGGTGATCTAGACATCAATATTGAATTCTTGGACCTTATCGATATGTCTACACATTCTACCTATAGTTTCTTGTTGAGCAAAGATATATTGTATAGGAGAACTTGGTACAAAAGCTATGATAGTAGCTCCTACTAAGTATGTTCTAAAAAATTTCACTGCCATGACCAGAGCATAAGCCTTCTTTTCAATCATATCCTATTTAAGGTCTGCAACATGTAAAGCTTTGCTAGAGAATGCAATTGGCTATTCAAATCCCTCGTCATTTTTTTGAAATGACAACAACAATAGTACATGGAGAGAACCAAAGGGGAAGATGTGCATTGGCTTAGAAAAACCATAAGATTTCAAAATTGGAGCATCCTTAATAGCTTATTTAATGCTCTTGAAGGCCTCACTACGATCTTCACTCGAAATGACCTTTTCTCCTTTATTCAACATATTGGAGATGGGTCTTGTGATTTCTACAAAGATTTTTACAAATCTCCTCAACAAATTGATATATCCAAAGAACGATTAAATACCTTTAAGATTCTTTGGTTGATGGATCTTATCTATGGTTTCTACCCTTTTAGGATCAATCCTAACTCCTTCTTTGGACACAATATTCCCCAAATTTTTTCCTTCAGTGACCCCAAAGGAACATTTTTTTTGACTCAATAGGATAATATACTCTAGAGCCCTGATAAATAACTTTTGCAAGTGTGTGTAATGATCTTCCTCTTTCCTGGAGTAAGCTGTCAATTCATCTTGATATATAGCCATAAATAAATCAATAAAATAAAAAAAGGCTATGTCCATAGCCATTTGGAAAGTGGCACCTACATTTGTTAGGTTGAATGGCATCCCTACATATACATAAGCTCCCCATGGAGTAGTGAATGTAGTTTTGTACTGCTTAGAATCCTTTACTTTCACTTGGTTATATCCAAAGAAAACCATCCATCATAGATAGTAGCTCATAGCTAGACACCTTTTGGAATATGGCTTCCATATTTGGTAGAGGATAGTTATCCTTTAATGATGATAAGTTAAGATTCCTAAAATCCACACATAGCCTTATATCACCATTCTTTTTTTCTAACTAGCACCATATTAGACACCCACAAAGAGTTCCTAATAGGCTTTATGATATCAACATCTCTTAGCTTCATGAGTTTCTCCTACATCTTAGGAGCTAAGGTAGGATTAATTGGTCTTTGCTTCTACCTGAAATTCTTAGCATCTTCTTTCATAAGAATATCATGCTGAAATAATTCCTCCCTATCTACTTCCAGGTCATTGAATGACCAAGCAGAAGACATGTCTATAATTTATTTGTAAGGCAACTTGCATTTTCTTTCCTACATATACTATTTAAGGGGCATTTTCAGTCCCCAAATTCACCACTTCTAGATCATCTGAATGGGAATTACTTTTCTTAACCTTGCTCTTATCATGGTTTTTAAAGACCCTTTCTAGTGCCACAAGGCCCTTGTGGATTTTGTTTCTCTTTAGTTGGATCACCTCTTTACCAAAAATTGTATCCTTTTCATCTATAATTTCCAAAAATTCCTCAAAATCAATCTTCCAACCTTCATATTCATCTACACATCTCAAAAATTTCACAATATCTTCGTCATCGTTGAAGATCTGGCAATTATGCACATTGTCAAGAAATAATGACCTTGCTTGTAGCTCCACCTTAGAGATACTTGCAAATTTTATTCATCTAGTCTCAAGGAAATGTTAGGAAGTAAATATGCTACTCTGTTATGTCCTCTTTCCATCCAGTCAGTTCAAAAAGCATCAAACTGCTCTATGTAATCCCAAACAACATTTTTGTACTATTTCATTCTATTTTTCTTGCAAGCATATCTAGCTGTTGGAATATCACTAGCTCAGAATCACCAATTACCATCAATCTTTTTATTCCATGTTTCTTAGCTAGTGTTAATCCAAGTCATAGTGCTTCATATTTTTTCACATTATTTTTGCAGAGAAAAGATAAAGTGAAAGAGAACTTGTAGGTGTTACCAGTAGGTGACACCAACAATATCCCTGCACCAAATCCTTCCTTGGAACTTGCACCATAAAAATACATTTTTCATAATCCTCTCTTGTTAGATAACCTTGTAATTTTGTTATCTATAGGTACAAGGTTCCTACCAACATATTTTGGTACTTCTTCCACCTTGAATTCACTAATATCAGTATCCATAAAAAGAATTGCATCATCTTCAGGATCATGCTCCAACATATGTGGCACCTTTAGTTCTCGTACTACTTGTACATCCTTACCATCAATAGGAAAGGTAGCATAAGACATGTCACACTATAGACTACCTCCCATAGAAATATTCTATTTTCTAGATAGCAAAATTCCATAATTAGGTGGGATATCTACAACCACCACACTCATCTTAAATACCTTCTCTAGATATGCAACCAATCTATAAGGGAGCTCATTAATCACATTGGTGATAGGGACTTCTCTTGAATCCATAGCATAGAACTTATGATGAGTGCTATCAACTTTCAGTCCCAATGCCTCCATAATATTACTGGAAGCTCCAGAATCAATAATACATTTTTTTATAAAATTTCCCTCAATAATTAGTGTGATGAAGAATGGGTCTATCCTTCAAGACCAAGCTTTTACTGATTTTCCTAGAAAAATATGGTGAATTTCAATAATAAATCCCTCCATTTCTTTATCCTTGTTTTCCTTTTCACTCACTTTAGGTGGAGTAGGGAGCACTAATTCAGCATAGGCTATAGTAGAATCATTGATAAGGGCTACTGCATTTTTTTTGTGTTCATCAATCCTCATCATCTTGAGAAGAGGAACATCAAATTTTACTTGATCAAGTAATTCAAACATATCAATAGGAGTTTACTGAGGTAATTCAATTGAAATCATACCTTGTTCTATGTTAATTTCCTTCTATTGATTTTTAGTTTTGTTGGTTTTAGGCTTGACATCTTTTCTCACAGCTTCATGATTCTACCTCTGTGTCTTCATCTTGCTAGCAGGGGTCTTGATCTCTCCCTCTATTTTTGGTTTATCAGCCTTATTAGCCCAAATATTATCTCCCTTTCCCTCCTTATCTTTGACTACTTTATCATCCAGCTTTTGATCTTTTCCTTTGACATTTTGCTCCTTAATAAAAAGACCAACAAGATTACCTTATTCATCACCAAATCTTATATTTCTTAGGTGATATGAGCTTCTGGCTTGAGCAGCTAAAGCCACTATATATCTTGCAATATCTTCATCTGAAGGTCTTCTCAAGGAAACATTATCTTTTATTTCTTCCAAATTATATACTTCATTATCACTATCCATATCCTCATTCGAGAGAACTTGCTAGTGATATTTTCTTGAAATTTTCCTTTGGTCATCTACTTCCATTTAATAAGACTATATTAGATGAGAATTTGTTGTCATAAAAATCAAAATCATCCATAATCATAAGTACATCAATATCCTCATCACTTGGCTAGTAACAATCCTCAAGTACATCTTCATCAACCTCAACCATCTGTGCAACAACACATTGATGAGGAGAGTGTGGCATTTCAAAAACCATACACCATGGGGTTTCATCAGTAAAATTCCCTGGATTATTCTACAAAGGATCTGGAGGAACCTCATTCTAAGTATTTCATTAGTTGTTAGGGATGGGCTTCCCATTATGCCAGTTGGTATTATATGGATGACCCTACAACTAAGGAGGTCTTTCATACCTATGATAACTATTTGACTAGGCCTTATCTTTCTTTGCAATTATTTTATTCATACTCTTAATGAAATTGTCAAGCTTATCCTCAAGAGTACCTCATTTAGCACCAAAAAATTTATCCTCCTTTTTTGGGTTTCTAATAATCTTTGCATCGTCTCTTCTTCCAAATTTACTAGTTTCCCTAGTGATTTTATCAATATGGACATCCACCTTGTAAGAATCTCTTAAATTTTGAGGATTCTTATCAAGCAAGCAGTAGCTGATCTTTACATCAAAGAAATTACAATAGTTTACCAAGCAAAGATTATCATTCAATTGTAGATGGGGAGGCAATCTTTTCATATAATTTTGGAAGTTCATATTAAAATCAGTGCCAGGTTCATTTGAACCTTAGCAATGTTATTAAATTTATTCAACAAATACCTTGAGTCAGTTTTGTCACCATATTTCTCTCTAAAGAGCCTTTTAAATTCTTCCCAAGAGCCGATGATTTTAGTGGGAAAAATCTTGTACCACTCCCTAGCATCCTTAGTCAAGGACTGTATGAATAATTTCATCATGAAATCTTCTGCTTCTACCTTAAAATCATCCATGACATTTGCAAATACTTTGAGATGGTCTTCACCACTCACAACATTATTTCTAGTTAATCTGACTCTGGATAGCCTGAAATTTTTAGGAAATGGGTTA